>PTEX01000041.1:2416467-2468447 GCA_003342815.1 Eudromia elegans | reverse complement strand
GGTGGCGGCGGGGGCGTCAGGGCGGCGCGCGCCGGGCAGGGCCCCCCCGCCGGGGCTGCTCCATGGGGCCGGCGGCTGCGGACACGGAGCGTCGTCAGCGCCCGCCCGTCCACTACGGCCCCCAGCACCGCCCCCGGGAACCCGCCTCGTGCTGCGGGAAAACAGCCCCAAACCCGCCGCTTTCCCAAATTAAACACCCACTCCCACAACTGCATCCAATGGGATGGGCATCTCCTATGAGACCGAGTGCCGCATCCTGGAGCGGTGCCTCCGGGGCAGGATGGGGCCCGGCCAGGATCTGCTCACCGGGCTGCGGTGCAGGCTGCGGCTCCGCGTCGCTCCCTCCTCCGGCACTAAGCCGTCCACACGGAGCTATCCCGCGTTCCCGGCTGCCCCGCCGTCAGACCGGCATCTCAGACCTGCAGCAAGAGGGAATCGAGTCCGTCAGGGACAAGGAAGGGGAGAAGCGACGGACACGGCGTGACCCGCACGTGCTCCGGAAGACACGAGGTCCAAAGCGGCCCGGGGGCAGCGCTGAGCGGGCCCCGCCGCCGCGGAGCCGCCGTTGCTCTTCCCTCCCGCGACACCGTTTTATTTTTAATTTCTAGGTTGACAAGTTGCCAGGGCGCCAAAGACAGAGGGGAAAAAATAAAAGAATCCCGCAACACGCGGCCCAGATCCGGCACCCAGGAATAGCCACTTATCCGGGGGCTTGTTGTGGCGCCCGCCCTGCGCCTCAGCCCTGCGCCCGCTGGGAACCAGAGCTGGGAGCGGAGCCGTCCGCGCCGCCGCTCCCCCCCGCACCGCCCCGGCAGGGCGGGACCRGCACGGCCGGGACAGGGGGAAAGGAAAAGGTTAAAAAGGAAAAATAAAAGGAAAACGAGCGCCGGGCGCCCAGGACGCGCTGCGGCGGACGAGTGGCTTCGCCCCGCGCCGGGGCCGCTCTCCGCTCTCCACCGGCRGCTTCAGGCCCGGCGCCAGCGGGTATAAATAACCGCCCATCCCCAGGGCCGAGCCGGGCGCCGGGAGCCGCTCCGAAAAAGGAAGCGCCGCGGGACGGCAGGGACGGGCAGGGACCRGCGTCCCCACCGGGCAAGGGGAGAAGGGGCTGCCCCTCATCCCGCGTCCGAGGGAAACGTCTGGGACGTTCTCGTGTGCCAGAGAGGAGGGATTTCACCCAGGCTGGTCAAACGTCACCGTTCTGCAGCCCGACTGCCCAGGATGGGGCATGGGGGGCTGCCGGGCAAGGCCGGGATTCCCTAGCGGAGCGTGCCTGGCCAGTGCCGCAAYTGGCTCCGCAGGGATGAGCGCCCTGGGGCTGATCAGCTGGAGCAGGAAGGCCCTGGCAGCAGCCCGGCCAGGGCCTGCTCCTCCGTGCGGGACGCAGGGGAAGGGGCTGGGTTTATTTTCCCCTTCAGTGTGTGCCAAACACGTGGTTTTGTAGAAAGATGCTTCTTTAGAGCTACTGACACCAGGCAAAGGCCAAAACCGGCCACGACTCTTGAGCGCTCGCACGGTGTCTCCCTGGTGAGCACGTCGGGATGGTGAGGAGGAGGAGGAGRCCGAAGAGAGCGGCAGACAGAGGATGCAATAAACCCAAAGGCGGCTTGCAGCAACCACGAGGTGAAACGCAGCGCTGGGGCTACCTGTGCGCCCTGGTCATAGGGTCTCATAGGGAGAACAGGCACCTCGGCGCCAAGATCCCCTTGAATTAAAAGCAAAAGCCCCTGCCCGGCGTTTGGGAGCGCCRCATGGACCCAGCACCCGCATCCCGCATCCACCGCGGGATTATCCCGGCAATCGGCCTCGCTGCTAATCCGCGATGGGCAGGGATATTAAAAGGAGGCATCGATGCCGGCCCAGGCCCCCCCACGACGCTCTTAGTCACCGGACAGGCCTGACTTTGGATGGAAAAAATCCCTGGGCAGCCTCCCGGCAGGCCGAGGGCACCCGGAATGACCCGGCAGCGGGAGCAGGCGCCGGGGCGAGGGGGGAGGCCTTTGTCTTTCGTGTGGCCTGTCCAAAGCAACGTGGGAAGAATCAAAAGAGCAGCAAAACCAGCAAAAACCAAACCCAAAGCATTAAAATACCAGGAAGCCAAACAGACCGTTTGCATTGAGCTCCAGTGCCTGATACCGCCTAAACGGTATAAAACGAGTGACCCAAAAGGCAGCGCGAGCTCCGAGCGCCGGCCGCTCCCGGAGGAGCCCCGCTCGGCCCGAGCACCCCGGGCACCGTCGCCTCGGCTGGGCCACGGGAGGGTGCCAGGGCTGCGGGAGTAACGGTGCGGGGGTAACAGTGCAGGGGTAACGATACTCTGGGAGTAACAGTGCAGGGGTAATGATGCCCCGGGGGTGACAGTGTTGGGGTAATGGTGTTGGGGGTAACGGTGCCGGGCAGGACCCGTGGCGGCTCCCGCGCCCGGACCCGAGATGCTGGCGGGGGCTGGGATGCAGGGAGCGACGTCCCCAGGGCCAGGCCTCGTCTCGGCCTCCGCTGGCGCTGCCTCCATCTCCCCCCGCTCCTCCCCAGCCTCCCTCCCTTCCAAGGGAACCCGCAGGTCCCCGAGTCCTCCCCCATCCCCAGCGCCACCCCCGTCGTGCCCCCGAGGCCGCCCGTCCCCGGGGCCTGGTGGCACCTGCCCAGCGGCCTCCCCGGGCCCGGGCACCGCTACACGTGCGGGGGCGGCGGCCGCAGCATCCGCGGGCCGCGCGCGGCCCCCCGGCCCCCGACACGGCCGGTCCCGCCCCGCCTTCCGCAGCGGATCCCGCGCCCGGAGGCGCCGCTTTGTCCCCGCTCCCCCCCGCGCCGCCGCCGCCTCCGCACCGACCTGGGGCCGCGGAGCCGCCGCGGGGCCGAGCGCGCCCGCCCGGCGCCGCCTTCGCTTTCGGTTCCGCTCCGGCGGCGGCAGCGGCGGAGGGAGAAGGAGGGAGAAAGAGCGAGCGGGAGGGAGGGAGGGAGGGAGCCCCGCTCCGCCCCGGGGAAGGGGAGGTTTCCCCGCGGGCAGCCGCATCCTGCCCACCCCCCTCCTCCCATCACCTTTTATTTATTTATTTTCGCCTTGATCCGCCCCAAAACGCCGCCGCTCCCCCCTCACCCGCAGGGGCACCGCCCCCCCACCCCGCCCTCTGCCTCCCGCAGCATCGGGGCCGAACGGCCCCCCCGGGCACCCCCCGCGGGGGCAGCTGGAGCCCCGCGACGCTCCCGTTCCCCGGGGCGGGGGAGGATCACAGGGTGGCCCCCGGGAATGGGAGCCCCCTGGGTCCGAGGGGGGCACCTGCTCCCGCTACTCACCCGCTCTTACCGGGTGCCTCGTCCCAGCATCCTCCTCCTCGCACCCATCCTGGGGCTCGCGTGGGACACAGACCCCGCTCCAGCCCCCGGAGCCTCCCCAAACGCAGGAGGTTCCCGCGAGCCGCCGGGCTCGAGGCTGCCGCTTCCACCAGCATCTGAGAGCCGCCCTTGGCCTCGGCCTCACGCGAATTGCTAACGTGAAGATGCCGTTAACACCAAGAGCAGACACTGCAAGTGCTCCATGGAGAGAAGCAAGTGCTTTGCTGGGGTCCGAGGAAGGGAGCAGACCGGGCATGGCCAAACCCAGAGCTCCGGAGAAACCTCGCTGGGAACCTGCATGTCTGTTCCCGAACACGTGAAACRCACCGGGGATTTACAAACCAAAGCCCTGGTTATCGCTAACAGGCGCATGGCAACATTAATTAAAGGGATGTGTAAACCAACACTGGATTATCCCTATTCCCACCACATTTTAACACTTATCTCTTCCTGCCTGGCCTGGCCGAGCTCCAGCGGAGCCGGTTAAGATCGACCTCTCAGCTCACTTTCTCTTTGCGGCGGTGCCACAATCTCATCGAGCGCTTCCTGCCAGGATCTCTCGAGGAGTTTGTGCTAATGATATTTGGCTTTTGTGAAGCAGAGGGYGGAAGGCCCCGAACGCCCCTTGCGCAGGGGCCAGCGCTGCCTCCCACCTCGCRCCTGCACCTTCCCGGCCACAGCGGTGCCATCCCGCCGGACAACCAAAAGGAATTTACCTGCCACAACACGGACCTAATCGCTACGAGCCAATGGTGTGGAGTTACCTGTTGTCCTCGTTTATTCACAGATAGAGCAGGGAAATCGTGCGCGTTGCCTACGAGAAAGCACACAGGAGAGTTCACTCGACCCAGTGCTCTCTTTGCAGCCACGTGAACCTCAGCCCGCTTTGCTTTCCTCCAGCTGCTCTCTGCACAAGCACGGCTCACACAGCAGGGCTGGGACTTTGCACCGTTAGACCTTTCCAAAAGGATCCTGTTTTCCTTCTCTTCTGCCAGCACCATCTGTTTCAGCAGTGTAAACAGTCACTGTAGACAGGTTAAAGGCAAGGACACGTTTTAAACGCGAATCCCCATTGCACACTATTTAAAATTAGCACACAGGAACGTCGCCTACAATCTCCACTAGTGGTTTGTGCCCTATCCCGTGGTAACTTTGCCAGCATCAAGACTGAGAGCGCCGCTTCTAAGAACAGAAATTGATTTCTTTTTTTCATTATTGTGACTTTGTGACTCTCTCAGTTGTGCTTATAACACAGTCCTTAGAGCACTGCTTTCCCCCACTCAATTCTTATTCTTAATCAAAAATGGACTGAAGTGAAAGTCAAGGAAACCTGTATTTCCTCCTAAGTCTTCACAAGCAAAAAACCACAAGTTTGTTCAGTAGAAGACCATAATTTATGGACAATGCTTTTGAAATACTCATGACTGAATACAATAAGACAGTTAACAAAACGGGAACGGAAATCTCATCTTTAAAACGCATCACTTAAAGGCGTTTATTAAGGGCACACCATGCGCAGGCAGTTCCTGGTGCAGCTGCCGGAAGAGCATCGCACATTTGTTCCTCTCCTGGGTCTTGCCTAGAGTGTGGAACAGTCTGGCTTGAAAGTAGAGAACATCTCGGAGCTGCTCTTTGCAATCCACTTTGGCAAAATACGTCTTAGCTTCGTTTAGATTCAAAATAGCTGATTCCAAAGCTGCCACAAACAAAGAAGGTTGGGGAGGGGAACAGACAGACRGTTTTAAGACATCAAAATAATAATTTCTAGCAGTATAGCCCTGTCCTAAGGAGCACAAATACACATTCCTCAGCTTTTGAGCACTATTTGTGTCTTAGCAACATGCTCTTTCAGCTAGTCTGTTATTCAACCTTGGCTGCAAAATATGGGCGTGAAAGTATGCAGATAAACACGGTTCCATGACGACTACCAAATCTGTTCAACCTGAACAGCTAAATCCAACTTAATTTGCCTGGTTGATAACCAGGTACCACTGACCCATCTTTTTAACATTATTAATAGTAAGCAGAGTGAGGGGGGGATGTGTGTTCTAACAGGACTCCAATGTACCCACTGGTTTGTGGTCCCCAACTTGGGAATGGGGTATAAAGAGCGGGATCTCTTCACGCTACCTTCGACCTTCTTTAGTGGAGTGTAGGAAGCTGCAGAGGCSACCTGGCATTTGGCCACCAAGAACATGGCACAGCCTTTGTCCAGCACAGCTCCGTGAGCCAAGATGGGCTCTATCACCATATGCAGGATATTCAGGGCTTGCTCAGGAATCCCAAGGATCAGCTGAAAGAGAAACACGTTGCTGCTCTGATACTGGAACACACTGGCAAGAGCAGCTGCTCCTGAGACGACCAACACAAACCACATCTGTTTTTAATAACACAATGCTCCAGACAACGATTTAATTCTTTTTTTTCTCCCGCAATCTTCTTTTCAATCAAAATGTATTAGTAGAAATGAGCTACCATCTGAAATGATTAGGCATGGTTTCCTCCACTCCAGTCAGTGCTGACAACCAGGACTCTGCCAGCTCAGAATAAACAATACAAYTGAACTCCATTACAAGTGTTATTTTTAATTCAAGCACATGTCAAACCATACTACTAGAAAGCCAAAAAAATAGCATGAGAAATACCAACTGGAGAAATGAAGGCAGGACCAATTTACACTCGCCTGCTTAATTATGCTGAATAACCACAGAGTTTACTGACTTACACAATACTCKGCTTTTATTAACTTCCTCAAAAGGCTTTACATTTAGAGTATGTTTCTTTAGAACCAACGACTGAATTCCAGCAAGGTTATGTTCTTAAATCTAACAGGAGTAAAACCAGGATACAGATTTCCGGCATAAACATTGCCCTGCTGTCCCAGGAAAGCATCAACCCAACATACCTGGGAGAAAGCCAAGTTGAGCACAGTCTCCGAAGCCAAGTACTGCAGACTATACTCCCGAGAGAGGGCCAGCGCCTGCAGCAGGACGGGCAGAGCTATCGTGTGGCATGAAGACCTCCAGTAGAGCTCTGCTATTGAGAGAAGAACGCTGCCAAAAGAGGGAGAAAGGATTATAAGCCCATTTCTTTTGATTAAAAAAATAATTCTGCTTGTTTTGTCCCCTGCTACAACAAGCAAGTGTCAAATAATTATCCCATACCATCTTTATTAAATGAAATTATGTTATCTCTATAGCAGGTAATCTGAAAACCAATTAAGTCTGAACACAGATTAAAATAGTTGATTTTTATTGCTGCCCAGTGGTTTGAATATTCTGAAAATGATTCTTTCTTACCTAATCACCATCTCGGTGTTCTTGATTTTCTGGCAGTGGATCAACAGTTTCTGCAAAAGTTTGTGCGCCTCTGACATTTGATTTTGGGCTTTCAAAACAAGAGCTTTTCTGCCATGGTAAAACAGAAAGTCAWTGATCCTATAGTTACACTTCAGACACATTTGTACTCTTGAGAGCGCAGTAAAATGGGCCTTTATTCTGTGAACTTTGTTTCATAAAACTGTAACAAATTATGTACACKGCACACTGTCAGGGGGAAATAGACATCCTGGATCACCAGAGGACTCCCTAGCAGGAAGGATCAAACTCATAGAATGGCTCTAGCTGGAACACAAGGGTTGCCAAAAACAATGGCCAAGCAAGCGGCAGGAGCAGGAGGCCACGCAAGCTGGAAAGCACCAGCCATTATTCGTGCAAGGAAACCAGGTATGARGCATGCTAGCTACGACCAGCCGGAGCCAACACGGAGTGACAGGAAAAGAGCAGGAACAGGGAAATGAGAAACAAACACATAGCAGTAGGAGATGGGTTAAAACGACACCGAGCAGTGTATTTAAAGGTCAGGGAAATCACAGTTAGTCCAGTTCCAGAAGGAAAAACAGGAGGTCCCACAGCTTGAATACCTCTCTTCCTGCTTACGGTGTTAGCTAGGTTTTTAAGCTCTTGGCCCCATTGAAAATCAACAAGAAATAGCTTTTAGCAATAAATCGTTACTCATAAACAAATGACATGTTTTAAGCCCATTTCTAATACACCATTTTCATTCAGAAACCAGAGCACATTAAGATGAGATAAGTACATCTATATTGTCCTGTTCTGTAAATGTAGAAACTAGGACAGAAACAAYGACATGTTCAAGCTCTTATGGTAGCAGAGTTGCAACTGGGCTGTAGGTTCCCAGCTATTTTACATGAAATTCTTCATTGTGCACAGTTTCACAAGAAGACTTTGAAGAAGTATTCTGCAGATCTACAGTCCTAGAATAACACAAATTTCTCCAGTGCCACTCTGACCTTAAAATCCCCAGAGGAAGGGCTAGAATGGATTACTGCAGGACATGCTCCTAACAGAGTAATTATTACAGGTTAGACAACACTACCAAAATTAATACTGGAAACAGATAAGCACGTAAATACATGCAACTGCCAGCAATCATTTTATTAATTTTTTAATTATCTTAATGGGATAAATCTGTAAGTTTATCCTGCAGTCATGATTTCTTACCTGTACACTCCTTCAATGCTATTAAGTGCTGTAATCCCAGCTACAAGAGAATCTGCTATATGATACCTGCCGTCATTCATGGCTCTCTCAAACTGTATTTTCTGATCAAACAGCATCCAAAGCTAAACAAAGAACATCCAGGAAGAAGTCTAAGAAATTTGGCATGGTCATTTTCTAATTCTAAATTCAAACTTAAATATCCACAGGGAAAAATCAAATTTATGTCCAAAAACAACCAAATTCATGCTTGCATGTTTGACGAGCTCTCCAGTTACAGGATTTGCTAAATCCCTGTCCTTCAGCAGAGAGATCTAGAGTAACGTTTCAATACTGCAGCTGACCTATTTGACTGCATCTTAAGTAAAAAAGCTCTTTTAAACCATTACTAATGCTTTGAAATAATAACTTGTTTATAGCAAAAAGAGAAGGACTGAACTAAATCTAAAGGAATCTATATCACTTTAATGTAAACACTATCTTATTGACTCATACGTTGATGCATTTCCCAGTCACACAATTACTGGCTTCTTCTCTCAATAATTTCTGGAATATATCAAAATAACTAGCACCCATAATACAGGTTGCAGATCAGTGTACAGCATTTAATTCATGTATGTGCTCCTGAAGCAGATGTGTACTTCTCTGGTCAGTACAGCTCTGTTTATAATGAGTTTTGTTGTTTTTTTAGGAGATATGGTGAGATAATTGTCTCAGCAGCCTTAAAAGGCCAGAGGCAATCTTTTCATGCCTTTGTACAACGGTATACCCCACACAGCTTCCTGTGGGGTCAGGAACCAACTGAAAAGAGCAAATGTAGCCCCAGGCATACAGAGGAAAGCTATGAATTAAGATGCAATGAAATTCAAGTCCTGTTGTAGCACAATTGCATAATTTACAGGCTAAATTATATATATTTTACCTGTGCATGCTGACTGTGGGGAGGAAATCTTTCCTTTAGATGCTTCAATATTTCAGAAGCAGCAGCAAAGTATCCCTGTAACACAAAAGTATCCCTGTAACACAGCACTCTGATAAGTGCACACAGGGGTGAGCACCCTTTCCCTGGATTTCACCACAACCCTTGTGGAAAGAAGAGAACAGGCCAGTAAAAGCCCTGCATTTTCTTTCCCTCCAATGCCGAGATTAAAAGCAGAAGGCGGCACGACTCCAGTCTCCCTGTGGCAGCAACACCCACACACCAGTGACATTTAGTGCAGCTAGCTGTAAAGCTCACCTGCTCCGCGTGCAGCTCGGCCAGGTGACACAGCACCACGGCGAAGGACTCGGTGTTGTTCTGCTGGACGCCCACGTTCACGGCCTCCAGACTGTTCATGCTCAGCAAGGTCTGCGCTTGCTGAAGTGCCATGGTGCTTTAGGGAGAGAAACACCCTTCAGCTTTCAAGCGACAAACACCAGCTGCTTTTAATCTATGTTCTGGTTACAACGATGGTCTATGGACTTTTTCTGGTAAGCCAGAGGCCTGGGGGAGATTGAAAACTTGGGGAATAACTGCTACCCGGGAACTCTAGACTATGCAAGCATGTACAACGTCCTGAAAGCTGCACACAGATTAAGCAGAGATATGCTGAAAATGAGGACATAAGAATATTGCATTTAGGCACTATTTGCCACTACTAAATGGAAACATGATGTCTTCTCCTGTAGGAGTTTTAAATGAACATAAGAGCATGAAAATAACTGCACCCAGCATTTACTGAACCACACARTCTGAGTGCTTTATTTTAGTACACTGGAGAGACAGAGTCGCTTGTTACACCTATATAAATAACTCGAAGTGCATTACCTGCTCACAAGTAGAGAGAGCTAATTCAAGAGTTCAAAAGAACAAATACCTGCGGCCATACAACCTCCAAATGGCAGTCTTCTGTGCTATGCTAATATCAATGAGCTCCGACAAGCTGTGTTTCCAGTGCAACAGATCTGAATCTTTCAAGGCATCCATTAGCTTGTTGGCAGCCTTTCCTGCAAAMGCTCTTTGCTGAACCAAGGACTGTATTCCCAGGGAAGCTAGGTACTAAGGAGAAGGGGGAAAAAAACCAACACTGAAACACAAGCGAGAACACTGCACTCGGGAATTACATCACAGCAAGAGGCATAAACCAAGAAAAAAAACAAGTTCCTAATAAAAGATACGATGCTATTCAGCACAGACAAAAGAACACTGCTCCAGCGATTGCTTTAAATATGCACTTTCACACCCACACATACATGAATGCCACATGAATGCTAGATGTGAAAAGTAATTTCCACTCCCCCGCAGAGTCATCTTAAAGATGACATGACTTATGATTAAGGGACTGGARCATCTATCGTATGAGGAAAGACTAAGTGAGCTGGGCCCGTTCASCCTGGAGAAGACTGAGAGGAGATCTGATCAATATGTTTAAGTACCTGAGGGGAGGATGTAAAGAAGATAGGRCCAAACTCTTCTTGGTGGTGGTCAGTGACAGGACATGGGGTAATGGGTAYAAATTGAAACACRGGCAGTTCCATTTCCAAGTGAAGGAAGAACTTCCTTCCTGTGAGGGTGACAGAGCMCTGGAAMAGGCTGCCCAGAGAGGTCGTGCAGTCTCCTCCTCTGGAGATCTTCAAACTCGCCTGGATGCCACCCTGTGCTCTGGGTGTCCCCGTGCCATGTGCTCTCAGTGTCYTTGCTGGAGCAGGGGTGGGTTGGACTAGATGATCTCTAGAGGTCCCTTCCAACCTCAATGGTTCTGTGATTCTATGTAACTTTCACCTGGATGCCTCCAATGTTCAAACAGCTACAGAAACATGGAGCCTTCCCCACCAAATGGCCACTACCCTGGTTGCATAAGCAACGACCCCTTTCTGTCATTATCTTCCCAGTTTTCCTATGGCTGTTACTYCTCTCTACTTTATGGGATCACCTGTGTCACAGGCTGTTTTTTGGAGCTTACGAGGTAGCCACCCCTCTATACAGCATGATGTCTGCTCTTCACCTTGCATTATCAACTACTTGGTTCCTTTCAGAATAGTTCTCTTAACAAAGAGTTGGAAGTAAAAGCAGGAAGTTTTGTAATGACACACTGACACTGAAGCAACTGAACTCTGGTTTGTTAATATGAAGATTAGAAGTGATACAAACAGCTAGATTTCGCAGTGTAAGATAGGTTACATGTTTGATTACACATTTGAACAGCTTAGCCAAAAAAGGGCACACTCCCTCCATCCCCCAAACATACTCGTCCTATACAAAGTGAAAGAGACTTACTGGCAAACCAAAGTGTAAAGATTTGTTTACAGAGTGCTCCAGCAGAACACAGCTATCAAATATCTTCTGTTCCAAGATGTACAACCAGCTCTAGTAAGGGGAAAGAAAAGGTCAAAAATCTCATTGCAAATATTGGTTTCAGTATTTTACAGCATTTTTTTTACTTCTCTTACTTTTGCATGGAATGCAGAAGAGCTCACTGTGGAAACACAAGCCATTCTTGAGAATAAACATGTTGCTAAAGAAACTTCTATTAAATGCTACATGGCAAAATATATCAAAGGTCCAGCTAGGCTGCACACTGGCTTGACAGTAGTCAGTRTTGGAGGTTTCAGAATAATATATGGTCACCTCATTATAGTGTGGAAATCATTGCCTTGGCAACTTGATATCACTGATGCTAATTCATTACAACACTGTTAATTGCAGGGGAAAAAAAAAACCAAAACACTTAGACGAAACATGAAATCTTTCCTTCCTCCTTTCTGCTTGCTGAAAAGAAAGCTGGCATTTATTCCCTGAAAATCCAGAAGGACAAGGTTTACAAAATACTTTGAAGAAAGTTCTTTAAGCATCTAAGACTAAACTCTGAGCTCAGCACTGAGCAATCCTGGGACCACAACTGCTGTTTAAGGAAATCATCCTAGGCCATAACATAAAATCTTACCATGATCTCTCTCTAGTCATTTGCTCTAGCTGAACCACCTGCCAGAAACAACACGTTATTCTGCTGCGGGATAGCTGTATTTGAATTACTGCTGCATGTGCTGAGGTATTTACTCCAGGAGTATTTCTGCAGCTCTCCCCCAAGCCAAAGCACAGCTAGCGCAGGCAGATGTGACACAAGCTCCACTTCAGCAGAGCTGTCTTACCAGGCAGTGCTGCAGGCACACGTGGTCGTTAGACTCCTGGGCAATCCGGATGGCCTCCTGGAGCGCGAGTTCAGCCTGCTGGCTGTCGGAAACAAAAACACAGAGCGCACTCATGTTCCCCTAGCACTTAAAACGCAGCATTACAAAGGTACAGAGGAATAACGCTTTAAATTATGCACATCCCACTCGGAAAAGAACTGATTCAATAGATCAAATAAGAAAGCCTGTACTTTATTCTTACCACTTCAGCAATATATTCTGGTCTTGAAGCTAGCAAGCAAGGGAGCATTGTGAAAACTAACTATAACCCCTAAATGGGCTTTCAAACTCCTGTTCGTGCTAATGTGCTAAGTTAGTTTGAAGAGGGGCAAGACAAAGTATCTGCCTATGAAGAAAAGTTGTTTCTTTAATTTTTTCAGATCTCCTTTCCTCTTCAGCCCTTCTACAAGATGCATCCAGGAAGAGGTCAACATATGAAAGTCTTAAATAACACCAGCTTAGCTACCTTCACGTATCAATAACACCCACACCTATGGCTTTTTAGAAATACCRCCAAATTTCTCAGATTTTTTTAATTATTCTTTTTTTCAGAACATCAGATTTGTAATGGTTTAAATGCAACAGAAAAACAATTGTGCTTTTTTGAGAACATAGCTGGAAATTAGCCCCCACATCCACTGACCTCTGTGAGGTAACAGAAACGCAGCAATTAAAAACTTAACTCCCTAGGAAACGGTTGCAACTTGACACAGACAAATGCCAACTCTCATGGGGCTGTGGATTACTTTATTTTTATTTTGACATGTATTTGGTTTCCATAATAACTAAAACAAATCAAGATGCCAAGAAAACTCCAACCCAACGCAACTGTAGCTGTTGTTGAATTAGRGAAAGCACCTTCTCCTGCGCAGATTTTCTAACGGATCAAAGGTCCATCTATTAGCGCTCAAGAGATGCAACAAGATGAATTTTACATGCACAATACAAAGCATTAACTTACTAATGGCCAAAGCGACAGTGCAGCGCGGCTAGATTGAGGGCAGCATATCTCAGGCTCCGACCGTAACCTTCATCCCCGTTGCTTTTGCTTTCTGCTCCGGTGAGAATTAAACGGTCAAAATAGTGAAGCAGGCTGTGTGTTGAACTGAAGACATCCTGCACTCTGAGATTGTTTAAGTAGCTTAGATAATGCTAAAAGGAAAGCAAAACCATCTTTAATGGAACTACTAAAAGAGTAAGTTTTTGAGACAGGGTATRATAAAAGTACCTATTTGGCCCTCGACATTAGAAGAGGACAGGTCAATCTTTTCTGTAAGAAGCAGAACACAAGAGAGGACTTTTTGAGTCATGAAGCYCAGCCCTTCCTCCAGCAGCACTTTGAAGGAACCTTCTCCAAATGGGAGCAAGAAAACTGTCTGCTTTAGCCAAAGGGCAACTGGGAGGAAGCCTTGAAAACTAAAGCAGGAGAGTTTACTGGGAATTCATGGGAACAGCTTTAAGAGAAAGTGCTCTGGGAACGAGGCTCACAGCACACATTTGCCTGTGTGTTGTCTACTGCTGTCAGTCTACTTCCAAGCATCTAAAGTGAGCACCAGTAAATGAAAATCCACAGAGATTTTATCTAATACCGATTCCTAAATTATGGAAATATTAGGCCCAAAATTTCTTAGGAAGATTACACAAAAGAAATAAGTTTTAGACTCAGTTCAATTAGAATGCATTGCARATGTCCCACCAAAGTTAGCAGGATTATATCTATGCATAGAGCTAGACATGTGGTTAAGTACTTCACTTAATTAAAGGTTTCTGTACCTTCTGGAGTTTTAGTTTGAATTACTAAACATTTACATGCTTCTTACTCACATTTTTATCATCTGCTTATATTTCTATATAGAATAAACTACTCTCAAATAAGCTCATCCTAGAGATATGAAGAAATCCCTTTACAACCATTCTGCAGGAAGAAAAAGATACTTACTGCCTCAGCAAAATCTGGATTAAATTTTAACAAGTTGTTCAATTCCTTCTGCAAAGATGCTGGAGCAAGAGCTTTTGTTTCATCATTCTTCAGTAAAGAAGCCTGGAAGAAAAATTGAAACCAATGTTAAGCAACTCAAAGCTAGCAGAAAAGAAGAGCTCCATTGTGTGTGTGTATGTTGGAGATACTCATTGGGCACTTTGGAGCAACTTTCACACTAAGAGTGGTTGCCTCCAGGTTTGGGACACTGGCACATGCTGTGGGATCCAGGGGCAGAGCACTTTGGGCTTGTCCAGCATCCTATGGAATATTTAGTGGAGGACCACACCATGTGATTCCAGTGAACATCAAGTTGGATAAGTGGCTTGGGAGCTACGTATTGAAGCAGCTCTAAGTCTGTGATGGGGAGGTCTATGTCTCTGTGAGCAAGACAACCAGAGATCTCAATTGGCTGATGGAGAGGCCACGGGATCTGGGTTTGACCAAGGGATCCTCTTACACGTGTGTTAATCTGTATGTGACACAATGAACAGATCCAAGGGCAAGTTACTGGCCACACTGAGGACCTAAGCCTGAATTGCTGCAAGAATTCRCTGCTGCATGAGCATGGGCTGAAGTGCAAAGGGGTCGGCACCAGCATCGGGAGCACGGCTGCAGGCCCTGGGGACTCACATATCGATGCCAGGATGGGGGAGAGRAATGATCCAGGGTCAGGATCTGACCCTCTCAGAATCAAATAATATCATATAGTCTACAAACCTGGAAAACCAGTTTTAAACTCAAGTGCTCACASTGAGCAGCTTACACACACAGCATACAATAACAGATTAGAGAAAGCAATATGCTTAATATGTACAGAGATGAAAATCATGTTATGGTTCATTTATTTTGCTCAGAATCAACATACCTGCTGAGAAAGAAAATACTCTGCTTGTTTCTGGGAAAGAGGCCCATTGCAAGATATCTCTTCTTCCCTGCTAAGAAACACTAATGGTTAGAAACAAGGGCAATGAAATTGAGTATAAGAAAATAAATTTTACCAGACACTTTAGCTTTTGCTTTATAAAGCYTTATGACATATTAAATTTTCTGCTTCAAGGTGTTGAACTCTAACARGGAATAAAATCTTCTACATGAAAGGTAGCAGTCTGAATGACTCCATACAATTCAGACACTTATGTAGCTACACCTGAAGGAAAGTGGAAGTCATTCTAATGGATCAGCCATTACAAAACCAGGCCTGAATCATAATCATCAGCCTGCAGAGACTGTGGCCAACATGAGTGTTACATACACAAATGTTATCTGATATACACAYAGGCATGTGAAGAGAAACAGCAGATTCAAGGTGACAGAAAATAGAGTAAATATATGGATATATAAAATACTTTAAGTATAACTCTTATGGTGAAACACCTCTTTAGCGGGTCAAAAGTCTCAGTGATTTCTTCTCATCCTTAATATAAACAAATGTGAGTTCTGTTTGGAAAAGGGTGAAAACGTAAATGTTAAGCTGAACTTTTCCTTGSAGGGGAATCTTTCCTTGCTGGAAGCAGAGGTTGGCACATCACAGTACTGTAACTAGAGAAGAAAGCATGGAAGCATGCGGGCTGTGATTCCCTTAGGGAGTGTGAGGATGGGGCACCGCCATCTTCTGCAAGACGCCGAGCACAGAACTGGTGCCATTTACAAGTCTCACCACCGGGTGGCACCACGGAAACGGCGAGGCCACCCRGCTCTGCACAGGCAGATTCACTGCATTTTATTATCACCACAAATGCAAGAGCTTTTGGAATCCAAAGGTGACAGAACCTTCTCACTCCCTCCCCAAGAAACACAAAGTTCTAACATGTCAATGTTATCTTTCCATAATTAATATATTCCTGGTGGAGTATTGATTGCATGGACCTCCATCTGTGTTGATCGGAATCAGAATCCCTTTATCGCTCAACACCTTATTTACTAACACAATCTACCAGAGCCAGTTAGCTTTTGGATTCGCGGCCTTGCAGATGCCAGTGATCAGCTGGCCCCGTGCCCTATCCAGCTAACTCTAAAGTTTCGCATGAGAACAGCAAAGAGAGGAACTGGATTCACTGGTCCTTCAAGGTTGTCAAGGGACAGTGCTGCTCTGTCTCAGGCTATACTGTCTCCCACAGCTCTTAAGGAGTAGCTAGAGTTATCTCTGAACTACCTTCTAAGCTGGGTATCTGCAAGTTAACAAGATCAGTATATACTTTAAAAAACCCACAACTCTGTGATCCCTACATAAGGTAAAACAAACAAAATCTAGCATACATCAACTCCAAGACCAGGCTACTTGAACAGTGGACTCTGGAAAATTTAAGTTTACATTCATAGGCACAGAGGTAGTCTGAAGTAAGAGAAATTTCTTAAAGAGTGGAAAAGTCTTGAATATTAATACGTCACCTGAGAGGGGCATCGAGTTCTTCTTTCTCCATTCTCCCCTCCAGTTCCTCTGTATTTGTCAGCTCCATGTCACTCTCATCAATTCCATCTTTCTTCTCATCACTCTGAAAGTACTGCTGAAGTGCAGTGTAAAGTTTATAGACCTGACTGAAAGAAAGCTTATTGTATGCCAGGATCATATGGCGCAGAAATAGACCTRCGGAGGAAAACATCTGTTAGCACAAGCATCTGAGAAGCTCTTGTTTCAGAGGGGAGAATAAAAATCACTATAATACCTAGAAGGTTAAACTGCACTATTTAGTCTCACTCAAGTATCTCACATTAGCCTCCTAATTGATAAAATTCACTTTTCTAGAGCGTCAGTCTGAAAGCAATTTAGTGGCAAATCTCAGAAACTCTGATCATAGCACTGTTGCTAAGACCAGTGAGAGACACAGCGCTACGTACCAGGATGTTTCTAATCTGAAACAATTAAGGGAAAATTCAATTATGAAACATATGCCCCCAGTACTCTCCCAAAAGAAATATAAATCTTTACCTTAAGTGAATTGTATCAATATTAGTTATCACATCAAATACAGCTTATCAATAATAACTATTTACCTACTACACTTGTTTTATGAACTTCTGGTTCTGTCCCAGTAAATAAATCTGAAAGGTCATCAAAAAACTGTTCCATATCTTTCAGCTCTCCTTCTGCCATAAGTTTCAACCTAGGTGKGAAGGAGAGAAAAAAAATCACCTTTATTTAGGGCTCAGAAATGACACAGAAGATAAACACTCCTCCATTTCCAGGTATGGATGAAAAATATGAAGCCAAAAGTGGCTGCTAGGTCACTATGCTAAAAGTACGTATACTTGAGAACAAAAATGTTAAGCATAGTATAATAAAGTAAATAAATAAGAATTACACAAATTACAGATGTGATAGTAAATAATGACTTTTTTTTTTCCTTKCTTAAATGGTTCTGTGGGTAAACACAGCAAGGAGAGGGCTGATACTCTGATACTGTTTAAAAAGCAGCAGGTTTCAGCACAAGAACCCAAGCTCCCTAACACCAGCGCAGCCCTGCGGGAGACGCCTCCGGCCGTGGCTTTAACTTCCCGCCGTGACTTTACCGGCGCCGCGGGAGCTGCGAGGCGCCCACCTGATGTGCACGGAGGCGGCCAGGTGCGGGCAGGACTCCTCCACGGCTCTGCGCAGTCGCGACAGCGGCATGTCGGGGCCCTAGGCGGGGGGGAGGAGAGCGACACGTCGCGACAGCGGCCGGGGACGCCGCGGGGGGCGCCCCGGGCCCGCGCGCACCTGCAGCAGCGGCAGCAGCAGCCGGTTGAGGCGGCGCCGCTCGAGCAGCGCGAGCTGCGCCCCGGCGCGGCCCAGCTCGCTGAGCAGCGCGAGCAGCGCGATCTTGTAGGGCGTCACCCAGTCCTTGATGCCGAACACGTTGGCGTGCACCACGCCGTTCGTCATCATGGGGTTGAAGTARAGGCTCTCGTGCACGCTCGCCATGGCGGACACCCCGGACCGGACCGGACCGGCTGCCTCCTTCCCGGGCCGGCCCGGGAGAGCAGACCCCGCGAACCGACCAATAGCGGCGGCCGCGGGCGTGACGCGCGCGGTGCGGCGGCCAATCGGAGGAGGCGTGGTGCGATGCTGTGGAGGCTCCGGGKGGCGAGGCGGGCTCGCATGCCGAGGTTCCGGGGTTCGCGGGGACGGTGTTGCGACAAACTGGGGCCGGGCGGGGATCGCCAGCAGCCGCTGGGACACGATGCAAAACTCAACTGTCCCCACGCGGTTCTTGTCACCGTAACTCGCTACGGCGCTTCCGTAAGGTGCTGGCTTCCAAGGAAAATACTGCCGTTATTGTAACGGGCCTCATTTTTGTGACAGAGACCACAAAATGATACTCTTATTACTAATAATTATATAATTATTATACTTCCCCAAGGATGTCAGTTGACCTCCTCATCGTTCATAACCGAGGTGGTGAGAGGAGGAGAAAAAGTCAAGTTTGCAGCCATTCTCTCAATTACRCATGTAATTAAGGAATTTACTCTTATGGGTAATTGTTGCTAGCACAGTTGAGCATCACTTCTAGCCCCCATTCCACTAAACCTAGAGCTAAAAACAGCTCTASAGCAGGGAACAGCTATAGCTATTGTGTCACTAAGATTATGCAATTGATGCTAAGATTATGTAATTGAAAATAAAGYATGACATTTGGGGTGAAACACTGACATCACACGGTCATTTGTCAAGGAGGAGCGAGAGATGGGGATTAAGGAGAAACGGAGCTTGCAAAAGCCAGTGCAGAGGAGGAAGGAAACKACTGACACGCAGTTGGCCAAAGGTCTGGCTTTTTCCACCTTATCCGAAGCTCTCATGGAAACCACAGTGACTAATCCCTGAGCATTTTGTAGCAGGAGATTTTAAAACATGCTTTTTAATGCATATTTGAATGAAAAAAAAAAAGCCACCATAACTAACCCTCTAAATAAGCAATAAARGATTTTTATGTCATATCAATTTCAAGTTATACAGCAGAAACTGTCAGTTCCTATCTTAACAAAACTAGGCTCAAGCTCCCCAGTAACAAGGTTTGTGAAGTGTGCAGTAGCCAAGCACTTGGACTTGGGAATTCTTGCGTTCTAACCAATGCTGAATCCAACAGGATRGTGAATCCGTTGGACTAAGTCTCAGTAATCTGAAAACCTTCTTTAAAGATAATTCCAAAGTACTGTGCATCTACAGTACAAAAAAATGCTACAACTCTTAGCTCTAAAAGTAATAGCATGCAATCTGGAATTGCCAAATAAAATCTAGAACTGTGTGTTTTGTTTTGTTTTTAATTAAAGATGCTATAAACTGCTAGGTTATAAAAAAATCTTGGTAAGGATYCTGTGTCCACCTCCCTCCTGATGATATGCAAAACCTGGGAGGATTACAGAATGGCTGCTAGTCATCATTACTTGTCATTTGGTGACAGAAGTAAACGGGACATCTACCACTAACAGATTTAAATCTTTTAAAGCTTCTTTGACACAATACAGACAGCTCAGTGAGGGCAAGTCTCCTATTAACTGCGCCTCTGAAAATGCTACTTTTCAGCTGCAGAACAGCAGATGGGGTTAAATTTTTTTTATGTTTAAAAATAATCAGCATGGTCACAATTTAGACATGCTAATGCATAAGAAGTGATCTCAAATCACATGTTACAACTATGATTCATCAAAATCTGCCCAAAATAAAATGGGAGYGGCAAGTGCAGTTGTCAGCATAGCTCTAGATCTCAGCTGTGTTAGGCCCACGCTACTCCCTAAAACATCTGTGTTTGGGAGGGTTTCTTTTTGACAAGTTCTTTCCAAAGCTAAGAAGAGAAAAAAAAAAAAAAAAAAGATTTGTTTTACTTTGCTCATACTTGGTACGTCAGGGATGATTCTCTGTCACCAAGTTTAGGGACCATAAAAGTTTTAGGAAACCAAATCACAGAGATGTTTCTTAAGGTGACTGAAAGCAATTTCTTACATGAGGAAATAAGTAATTATCAGGTAAGATGAAGAAAGGGTAAAACAGCTGCATTTTATTTCTTGTTGTCCCTATCTTATTGATCAGCCTTAGCTCATTTAATTTGTTTACTTACMCTTTCCAGTAGTTCTCAAGCTTTCCAGGACTGATCCTGCTGTTAACTTTGCTTTTTGTTTTAGTGTTTCTAATTCTTTCTGCTGTCCTCAGAAAAGACCAATTTAAATTTCTTGTTTTATTCCAGCTCTGATCTCAGAGACTTCCATTCATGCCCCTCTATCTGGCCAGTAGAAGAGGGACAAAAGAAACTAACAGATGTAATTTGAAGAAATAGCAAAGCCTAGAAAAAGAACAAAATGATCAAATTAAAAAGAGTGTTGAAAAAAAAAAAGCTATCAGGTTTCAATGCTAGAACAAGTGTAACTCTGGGGAATAGAATTTTCTATGTTACACTGTGCACATGTGACAAACGTGCTATTGTTTGTTCCAACACTATTCATAAGGGCCTTCCTAATAAAAACGCATCATTTTATTTGCTGTATTTCCAAAAAAAAATAGAACCTAATTCTGAATGAAAATGTGGCATTTGATTTCTTTTTTTTTTTTTTTTTTAATGTAATCTTTTCGGTTAGAAGTCCCCATTTCTTACAACCTTTGATTTCACACTAATGTCACTCATGATATGGTTGGCGGACTAATAACAGGGATCTAAGAGCCAGTTGAACCTGCATTTTTAATTAATAACCCTTCTCTTCCATTACTGAAAGGCCATGACCAAAATGCTTGGTGGAATAATCAGGATTTTGGCCTTCTGCCTATAGCACTGTGGCTTTTAATTCTCTTTGTGTAATGCACTGATGCCAAAAGAAAATTCAAACTCCGTATTCCAGCCAGTGCCAGACTCACGTCCAAATTCTGGAATGTCTGTGTCAAGACTCCTGGAAGCAGATGGCCGGTGATCGATCAGGTTACCCCGTGCAGGAACATGACACTTCCTAYGGGATTTTATAGCCTCTTCCATCACCTWGAAGGAAATCCAGTACCTGATAATGAGCAATGATCTACTTAGGCAGGCAGGGAAAAACAGCAGGTGGAAGCGCTCCAATTCCTGCAGTTTGGACGTAGCATTTCCTTCATCAAGCGCTTCAGTACTAAAAATGTATTTTCGGTGACATCCTGATTCCTGAACTATAAAGAGGAATATAACAAGAGTAATTATAATAATAATAATAATAAWAAAATATCCTTCAACTTAATATAAAAACACTATTTACCAGTCCCTTGATAGGTATTTTACCAGTATCACACTTACGGGACGCCAAGGCTCCACAGAGCACTTAAGCACCGCTACTTCAGCGACATCGCTTCGGTCCTCCACCAGGCCACCCGCATCCTCTCAGAAACCGTTACCCAGCGCCCGCGCGCAACCCGCGCTTCCCTGCGCGGYGGCCGTGGAGATAACGGCTTTTCCGCGGGCCTCCGCGGCTCCCGGACACGGGGGAGCGGACAGGAGGGAGCAGCAGGCCTGGACGCCCCCGCAGCGCCGCGAGGCGCTGCCACCCCCGCTGCCATTTTGCAGGGTGCRCAACCGCCGCGGGGCCGCCGCCGCCGCGCGCCCTTCCCCGCGGGGACCCGCCCTTCGCCAACGACTGCTCCCGATTGGCTCGGGCCGCGGCAGTGCGACCAATGGCATGCGGCGCGGTGCGAAGGCCCGCCCTCCGTGAGGCGGCCGCCGGGAGCGCCGCGCGGGGCGGGGGCGCCGGGGCGGAGGGCGCCGGCTGAGGCGGCGGCGGGGGCGCTGGGCCCGGGCGGCGGCCGCGGCCCTGGAGCGGCCATGAAGGTAAAACGGGGCCAGGGGGAGCCGGAGGCGCCTTTCCCATCGCTGCGTGTGTGTGTGGGGGATAGGCTGGCCTGTGACCCCGGTGGGCCGGGCGCCGCCGCCCCTCCCCTCCCCCCTTCCCCTCAGCTCCTTAATCCGCCGATCGCGGTGAGGCCGCGGCCGCCTCCCCTCCCCGGCGCTGTTCCCGGTGACCGGCGAGCCGCGCCGCTGACTCAGCACCGCGCGGGGCCTGGCGCGGGCGGGTGTCGCCGCTCCGCGGCCTCGGGCGCGTCTCTGCGCCCGCCCCCGGGGCCGTTTCCACCCAGTGGCGGCGCGTGAGGAGAGCGGCCCTTGGAGGCGTTTGGCTCGAGGTGCGGGCCGAGCGCTGTCGCTTTGGAGCAGAGGGGAAAAATACCTTGTTTTTCCTTCTTTTAAAAAACAAAACTAATAATAATAATAATAATGCCCTTGGAGGCGTTTGGCTCGAGGTGCGGGCCGAGCGCTGTCGCTTTGGAGCAGAGGGGAAAAATACCTTGTTTTTCCTTCTTTTAAAAAACAAAACTAATAATAATAATAATAATAATGAAGGCCTAGGGCATTAATCGCAGAAGTTATGTGGATGCAGAGCGGCGGGGGCTGACCGATCCGATGCGTCCTGCGGCGCCGCGACGTGTGTGCCCGCAGGACGCGGCCAAGTTGTGGAGAGAGGAGAGAGCTGGAGCAGCTCGTGAGGAGAGGATGAGGAGCCSTGACTGGTATCGGTAGAAATGGCTTTTTAGTGCAGAAATTGCTTAATTTTCAATTCTCTAGTGTATCTGGCTCGTGTCAGTGGTTTTTGGTGTGGTTTCGCTTGCTTTACGGAGAGATAAAAACGTACTCTAGGCAGTGCCTGTAATTCAGTTAGCAGTTAATAGCGCTTATAAAGAATGCACTTTGATATGGGTTAAGAGAAAATTAATGATGCCCRTGTTGCCTTATCTTTTGTCTTAAAACGACCAAATGCTCATGGAAGATGTAAGATAATTTTTCTGGCTGATGCTTAACCATAGGCATGCATAAAAAGGAATATTTTTTTTTTCCTAAATAAATACTTACTTAGTGCCGATGATGCTCTAAAAGCAGTYGTTACAGGCTTATGAGTAAAGTTCAAAAAGCAGATGTTAATCAAGCTGGTGACGGTAGCGGTAGCTACTAAGTTGTGTTCATTCAGTTGCTGTGTGTCCTCCTGCTGTGACCCCCTGGAAAGACTGTAGCTATATAGCGAGACAGGCTGGCTTCTGAGGGTGCTGCACACRCCTCTGGTTAATCATTTTATTTTTCTATACTTACTTGCGTACCATTTTTTCTTAATCTTCTAAATATAAAGGYCAGCTCGTTAGTTTTTAAGAATAAGCAAAGAATTAATGTTTCTGCCACTGCCAATTTTCCTTTCAGATGAGATAAAAATAATCCAAGAGAACTTGAAGTTTTAAAAATCCTAGTTTTGAAAAATAAATTTTAAGTTTTCAGAGCCTTTGTATGGGAAAAATGAGTATCGATCCATTCCCATTCCTTGGCACTGAAAAGTGGAAGTTAAGTCTTAGTTTAATGACAGCTTGCTAATGGCACAGACGTCTGGTTACCGAGTTCATCTGGAGTTTGTCTGATGTGTATCTGCCATGTGACAGGGATACCTGTGTCTTAGCTGGGGTCAGTGAAGGGCCAGAGCTTTTTCATCCCTCTTGCAGGCCAGTCTGAAAAGGCTTAGGAGGATTTAGATGTTCACTGCGTGGAGGTTTCTTTCTTACTATGTCTGCGATGAATTTTGCTCTTGAAATACCTATAGAACTAGATCAATGAATGTACATTGTTGCATATGTGTCTTAGTGCCCGCAATGTTATGCGTAGTGTAGCTTTGAAGAAAAATGACTGATGCTGCTCAATTGCCGCTGGCATTGCAACACTTGTAATGTCAGCTTGCAGCAATGGAAGTGAAATACCAGGTTTGGGTAGGCTGGAGAGGTGCTTCTTAAGGAACACACATGAACTTGTTTGGTGTAAAACATGTTTAGCCCTGTGATATTGCTTCTCAAAGCTGCTTTCTAGAGTAAAAGCTCTTTTCTTCCTTTTATACTTTTATACTCTCCTTGGAAAAGAATTTCTAGAGTGTCTGCAATGGCTATGTGTTAAATTCCCACAAACATACCAGCATAACACTGGCATAAATGGTGTTCAATTTTGGGAAAATAAAATTTAATTTAGAAACTGGTCTAGTTAGTAACGATGGTGCTTTCATTGCTATATTAAGGTGAAGCGTATGCTCTGTGTATGCAGTGAACGTTCAGCAGCAGGAGTAATCTCAAACACAATTGTTTAATGTCTTTATGCTCTATAAAAAGATATTGTTCTGGAACAAACAAACAAACAAAAAACAGAACAAACAGACAGAAGTACAAAAAGAAATTATGTTTAATGGAAGTTGTATCACTCAACTTCCTTCCTGAAGGAACCTGGTGTACTTCTGTTTGATATTTTGTACAGTAATTTTCAGTGAGCCACCTGACGGTGATTAAACACTTGACCTGAACAGCTTGTGGTCTGAATTCCAGCTTTACGTAGAAAGTGCACCTCCTGATAGACAATCCAGTATAAAGTACTTTCAAGGATAAAAAGTAGAAATGTAATACATATATTATTTAGACTTGTTTTTGCGGTGTTTCATTTATGATTAGATGGTATGAATCAAACCTSACATCCAATCAACATTGAGTAAGTTTGCTTAGAGATGTTTTCCTTTTGCTAAGCCTTTTGCAAGACAATAAAAAAGCAGTATAAAAAAAAAACAATTATTGGAGAAACTTGCCAATTGTTTCTGTGAAGTTCAGTTTATTACCTTGAAGTTGGAAGAGCTAGAAACTTTGTTTTAGGRTAAACAAGCACGAGGCAATAAACTTAACTTTACCAGAAACACTGACCTGCTGTTGCCGTRAGTCCTTTAGAGCTGAGCTAGTGCTGCAGAATATTGCACTGGGGCAGCCCTGCTGTGGTGAGGATAAGTTGTGTCACTGTCTCTCTCCTTTTTGACTGTCTCTTAATAGTCAATGTTCTGGGTACCTAGGATTGGCTTTTMGTCTCTTCCTTCTTTAATCTGCTTTGCTATTGCATTATCTCCTCAAATTCCTTACCCTTTTGGTTTCATGCAGAACTCTGCTAGAAAAGGAGCTATGAAGAGCTATGAAAGCAAGCTCCTTGTGCCGGCTTTCTCCTCTTGAAAGGAAATCTTACCTACTTTGGTTTGCAGTTGAGAAGTGGAGATTAGTGGGCTTGTTATAGATGTTCCTGTGTTGAAGTCCTAATGCCTGGGGAATTCACGCAACATGCTTTTGGGATGATGACAGATGGCATGGAGTAGCTGTTTAATAGCAAGTCACGTATGATATGGATTTTAAGATACTTTTTTTTKRTTTTGTTTTTGTTTTTTCCCCTCTCTCCCTTGTGAATGTTTTCAGGCGGGAGCTACTTCCATGTGGGCTTCCTGCTGTGGGCTGCTGAATGAAGTCATGGGTACTGGAGCTGTTCGTGGTCAACAGGCTGGCTTTGGCGGAGGGACTGGCCCATTCAGGTTTGCCCCAAATGCAGACTTTTCCGCATATCCATCTCCAGCTGCTGGAGGAGCGAACATAGTTTGCAAAGCCTGTGGACTTTCCTTTTCCGTTTTTAGGAAAAAAGTGAGTATACTTCCTGTTACGTAATATTTTTACTCATATCAACTAATGTGAAGGCGTATTGGGAAAYGAATATATATCTTTTTTCCTCAGATGGGGAAAGCCAAGGCAGATAGCCAAGGAGAGAGTAAGTGCCTTGTTCTGAGGTCACAGGAAATTAATGTCAGACAGGATTAGAAGTTAAGAGGTCTAATACATCCCATACTCATTAATCAGTGACACGTTAGAGCTTGTCTGACCTACAAATTGATTGATTCTTACTTGTAAGATACATGTTTTAATTTTAGAATCCTAAGTATTAAAACAAATCTTCCTGTGTTTTTAAAGATTATATCAAATATATTTGTTGACTATTGGAATGAATAAACTGTATGATGGAAAAGCTAAAAGCTCACAGCTCTCTATTACTGCTGCTTTCCATTCAATACTAGCATGGTTCTGTGTGTGTCCTAACAGGGTTAGTTCTGTGAAATGCAACTACAYCCTTGCTTCCTTTGGAGCCAGGTTGTTGGGTTAAGAGGCTTCCAAATAAATAAAATTCAAGCTGTTAGAATTATTTCCATTAACATGATTGTCCAGCATCATTATCTTGTCCACTTAGTGACCTAGTTCTGTGGCTTATTTGGATAAAACTGAAGCCTTTTTCTTCTGTTCTTCTGTTYGCTTTCCCCTCTCCTCTTACTGCAGCACTCTGTTATTTGCACAGTAAGCACAGTGTAGGGACATTTTCTGAAGTGAATATTAAAAAAAAAACCCGAAAAACTTAATTGGAATTTGGGTTTGTTCACAGTGAACAAGAAAAACATTTTAAATAGCACATGAAAGGCTTGCCTAATTCTRGCTTCTGTGTGTCGTAAATCTTTTGAACACAGCTGTCTTCAGAAAGGACACCTGGGCAGTTGAGGAGTATTTACCTGCTGTCTGGATATTTACATTTAAGACTTAAAAAATATTTAACTAAGTCAACCGAGAAGGAAGTATATTCTCTTAAGCTTGGAGGAATTATACTCTTTTGTTTTATGCTTGTGGGAAAAAAGCAATGACAGTATATTCAAAACTATTTTAACATACTATAAAATTATCTGGTTACTCAATAAACTACAATTTAGGTACTTTATCTATGCTGTTTTATTCATTAAGGCCTCAAATCAGCTTTCAATATTGCTACAAAAGCCACATAAGCCTTGAACAATTGCAAAACTATTTGATGGGGCAATTTTACATACCTAACAATCTTGCTATACATTGTTTTTAGGAATTGATTGAAAGCCTAAAATCAATAGTAAATKATGTAGCCTGAAGAAGGAAAGAGCAGCCTATAGATTTGTTTTCTGCACCAGTAAATACCTYGCATACGGCTGACTGGTTATTTTGTCTTTCTACTTAGCACGTGTGTTGTGACTGCAAGAAGGATTTTTGCTCAGTTTGTTCAGTCTCACAAGAAAATCTCCGAAGATGTTCTACTTGTCACTTATTACAAGAAACAGCATTTCRGCGACCTCAGTTAATGAGACTGAAAGTAAAGGATCTGCGTCAGTATCTGATTCTGAGAAACATACCCACAGATACTTGCAGGGAGAAGGAAGACTTGGTGGATCTCGTGCTGTGCCATCATGGATTAGGTTCCGAGGAGGATACGGACGCTGGTAGTTTGCATTCTTCCCGGTCACAGACTTCTGCTTTTTTTACTCACCCATTTTCTATGTCTGTATCAGTGTCTTCTCAAGGAGAAATTGCAAATAGAAGAGGAAGTACAGGAAACGGAACACCTTTACGGGTACAATTACTCAAATGTGTGTTATGATTTTGTTTCGTTTTTAATAAAATGCTTTTAAACTAACCAAAACACCTGTTGGGGTGGTTTGAGGTGATAGACAAAATCCCTTTCTATATCTCTGACATAAAAATGAAAGATTACTAGCAGATTAGATGACAGGAGTGAGTGAAATCCATGATGATAGGATAGCAACAGTTGAAGCCTTAAAGAATTATTGATTGTCTTCTGAGTTTGGAACTGTAAAGAAAATATTTTAGAATGGAATTTGTTTTTATACTAATTGGTTTCCTTCTGTATACAGGGACAAACTGAAACATCTTTGGTAAATAATGAAGAAGAAGAAGAAGAAGAAGAAAGTGCAGAGGAGCAGGTGAGGGAAGAACTATTCAGAGAATATATTTTGGCATGTGAGACCATGAAGTACTTCAGCTGTTTCAGAATTTGGCATTTCTAAAATCAGGTATTTGTAAATAGCTGCTCTAAAGAGAATAAAACTTTGGCCAAGTTGCAGCTTAATGTAATGTAGCAAAGCAGAACAAATCTGGTGCTGTGAAACTGCCAGGACAAATTAAGAACATACCATCGTTGTGTTTCAGACCCCTGGGTTGTCCAGAAAGCGAACGAGGGCATCGTTGTCTGACATTTCAAGTCCAGAAGACATTGAAGGGTTGAGTGTTCGGCAGCTGAAGGAAATACTTGCATGTAATTTTGTCAACTATTCAGGATGCTGTGAAAAATGGGAACTTGTGGAGAAAGTCAGCAGACTATACAGAGAGAGTGAGGAAAACAACAAGACACGTAAGTTTATATTTAATTCTCACCTTCTTAGAACTACTTTTCTGGTCTCAAGTGGCTAATTCTGCCAACAAAAGGGCTTCTTGRCACCTTCATTTCAGTGCCTTGCTGGAATAACTAGTAGGTTTTTTTGTTATAGCTTGAGCTGCATCTAGTGTAGCTGGATATAGCTCTTGCTAGGAATTGACGCTTTCACGGATTGTGTTGCTTTCTGGGACCTTTTTTTTTCCCCCCCTAAGCTCAGACACCTCAGCTTTTAAAACAAAGGTAAATTGCACAACTGAAAACCAGTTCCTTGGACAAAGACCGGGCACATCCTGGCCCTTAATTAGGTTTCACAAGGTAGTAGTGGGAGAGTATCTGCAGTAGTTTTCTCCCGGCCAAAGGAATTCAGGTCTTTTACTGTGGTACAGAATTAAAAGGCAGAGTGGCAGAAATCCAAGTCCAAGAGGTTTGGTCTAAATCCACGTTTCCCTGATAACAGCAGTTCTGTTGCTGCAGCTGAGTAACTAGTAATCTCCTAACCTTTGTTACACTGAATTTCAGTTTTTAAGCTGTAAACTGATTCCTGTGAACCAAGTATAATTTGAGAAACATCTCTTTGATGTCATGACAAGCTCAGGAAATTCCTGCCTGGCTGTGCACTCCTGCAGCTGGTCATGGCTGCTGTGGTGCAGTCAAGTGGTAAAGATCAGGGAACTGCAGAGACTGGAAAACTTGCCCTGGGCTCCTTTGCAGACAGGCTGTGACTGCACCAGTGTTTCAGCTGTGAAATTTGGGTGAGAAACAAACAGCTRATCAGGTGGGAAACCAGTGCAGAAAGGGCTCAGAAGATGGTGGCCTGTCTTGTCACACTGTCTCGAGTAGGGCTGTCRAGTGGCAAACCAGGGCTTAAGTGAGACTTGGACCTGCCAACTAGAAATCTATCTGAAATCAAATTTAGGATTTTTTTTCTACCTTTTCTGTAAGGTGGTCTTACAGAATATATATGGCTGGGAAACAGACATGTTGTCTATTTTCAGCAAAACTTGGCAGGCTTTCTTCATGTCTGTCATCTTTACAGCTTACTTGATTAACGTTTCCACTTCTTAGTTTGCCTTACTGTCTACTCTGATGTTTAATCTTCGGATGAACATACCCTTCCACATGAAGTAAGCCAAGAGATGGAAAAGCAGCATGCTCTGAATTTTAATCCTGCACACTAGTCACTGTTACTAAATCTGGAGACAATTTTCAATCCTGTGGTTGAAGAAGGAAGCCCAATCTTGTGTGTTAGCTCGGGGTGGGGGGCTAGTGCTGTTTGTTTGTTAAGAATACGTAGTAATTCTTGGCCAGGCACTGTGTGCTAGAAGAGCTAACGTACACATACACACATATATGCAAAATGGGGCTGTCTCTAAGGGCTGCTTGGGCTAGAGCTTAAGAGGGCCTGCACCGCCCAGCCCCATGCTGTGTTGCTTTGCAGAGGGGGAGAAGATGCAGCTGAACGACAACGACGACAACCTGTGTCGGATCTGCATGGACGCTGTGATCGACTGCGTCCTGCTGGAGTGCGGCCACATGGTCACGTGCACCAAGTGTGGCAAGAGGATGAGCGAGTGCCCCATCTGCCGCCAGTACGTCGTGCGAGCGGTGCACGTCTTCAAATCCTAAGTGCAGACCCGAACGGGGCCTGACTTCCAGGATTCCTGTGAGTGAGAGTACGGAGGCTGGGGGCACGGGGCAGATTTTAGTTCTCAGAATAAACCATAACATTTGGAACATCTGGAAACAGATATTTGTGAATCGCTTTTCTACAGTGTACTTAAACCGGCAGTTGGGCAGTATGAGGCCCCTGTGTACAGTAATAGAGCTGCCTAGCTTACCTTATAAAACCACAAACTGTTTAAGTCAAACTGTTTACAGCTGACCTAAAATCACTTCTTGCTCTCTTCTGAAGAATATCACCTCTAATTACTGCATTAAGCATTTGAGAAATGGTCAGGAGAACACCTTTACTTGACCGTGCTGTTAGACTATTACACTGTCTAGTGCATTAGAAGCAATGAATTTATCAGTTGTATATTCAGCTTTTATGTAATTAAATAGAGAATGTAACTGTTCTGACACTGTTTCTGCAACAGYGTTAACAGTCTATAAAATAAGATTGTAGAAAGCACTGCCATTAACTGTACCTGCACAGCAGTTCCTAGGCAATCTATTTTTATGCCGATTGCTCCATTCTAAATGTCTGTCATTACTCGTGTATCGTTTTGGCCCTTCTTTGTAAAAGTGCAACAAGTGCAGTCATCCTCCAGAACTGTCTTCAGGTGTCCAAATGTACCTACAGTCYTTATGTTTGTTTGTTTAGGAGTAAGGTTTTCTCTTTTTTTTATGGGGGACTAAAACATACTCTTGTGGTCCTTAAGTCATCCCTGCCTATTGTAATTGTATTAATCTTACACACGATGATTGTACTTCATGTGCCGACAACCTGATGTTACTGTGAACACTAATCAGGGTCATGAAACTACTTGCTGCTAACGTCTGGAATGTATGGTACTGCTAACCTGACAYGAGCAGGGGGAGCAGGGAAAAGAAGCATCATCTCTGTTTAAAATCTGTAACTGAGGCTGGGCAACTATGAAACAAACTTCCACTTACTTGGTCTGTGCGTAGCCCTGCGCTGCTGCAGCTGCTTCCCGGCCGCACGTGTCCCCGGGAGGAGCGTGAGCAGCGTCTCGAGACGCAGGCGAGCTCCGTGCCAGGGGCTCCCTCCTGGCCCGCGGGGATCCCGAGGCGGCTCCTCGGCGAAGGCAGCGGCCGCTTCTCCAGCTAACCTTAAACAGAGGCAGCTTCTTGGCAAAGGAAAGGAGTGAGGGAGGAGCCCTTGCACAGGCTGTAGTACCCGACGCTTCTTACCTCTGCTTTTTACATGTCCTTCCTATGCTTTTCCGTGCTGGGGAGAATTAGGCTGGCTGCCACGCTTTAAAAAAAAAAAAAAAAAAAAAAAAGAGAGAAAGTAGCTCCTTAAAATAAAGCCCACTGCTTAAGGACAATGCCAGTTATTTTTCAGAAGGGAGCAAACCTCTTCATTGCGCTTTATTTTTTAGAAGTAACTTTTTGAAGTACCGAATTCCTGGAGTCTGTGTGCAGGGGGATATAAACCAGACCGTGCGCGTTATTTCCATTCTAATCCTCAGCCACTCATGTTCAATAAAGATTTTCAATGGGCTTCTCCAGCSTCTGTGTCTTTTCTTACCTCCTGAGCACTGTTGCTTTGGTACCTCATTCTTACCCGTTCCACACCTTTAGGGTGGGGGTCTGTGTGTGTTTAGTAACGGATCCTGTAAAATMCCTCCCTCCAGGGGAGCTCTCCACCTCGCACAAGCCCCCCGAGCTGAACAGAAACCCTCGTAGACGGTGTCTCTTTTTGTACAATTGTTTATACAAATTCAACAAAGGTAAAACTGCATCAGGAAGGTCTACGAAAACAACACCTTACAACAATGGCACTTATGAATGCAGAATTTTACAATCAGGAAATAACCATGTTATAAACCTTAAATGAGAACTCAACTCACACTTCAAAGAAAGAGAGACTACGTTTGACCATTTATTCTACTGCTGGACTCACTGTATAAATTAATTTTATATTGAGTACAAGAGCTCATGCTACAGAGTGAAACCCTCCTATGTGCAAAAGCTGAAATTGGAATTTTTAAAATTTTGAGAAAAAGGTGATTTCTATACAGATAAAACTTGGCAAAGTGTTTTACTTCAACTATAATTTACACCTTATTTCCACAACATGCTTATGTCACTTCTGAAGTATACAAAGCAGGATATAAACTTCCATTAAAACATGCTTTAAGTTGAAAGTATTAACCTACTTTTCCTGACCTGGGCACGTTTGTAGATAGATACTGTCTACGAAGTATAGGTTAAGTTCTCTCCTACCATAAGTAAAGATAAAAATTGGCAATCAAAACCAAAACACTGGTAATGCATTCAAACATTGCATAAATAATTTTTAAACAATTTTTGTACAAAAATAGTTCTGCATAATGTAAGATGTAACAAAACAAAATGTGTTAAGAAGGCAGAAATGCAGTGCGTGGTCCACTTTAATGACACCAACTTTTTTTGTTTAAGAAATGAAAAGCAGAAATCAAATTTACACTACCAAGCACATGCTGTGGTACTTTAAATAACAGTATTTCTTGGAGATCAGTCGTCTTCCGGGTGTGAACAATTATCAATAACAGTCGCCTTATGAGTTTGCATAAGAGCCAGTGCAGGACATCCCAGGTAGACTGAATTAGTGGCACAGGTTGAAATTCTTAACATGGGTAGTTTAATGTCGTTCTCTCCTTGACAAGAGTTGTAAAATCCAATCGCGATAGTTTCCAATATTCCAAGTTCCCAATTGAAAATAAAATCCCTACATGTTCTTAGTCCCTTCCCCCCTCCCCTCAGCCCCAGTATTTACACATGTCCTTTAACTAACTCAGTTTTTGCAGAAGTTTTTCTTCCACTTGCCCAAACTGAACGCTTACGGACATCTCCGCTATGAACTGCTCGCAGCCTTCCTTGGTCACCTGCTTGCAGAACCTCAGGTCGATCTGACAGATGTTTCCACAGCGTTTGAAGTAGGACAGGCACTGGTCAGTCACCTTATTGCAGTCTGCCGAGAAACCACAGAGCGAGAGACACTTTAAAGCACCTCCCCACTGGATTTGCAGCCCGAGGGTGCCCCAGACCGACCGGACTACATCCCTTTGGCTCCTCTGTCCCTTTGGCTCCTCCTTCACTGGCCCCGTTCAYGGCCACATTACCCACCACGAGCCCCATGAGAGCGCTCTGACCCCCTGCTCCTGCGTAACTGGTGAGATGAGGCCCAGCACACCAGATGCAGGAAGCRGCAGCGCTCAAGGATCCCACGCGGAAGAGGAGCCAAGCGCCACACAAGGCCCTGAGCCGGGACGTCAGCTGCTGAATTTTACAGTGGCAAAACACGGAGTAACTGCAGAGCCTGACTATGGATAGGGCAATTACACTGGGAAGGGAAAGGGGATGGGTAAAAMCCCCTTCCACTAACGATCACTTCCCACCCTTCCCTCCTCCTCCCCTCTCTCGCGTTTGTGCTCCCCACCTGATAAATTTATTTCTGTTAACGAATCCCGCGTGGTGGTTCCGACTGCAGTCAGCAGGTTAATAGACTGATCTGTCACATGATTACAGTAACTAAGATTGAGTTTGGAAAGCAGAGGCATGTGCCGAATGATCAGTCGTAAAGAAGCATCCGTAATATCCAGACCAGCCAAACGCAGCTCAACGATGTTCCGTAGTTTACTCCGGTTGTCAATCTGACCTGGAAAAGGCAGCGGGAGGTCGTTCACAAARGCGCTATCCACTACGGTAAACATTTGCAGATCTATATGAAATGCACTGTAACACACAACGCTGCTGCCCTAGGTGAACTTCAGACGGATTTGCCTGCCTGGGGCTTGGGAGGGGATATCAGCAGGAGCACTTTTCTATTTTTGGCACAGGCTCGTGGAGAAACCCACCTCCTGATATCCAAACAGAGGGACAGAAGTAACTGCAGGGACCCAGCAGAATTACTAGTCAGGAGTAAGCAGTAGGCTGTGCAGTGCATGCCAGAAAGCAGATCTGATTTGCTCAAAATTTCACCTGAGCTGATATCCGGGCGAATGGGGCATGACCCACAGAACTGCTCCTTCCCTGAACTGGAAGAAAGTGTTTCCATACTCTCTAAAGTACACCCGTTGCAGCCTGAAGAGAAGAAAGTCAGACAGAAAACCAGCACAGTGGCTAAGATGACTGTTCAAGCAGCCAGAGAACACAACTTGTCACCCGGTGGCTTCCAGCAAGGTGTTGCAAGTCACTACCGCAAACACCCGGCGCGCATCCGAGCCCAGACCCCAGCCCGCGCTGCCGCGGGGCCTCCTGCTCATCTCCTGCACGAGGGGCTAGCAGCACAACAGGGCACGGAGCGAGCGCCCCGAGCGCCTCCCGCGCGCCCCCCGCCTCGTTACCTGGCCGGTTGTCTGTGGGTGGTGACAAGAGGTCTCGCATTTGTGCGTCTTTCAGTCCTTCCGCCCACTGCACATCCAGAGTTCGGAGTAAAGGACAACTGGAACTACAAAGTGCCGACACTGCTATCCATGAGCACCCTGATAACAGCAGGTCTCGCAGACCTGCAGATACAGAAGGAATTGGAGCACTCGGAGGCGCACGCGGTGATCTCGGCTCCCCCGTGCAGGTGAGGGGAAGCCCGATGCTGCTTTAGGGGACAACCTGGCCCTCCAGGGCAAGCAGGGACACGCACGGAGCCTCCTCCCACCCGGGAACCTGGTTACTGCGGCTGAAAACAGCCCCCCAGCACCCCTGCGACCACACAACCTGCCCTCGGGGTCACCCTGGGGGCTGCCCACAACCCACCTGCAGACTAAGACCTGCCCCACGCTGCTTCCACCGAGAAAGTCACGACCTAAGTCGYAACCTAAGTCGCTTCTGGCCCATCGTCACCTGCTGATGCTTCACTCCTACCCATCTACTTCTCTCCTGGGACACCTGSACCCCTTTACACCTTCCTCAAGGACTCCTCACTTTTGGCAACACTAAATCTGGTACAGTTGGTGGAATGGTCAAAACGTCACTTACCTGGGAGTCTGTTGATAAGCCAACTCAGCTGCTTTTTAGATATATTTGTCCAGCTAAGATCAAGGGTTACAGGCTGTCTCCTAATAATGCCACTAAGCATAAGTGGAGTGATGGATTTACAATGGCTTAAATCTATTTTGGTCCATAATCTTTTGTCACAGCACCTACCCAAAAAGAAAGAAAGCCAACAGCTTAATTTGGTACTTGTTCTGGTCTTTGCAAGATCTTACAAGGCATCATTAAAAGTATGGAAACTACTTCAATTAACTGGAAAGAGCAAAAACGAGGCCGAGTGACACTAACATGAGCACAGCAGCAGACACAGGGCTAGGCAAGCCTGACGTTTCCAGTCTATCAGGCAACGGAGTATTGATTCACTCCCACGGAACCACGAATGTCAGCACTCAGGTCCTGTTCCAAGTCATCACAGCATTTGTTAAAATCCATTTTTTAGTCATTAGACAAGTGCCACATCCTCTTTCTTACCTCCGGAAGCAAAAATTGCTTTTAAATGGTACTGTCCTCACTCCTGAGCAGTCTTTAMCTAGGCCAATAAGCCCTGTAAAACATCATCGCCCCTCTCCCTTCATGGGCCTGTTTTTTATTTTACATCCATCTACATTCTTCTATGTGATTATAACACACTCTCCTTTAAATTTTGAAGGACAACAAGCAAGAAGACCTAATGGGTTTCCAAGATTTTGCATTTTCTCATGCTTCCATTGGAAAATACTGCGTTTAAGCGGACAAGAGCATTGACCACCTTTCTGTGACAGCAGGGACCCCAGGAAGATGGGCACCATGCACCTCTTTTTGCACTGAATTATCAGCTTCAACCCTTCTGTCATTAACCCAGTTTGCTACCAGGCTGTGCCAGGAAGGAGTCTCCACTCTGTGCCCAGCTGCGTGCACACTGTAACTGATAATTTGTGACGACAGAAGACACGACACTTCACTGCCAGACGTACAGGTTTGTGCACTAACGCGCCCTGCTCCGTTACAGCATGTGACGGTGCCAGGTTCTGCGCTCTGGCACGCGGAGCAYGGACACACTGTGAGCAAACATGACCATGGAGACCCTTCACCAGCTCCGTGAGCCCGGAGCGCAGCGGCCGGCATTGCCCCCGCCTTGTTCCCTGCATAGAGCAGGGAGGAGAAAGGAGGACATGGAGAGTGTCCGCACCGGTTCTGAACRAACGTTTCATAGCCGAACTCGGCAGGTCCTGAGCAGGAAGGGCACCCAGACTTGGCAGGACCCGGCGCGGCCGCCCCAGCCGCCGAGGGCKGCAAAAAGGGCCACGGGTCTTGGCCGCACAGAGCCTGGAGGCCCAAGAGGCCCCAGTCACCRGCGCCATCTGACACCCGGGATCTGCTGTCCCGGAGGACAGCCTGGCTGAAGGGCAGGTGCTTCCCCAGGCACTGCCGGTCGCCCTTGCTCCCTGGGCTCGGCTCAGCTTCAGGGACACCCTCTAGGTGACATCAGCGCCTCCGGTCACCCAGTTCCATCCCACTGCACGTTAGCTCCATCGCCTGCCCTCCTTACCATCTGTTCCAGGTCTTGCAAACTCTCATACAGATGCACAAGTCTCTATGACTGAGGTAGCTAAAGACAGCCATCCAGACTTCCCTCTGCATCACGTGTGCAGCCCCATCATCCAGGGGCAGCGAGTCCGGAGGGGGGCTGATGGGAGGCGGCCGGATAACGTGCCGTTCCATCTGGATGCATTTGGGAGGAGAGAGCGAAGGCGGTGGCCGGGCGACGCCGCGGGGGGTGCTCCGCARGCCGGGCATGAGCTGGTGCCTCAGCTCCCGGGGAGTCCCGTTCAACCCTTTGCTGAACCTATGGAGTCTCTCGCTGTTGTTCAGGGCACGCTTGGGCTCCTCGTTCTCGCTCTCGGGTTCAGATTTGATGGGTTGGTGATTCTCGTTGGCAAGGCTGTTCTCGGTTTTTTGGATCTCCTGGTTGAGCTCCTTGCTGAGCTCCTTGCTCAGTTCCTTGTTGGGGAGCCGCCTTTTCCGCCTCATCTTGAATTTCTTCTTGTCCCTGGACTCGGCGCTCTCCGTGCTGGGCCCCGCCGTGGGCGAGCTCGACCGCGACTGGTCGCTCTCCTTGGAGCGGGGAGGCGCTTCGGGCAGCTCGTCCTCGGGCTCCTGCTTGAGGCGACGCAGAGGCTTGAGCAGGGCAGCTCGGTCATCGGGGGCCTTCCACGATCGCCGCTGAAAGGGAAAACACGAGAGGTGACGTTGGGCAAGACCCGCTGAGCAGCCCCCGTGTGCTGGGCCGGCCGCCGCGCTGCCAAACGGGACCAGCACCGGAGCGGCCAGAGGCTGAGGCCAAGGGCACCTGCCGCTGTCACCAGCGGGACACCGGCCTCCCCTGCTCCTTTGGGCCTCCCCTCCCTGCCGAGCACCAGAGGGAAAYGCAGGAGGTGGATAAGCCAGAACCAGCAAAACCTCCCGACAAGCGAGACGGAGCCAGCAGCCGTCAAAAGGCATCGGCAGCAGCAAGCGAACGCGCTCCTGCTACCAGGAGGCCTGTGCTCTTGCCATCAACTACCTGCATCACGTCCCTGGATGCGCTCCTGAGCTCCTGTATGACGGAAAGAGCATCACCCTGCCCTGGAGAAGGAGCTCTTGGAGGGCTCGGTGCTTTAAAACGCAGCTCACGGCTGTATTTCAATGCAGGAGCCCTGAGCAGAAGCCACAAAGCAGGTGCTCTGCTGGTCAGCGGCTCTCGAGCRCCAAGGTTGGCACGGGAGAGGAGCTGGGGTAATTTCAAGATGGAAATGAGGTAATAAAACTGCCTGCAGGGACACAAAGACACGGCTTACGGAGAGACTGGCTCACAGCACAGCTCCCATAAGAAAGAGGGCAGTAAAAAGAGATTAAAACATATCCATTAAAAAGACAAAGTAACTTTTTCCTGAAGGATTTCTCATCTTTCCCAAGTTTTAGCTGTTGGAAGAAAGGAAAGTAGAAACCCCAACACARGACCTAGGCTGTGCCGTCTGCTGAGGAAAGCGCCACGGGCTGCGAAACCTCTGCGGGCTGGGGCGGCCTCCCAGAACCATCCAGGTGATCCAAAGACGCACGGCCCGGGAAAGCTCGGCAGGGAGCAGGGAGGCCGGGACGGAACGGGGAAGACGGTTCTCCCGGCCCTCGGCCCCACTTAAGGCCACTTAGATATCCAGGAGAAAAGTTACACCTCATTAGTGCCTCTGCAAAGGGGCATTTCTGCATCTTCCAGGYAGCAATTCCGCCTGCGCAGGGAGCGCAGAGCCCGCAGGTCTCCCTCCTCCCTGCAGCCTCCCGAGGGGCCCTTCCCTGCTCCTCTCACCCGTCCTGGGCACTGCACATCCAGCTKGCAGCAAAAACCAAAGCTGCCACGCGCCTCCGTGTGGCTAAAGCCGGAAAGGTCTCCAGCAAAAATGGATGTCCACCTTGTGCCTACGCCAAGTGGCTCACAGGAATGCCTATTTGCAGGGTTGGTTTCCAGCTTTCTGGACAAAACAACAGCCACAATCTAGTGTTTTCAGCCCCTGAAGAGCCACCCAAGCTTTGCTGYTCAAACTAGTCCCGTCAGAGCAGCGGTTTTCCGAACAGAAAAAGCAACATCCCCATTCTTTTGAAACGGTCCAGGACTCCAAAACGAGTCAAGGGTCAGAAAGTGGGAGACCAGCGCCCCAAGCACACCCCGGCACCCACATCCATACAAAGAGCCTTTGGCCATACCCGTTTTCTCATRGCGGGTTCCTGGGGTTTCTCAAATTTCCTTTTCCTCCGCAGATGCACCTCGTCCGACTTCCTCCGCAGGATGGAGTCAACTTGAGCCTTTTGGGAATGTTCCTCGGATTTCCGCCGGGGGGTCTCTTCGCAGTCGCCTTTCCGCTTCGCGGCGTCTGTTACTTCCTTGTTGTCCCTGTTCATTTTCTGCTCCTTCAGCAATGAGCCTGGGAGATTTGATGCGTATTTGAATCCGGGTCCGCGCTTTTGCTTGTACGCCAAAGAGACACAAAACACAAACAAACTTTATACCTCAGGCCTTCCCGGCGACTCACACAGCTGCTGCCTCCAACACTAGTGGGGTGGTCACTCGGTTACAGGCACGAGGGGTGCTCTGGAGTGAGGGCAGCCACTGGTTTAACCCCTATGAAGTTACTTTTTGCCACCCCAAAGACTCTTTTGCACGAGACAGAGGCTGAGCCCAGTGGTTCACTAATTGCAAGGGAAACGTCAGCTCTCATGTGGTAATTTTTACAAAATGCACAAGAGCTGCTCTCATCTCCAACGTGTGCACACAGCAGAGCACAGAGCCGACCTAGGCGCTCTCCAGGTTTGGGTGGAGGTTGGTACATGGAGTAGGACAAGGTGGGAGATATTAGGGACCGGAGGGCCCTCAATATGTCCCCTTTGACTCAACTCTATTAGGTACGAACCCCAAAGCTGGCAGAGGCCAAACTGTATCCACAGTAAGCCAGAGGGAGCCTTTCAGATTTTGTATCTTGTTCCAGCACCGCTTATTCCCATTAAACTCACTTTTCCAGTTTTCCCTGCATGGTTGCACTTTGGACACTCCCAGCAGTTCGGCAGCTCGTCGTTAACCACCCCGTCCGATTCCTTCACCTGTGGAGAGAGGCACAGCTCGAATCCTGGTGGGGAAGCAGCCCCCACCGCGCTCACCCGCCTGGCACCCGACTGGGGCTGCGGGTCGAGCCCGGGCCCTTCGCGGCAGTCGGGGCCCACGGGCTCTGACATGAGGCACATCCTGCTCCCACAGCCAAGCGCAYGGGACCATCCCCTCTCCCAAGGTCCTCCCATGCGCCGGCTCTTCCCCCTCGCCACCAAGAGCCCGAGTTTTTCAAGGGAAGGTTGCCCCCCAGGCACTCATTCCCATCTACACTTATACCCTCAGTTCTGTGTTTATACTCGTCTGCATTYTTAGAAGCAGGGAGCACTGCAATCCAACGTTCCCTAAAACATGTTCCCTTTGTGCTTCCAAGCTAGCGGTCCAAGCTAACCCCTAGGCCRGGGCTGCCCGGGCAGCTGGAGAACAGGTCAGCTTTTCCAGGTGGCACCACGGCAGTGCTAAGACCTCTCACGGTCACAGTCATCCAGCTCCTGCACCGTGGGGAAGCACCGGCTCCGGCCCTCCCACAGCCCCGAGGCATGGGGCAGTTTGCTTCTCAAGAGCTAAAGCACTGCAGGGGCTCACACTGCAACCTGAAACACAGTCCTGCCCCACGCAGCAGAGAAGCTGGCGGCTCTGGAGCTTCCACACGGGAATCTGCGCTACTCTGTGTAGGAGATGGGTGTTTTTTTGCAAAGAAATTCCTGTGAATGAAAGTGGAAAGCAGAGCTAAGCTCAGAGCCACCCTCCACACAAACACGCATGCTCACAGATGGCACGCCCGCATCTTAAGGGCTTGATGGTATTTTTAGCAAAAAGCCTTGGAGGAAGAAAAAAAAAAAGAAGATTTATTACTGTTGTAGAAAAGAAAACCAGGCGACTGTCAAGGCAAACAGCTGGGCGCCAGCGGCACAGCCSGGGAGGCCGCAGCTGGACGGCCCGGCCAAAGAGGTGCAGGTTTGGGGGGCTCCCGACCCGATGTCGGTGGGATGAGGCCACGCAGGGACGGCTACAGGGGACACACAGGGGCAGCCATGCAGGGACACGCAGGGGGCTCGTCCTGCCACCACCGTCCCCACGCCAGGCGCTCTCGCCCCGAGCGCGGCCGGCTCTCGCAGCCGGAGTTAATAACTCCRTAAGCGGAGTGGGCAGGATTTGAATACTGGCTTTATCACAACCGTGCGCCTTTGAACCTGCTTTCCCAGGGAAAAGCAGGATCCTCAGGAGGAGCTGTGCACATCCCTGCCTCCGGGGAGCAATTCCTGGCCCCGGCCCAAGTTGGGAACAAGTTGTTTCCCGCACCGACTGCAGGACTGCTCGAGAAGGCGGGCGGCGTTACGGCCCCGGCACTCCCGTGCGGCTTCGGGAACGGAGCAGCACGCRGAGCCGCGAGCGGCCTCCTCCCATGCACCCAGAGCAGCCCCGAACTCGCCCGGCCGGGCACTTGTGCTGGGGCAGGTCTTGGCCTTCCTGCTGCTCTGCCAATGCACCTGACCATACTGAGAGTTTCATCATTAGCACCGTGTTGACTTAGAAGAGGAAAAGGGATGGGCTCCCACTGGGGAAAACACCTCTCTCTCCTTAGGAAAGTGGGGTCAAGCACTGCACCGAGTCCCTGCCGCTGACCAGCGTTATTAGCAGTTTTGCTGCACAGCAAGAAAAGAAATGATCCATTTGGGTTCAGCTCCAACAGCACAGGGCCACCCCCCCGCAGGCTCCCTCTGGGCGCGACGTGGGCAACGCTGCGGCTGCAAGAACGTCACCATTTTGTAAGAAATCCTTCGACCAGACCASCACTCATGTTGTTCCTGTATCGCCAGGAAAAGCAGCAGGTTGGGATGGGCTCCAGCCATTTCTCGATCTGTGGAACAGCCTGGCTGCCCATGCTCAGGTACCAGGACCCCTCTGCAAGAGGTACCCAGGGAAGCGACCGCAGCAGGGCSTGGATGCACCTGAGCGCCCCTTAAACCGCAGCTACTGGACCCTGCCCTTCAGCTACAGGGCCCGCCCAGGAGGGCACCTGGACAGGCCCCACAGCTCTGCTCCCACCAAAGGGAGACGCATTCCCAGGCAGCGCTGCAGGACAGGCACATCCATGGATGCTCCAGGGGATCCCGCTGCGAGGCTGCTTCTCTGYGGGGCAAAACCCACCACAAACGTACACGGCCAAAGCGGGAATTTGGAGCTGGATGAGCTCCAAAGCAGGAGGCACTCCAGGCATGTGCTGAACTGCTCCACGAGCTCRGGAGACACCTTGGAGGTACCAAGCAAGGGGATCCTTTCTCTCCACGAGAATAAGAAACTGAGAAAAAGCATGCTCAGCCCTTCACCGAGCCAGGTTCTTCTGGTCTCCCCCGAAAGTGCTTTTGCCAGACAAGTTTTACTGGAGATGACACCCACAGTTCATGTGTATTCCTGCCTCTCTACTGGGTAGGACAGGAAGGGACTTCTCTTGGGTGGAGAGCAGAGGCAGCTGCCCGGGTGCTGTGTCTGCACCCAAGGGTGTTTCCCACAAATATTATTTATGGGGCTCCATCCTTAGAGCTTAAGTCCATGCCAGGGGCTCCAACACTGACACAGTGATCGTGTTTTTCACTGTAGAGAAAATTGTGGATGCCACATGGAATAACAAGCAAAGGAAAAATTCCAGGGAGAGGCTCCATCTTCCTTTTGTTCTTCTCCTGCGCAGCCTCCTCTTGCCTTCCAAGAGGATTTCCAAATCCTGCTGGCAATGGTGCCCTTTTGTCGCAGTAAATACTATCAGTTATCCCAGTGTTCCAGTTTGCCAGAAGCACTGGGAAATTACAACACMAGGCACACCATAAATCTCCCACCATTCAAATCTCAGAGACACCTGAAGCAACATCACTCCTAGTTACCAAGAGAGCACCCAAACCACCACCTCTGCATAAAGGAACAAACAGCCCTTGCTTGATTTTGCGGGTCTGACCCACATCCTGTGCAACCAGCCCCAAACRCGGTACGGGGAGGGGAAACAGTACTGGAACTGTCACCAGCCAACAGCTCGTCCTCTGGACGTGGCCGTGACGTGTCACCCACACTGCAAACCTGGAGCCGGGCAGTGTGGGGCGCTTGGAGGGAGGACCAGAACAGCAAGAGCGCGGCCMCAAGGCAGGACGGAGACCCCTCTGAATGGAGCAGCTCCTGCCCCGTCCTGTCAAGCCCTGGTGTGACACAGGGACAGGCCAGCACAGCTCCCTTTGTGAATGCCACCATGGCAGGAGATGCAGCTGCCCATCCCCCTCGGAGCAGGGAGACGGCTCCGGAGGGACAGGGAGCACGTGGCACCCGGGCCCGCGCCGTGCGAGGCCGCGCAGAGCAGCCCCGGGCCGCGCGGCGAGCGGAGCGCACGGCCCTGCGCGGGCAGCCCGCGGCCCCGGCTGCGCTTGCTCTGGCAAATCACTTTAACCATAAACAAATCAGCAGCAGGAAACGGCTGAGCAGCCGAAACGCAACCCGCTCTGCAAACGAGGAGCTCCCGCGCGCTCACACACAGCTCGTACCCACACCGACACCTCTGCTACCAGCAACGAAACTCGCCGCTCGCTGCGCCCGAGCCCAGCTTGGGGGCTCTCCAGGGCCACCGCATTGGCTGSTGGCATCTTTAAAGCCAGCGGTCACTGGCAGGCCAAGCCACTCACTCATGCTTCGTGCACTGTGGGAAGGAGCTGCCGCTCTGGGGCTCGTGGACTGGGCTCCGGGAGCCTGCCTGTCACCTGCTTCTAGTGCCGGCTCTTTGCTCCCTAACTTCCCAAAGACAAAACCGTGACCACCTCCTCCTGCCCGTGCACTGCTCTGAAGTGATTCCTGATCCGGCTTTTACTTCCAACAAGCATCACATCCTCGTACTCACCTTAAGGCATCCTGGGTGTATTATTTCATTACAAATGGAGCATTCCATTAGCATGAGATTAAACTTGCTCTCCTCCTCTTCCACGGTGTCCTCTTTCCCAGCTTCTCCACACACCAGACACACAGCAGTATGAGGCAACACCGGCTGTTTACACACATCAGAAAGAAGCCTTGATCAGGGCACAGAAAGCATGTGGAAATAGAAGATCACAACACTCATTTATGACATTCTCACCCCAAAATTTTGAGAGAGAAGATAAAGAGGACCCAATTACACAGCCAGCCAAAAGCTTCTGTTCAGCTCATCGATGAAGGCAAGAAAAACTGGGCAGCATTTGGGGCTGGGTACCCACACTAAGCGTCACAGGGTACAGGGAATGCGGGTGCCCTCCTGACAGCACCACAGATCCACAGGGAATTCCAGGGATGAAAAGGAATCTTATTTTGTGGGTCTCTTGGATCAGTGAGCTCACACACATGTTGGTATGTGAGTCACTTCACTGCTCTGCAGTGGGTGGGATAAAAGCAACCTAGAACATGGCAGGCATGGCCACGAAGCTGCACAGTCTGGCCAGGAGTTTGGCAACTCCATTTCACAAGCYGGGCAGCCAGAGGTTACGGGAGCTGCTCCAGGCCACAGGGCAAGTCCACGCAGACCAGGAGGAGGCCTTTTCTGCCYGCCAGGCTGCTGGAGCATCAGTCTGAAGGCTCCGCTCCCAACCGTGGTGCTGTGAGACTCTGCACAGATGCTTGAGAAGGAAGTAAGAGAACTCCCCGTCTTACTTCCTCACCTAGAAGGGCRACAGTGGGAAGCACAGTGACTTTCTCTGCTCATCACTGATGCAGAAGGACAACGGTCGCTTCTCTCATTTCTGTGCCCTGTGTCAAAGCACTGACTGCCAATCTAATCAAAAAAGGCTCACATCTTGTGCAAACAAGGACTAAAATGATGGTTTGCTGCAACAGCCTCATAACAAGATGCAAGCCTCATAACAAGAAAGAGAACTAAGTTCCTCACAAGAACCTGGCTGTAACAGGAAATAGCCTTTTCTTCCTTTGCTGTATCTGCTGGGAGCTGTTGGCTACACACCACAACGTGCTCCTACTGCGACTGCTGGCAAACACAAGGACCAGGAGTAAAGACAACAGCACCGCTTAAAGAAATGTGAAGCCTTGTTACAAGTCACCACAGATAAACTCGATTTTCTAGGCTGCTCTCAGGCGTTTATAGTATTCCTACTGCTATTTACACTGATGGGAGGCTCCAAAGAGTAGAGCTACCTCTAGACATCCTGTAAAGACTGGGTGATGAGCCAAAACAGGCCACCTCCCAGGCCCTGTGTCCAAAGCAGGGCTCCTGGGAATAAAACTGTACATGCTGACTGAAAGAATACTTTTTCATAAGCTGGGAGGGCATGGGAAGAGGACCACACTCAGCCAGAACAGAACRCAGTTCATCTCCTGCAAAAGGCTCGGACTGTGTGTCAAGAATAAAACTGCTTAGTACGAAAGTCTCCTTCATTGGGCAGGACAATAAAGCACACTTCAGCCCTAATTTAATCTCCCTGCAAAAAAACAGGCAGCAGGATTTCACAATTTCTTCTCCCTGGAGAATAATAAATTCTTCATCCATGCTGTTCAATTCATGGCACACTCCAGGAAATCAAGTGTTCAAAAAAAAAAAGACACTCGAGCTGCCAAAGCACTCGGCAGAAAGGTAGATACTCTACGTCCCGAGGGATCCTGGAGAGCGGAATCGGACCCTCTGTGCCAGAACTGCGCACAGCTCGGAGCAGGACAAGGCGGGAGCTACCAGGAGCGACTCCTGGAAACACTAAGTGCTTATCAGGTTTTAAAGCCTGACCACAGCACCTAATGCCTCCACTTCAGTCTCTTCAACAGGATTAAAGAAAAAACACTAGGTGAAAGGAGCTGTACGCAAGACTAAATCAAGAGTCAGGTGAAAATCAGTATAGAGAGAGTAATATATCAGTTATGATTAGACAACATTCTTTCCTTCTAAAAACAAACAACCCTCTTCAGAAGCTGAGCTGTCTAACAGGYGAAAATACGAGGTCTTCCAGTGTATCAGTGGAGCTTAAGCTTGCCAGGGCAGCTGGTCACAGCTGAAATGAGGAGGAAAGTGCAGCTCATTCTCATGTTTGGGAGGGTGCTCTGAACCCTGAGGAGCAGCTCGGTGGCACAGTCAGYATGAAAGCAGCAGCTTCAAAAGGCACTTGGACAAGTTAATGGGAGAATAATCTTTCAATATTTGTCAAGTAGAAAGCTATCACTCAGGGCTCAAGAAGCTTCTAAGCAACATATCACTGCAGCCCAGGAAACTGGGTGCAATGCCTCTTTGGCCTGCTCTGGTGCTGCCATTTCCAGTCCCTGCAGAGCCCAGGCCTGGGCTGGGGGATCTTTGGCTCTTCCAGACCAGGCCCAGGGAACAGCAAACAAGTTCAAATCCAGATCTCGCTTAGCCTGGGGTCACCAATGCAAACTCCTGGGGGACACCAGTCTAAGACTTCCCCGTATCTTACGCAGGGTAAGTGGTTAAAGTGGTAAAGACGGTTGCAAGGTGKTTTTTCAGAAAAATCAGAAAGAGCTGAATGAAACAGGTCTCTTCTATCTTTGAATCAGAACCTCACCCTCTTCTCTCTTCTCCCCCAAATCCAAATTTCAAAGTGATTACAGTGCTGAATTCTGGTGTAGTGATAATCTCCATCCTTGCCTTCTATACTCCTGAGATGAAGGCAGTGATATTAAGCTTGTTTAAGAGCTCTGGGGGGATAGGGATGGAAAACAAGGGGAAGCAAAGTGCACAGATTGCACAGTTTTGCCATTTTAGAGAGGACTCCAAGGAGACCTCTCAGTCCCAGGCCTTGTCACCAGGAGACACGGACACAGGAAAGACACCTCCGGAGCGCGAGGGGCACTTACCGCAATGCACTGCCTCATGATGCAGGACTGCTTCATCCTGCCAGGGCCCCCAAACTTCTTCATGTCTTTGCAGAAGTGACACTCGCCGCACTCTGTCCGCAGACACGCTTCGCACTTGCGGCATCGCGTCCTCCTCCGCCGGGCTCCCGCGGTCGTCCGGTTAGCTGCGAGCTTCACGGCGGAAGCGGTGCCCAGCTTCCCTTTGGGCCGTCCCACCGCCCTGTTCTGGAAGAGGCAGACACCAGAGGTCAGCACGAGGCACCCTGCTCGCCCACGCGCTGCCGAACCCCGGGGCAGGTGGTGCGCACGCCCTGGGCGCAAACCCAACATATGTACGGGAGCACACGTGGAGGGGCAACGCTTCGCATGCATGTATGACCACTCTTCAGGTTCAATGACTTCCATCAGTTCTTGAGGGAAAGATGCGTTGGTAAAAGACAAAGCTGRAAGGTTTATTTTTCCTCCTTTGGAAATGGAAGAAACCAAGGAGGCAGCAAACACAATTCTGAGGTTAGGTACAACAGGGAACTGTTCAGCAACAGTGATTCAAGGCGCTGCAATCTCCCTAAAAGAAAGAGGAGCGTATGGACTGCTGCCAAGTGATAAAGTAGGAAATAAAACACAGATACTACCAAACTCTTCCAAAAGGGCTCCTCTCATATCTAGCTCCAGCTAGTGCTCAAAAATAGCGTACTAACCAGTGCCATCCAAAGGCTAAAAAGGGCATCCTGGGGCTTGATTTCAATGACCTTTAAGGGAGAAGCTAAGGGTGCATGAAAAGATTTTGAATGATTAGGTTAACTACAACAGAYTCACTCTGGAGCTCTGTATTTCACATCCCAAGGAGAAACTCCAAGTCAAACACCAGGACATGTAGCTCAAGCCAAACTACAGTGTCACCGCACGAGGTAATGGCACAAGAGCTGCCGTGGCCAACGCTTACCACTGACAGCTTTCTCCACAGAGATGATMAAAAATAGGACCGTAAAGCCCATCGGCTTTGGTGTTTATCCAACTTCGCCACTCTCCGCACTCCTCAGCATCTCAGGGAGGGACAAGGCGGTTTCGCTTTCCCTTCTCAACACTTGGGCGGCAGTCAGGGCAGGGGGCAGTTGGCTATGGCCAGTGCAGGGATTCTACCATGCTCTTGCAGAGAGGCCTGTAGAGATGCCCAGCTGGGGCTGCGTTGGCTTCCCCAAGCGTCCTGTGCCGCACACCAGGGAAAGGCTGTGCTGGTGGCCGGTCACCTTCCTGCCGGCTGCSCCCGCAGGCCTCCTCCGTGACTGCCAAGCCGTGCAGGTGGGACAGGACACAATCCGGGCATGCCAGGAGCCGCAGGGCTGCGTGCGGGAAGCAGGAGCTGCCCTCTGATTCCTTCCCTCCACGCACTGCCACGGGTGAGGCAGGAGAAAGCTCCGCTCAGCAGCCGCCGCGGCGCACGTTTCAGGAAGGTTTTAATTACGCTCCTTCTCAATGGTCTTTGCTCTGCTTACAAGCTGAATCCTCCTGCACTAACTAAGGGAGAGACGTGCAGCTCCCCATCAGAAATGGCCCCAGATGTGTAGACTTGAGGTCAAACATCCTTGAAAATAAACACCCAGACTAACTTCCTGACTCCTAAGGATAAATACAGCTCTGGCAGGACTGGCTCGGCAGCACCTGGGCAAGGGCTCGTCTGCCTTCTCTGGCGTGAACCATCTCAACCTGCTCTTCACTGGGTCTCCCTCCACCTACACTGTGCACCGCCAACCAGAGGCCAGGCTGGGGTGGGAGGAAACCGAAGAAGRTGCCACCACCTGCCCAGGCCCCCTCCGTCAGGACAAGGCTCGGACACAGGCTAACAGCAGCTTTCCAGGCGGRCAAACCCCAGTTGCACCACCCTCCGACGCTGCGATCTGTCTAAATGCGAGCTCTTTCAACTGGGTACCAAGCCAGCTGCTTTCCTGTTGGGAAGCATCTTCCGACTGCCACAGCAACACGAGCCAAGCCCTGGTTCCCAGGGCCATTTCTTACGCACCAGCCTGCTGCAAAGGCTGAGGGGAAAAAAGACTCCACCTGGTTATGGGATTTTGGAATCCCGACCAAATAAAAGCAGGAAAGCAAAGGGAGCAGGGCAAGTCGGAAGCCAGACCGCACACTCTTCTCCAGCTCCCTTGCAGCTCCTCAATACGGGGCACGAGGATACAGGGACGTTAGACCTACAATCTCACTGTGTGAACGGATTTCTTACCTTGTCCTCTTCACCACCCAGTCAGAAACTCAACCCACCGGCCATGGCCGTACTAACCTACCGACTGACCAGAACAGCCGCGACCCAACGCCCGATCCCAACCCCRTGTCCCATCCGCTCGGCTATGGAGGCCTTGCAGCAATTCCCACTAGGATCTAGTTTCAAGGGGCTCAACTCGGCCGCTTAAAAAYCTCAACAGAAGGAAATCTGGCCTGCGGGTTGCTATCCCAAAAAGGGGCTGGGATTCCTGGGGGGAGAAGGAGCCTCCAACACGACTTGGGGTTTATTTAGCACGTGGCAGAGAGCCAGATAAATTCCAGGCCGATGTCAGTGAACAGACACTGCCGGATTTGCAGCTTTGTGGCACGGCAGCTGGGTAGCGAAGCCGGGGGAGACGCTTCCTACATGGTCCTCATTCCCACCCGGCCCGGAGCTCGGCAGCCTCCTGGACAACCCCGAGGAGCGAGGGCTGGRCGATGGGGGACAGCAGGAGTTGGGAGTCACGCTGCTTTGGGRACAGGTGGCTTCTCCCATCTTCTAGATCCCTTCATCCCTTCTCCTAACAAGCCAACAGGCCGAGACCCTCAAACACGCAACGAACAACAGAACAACTTGTCCCTGCTGCCACTACCGTCCCCAACATGAACAGAYGTTCTTCTGGTTCTTACCCAGCCCGTAAGGAGCCACAGCAGGGCCTGACGACCTCCAGGAGAGMTCCTGGTGGACAACACTTCGGGAGGACCGCATGGGAAGGTTATCAGTGATGGAAAACTCTCAACAAGGCCATGCAGATGGGGAACATGCCCAACTGTGGCATCCACAGGTCTGCAAGAGTCCCCAGCAGTGGCTACCTGGAGCAGTGGCTACGTACGGCTGCTGGGAAGATGTCACTGCTGGGAAGCTGTCACTGCTGGGAAGCTGTCACTGCGCTCACGGGTCCTCCAACACATGCTCACCAGGTGTCACCTCCCTGCAGGGCCCTTCTGAGAAACCAGCCGGCTCTGCAGCGAAGCAGTTCTGCCCATCTGTCCTGCACTGTCCAAGCCGCGGGCAACCCGAGCCCAGCTCTTTGGCAACTGATCTCAACCTGGATGTTTCCTGCAACAAATCCTGCAGATTTTGTAACATCCACAGTTGGGAATAGTAACCAAAGCCCCTCAAATGAACAGAAACAGAGGGCGATCAGATTTTAGAGCCAAACACCCCACGAGCCATCGGTTGCTGAAGACACGGTGAGTAGAGGCTGATGCTGTAGCCTCCAGCCCAGCTCTGCCGGAGCGTCCCCAGGCAGCTCCACGTTCAAACCTGCCATGCTCCAGAGAGGGGAATCGGCTGGTGGCACCAGCCAGGCCAGGGACGGGGTTGTGGCCTGCCCTAAAAGCCAGGCCAGCGACTCCCTGTCCCGGAACCAGCTCTTCCATAGGCGGCCTGTGCCCGGGCAGGGACATGCTGCTCAGCGCTGCTCGGGCTCCATGGTGCCCACCAAAGCCAGGCCCACGTGCCGTGCCCGCCAAGACCCCCGAGCTCCTTGCTGCCCAGCCAGGTGCCRGCTGACCAGCTTCCCCATCCACTGCACGAGGCTCTCCAAGAAAAAATGTTATATCTTCAGCAACATCCCCAAAAACGCTACCAGCTCAAGAGGATTCATGGGTGCTTGACCAAAGCCAACCTGCCCCAAAACTCACACGTGCTCAAACTCCACCAGATTCCTATTCCCTTTGGAAGAAGAGGGTTCATACGAGCCATATCACCCATCAAACCGCATGTCCACCTTGCATCCCAAAGCCCAATCCCGTTCCCTACAAGCAGACAGAGAAGCAGTTTCGGCCGCGCCTGGCATCACTGCGGCCTCTCTGTGTGGCTGAGTGTGAGATAAACTGGCCCACCGGCGCCCCGGTTTGCTCTCTGCTGGTGGTGAGGAGGTGGAAGCGAGGTCTGGAGGGCGCAGTGAGATGCACTGGCAAAAACCTGCTGCTGGAGATAAGCCCCATCCAACGCCAGCGCTCTGAACAAGAGCCAACGCCAGGACATTGTACGCACTGGGGCGCCTTGTGCAAACGCTGCTTTTCTTAGGGCTACTCCAGAAAAAAGTCTCCCCAGCWCCCACTCGGAAGGATTTTCCTCAGGGTAACCACTTGCACAAGGGGCTTTGCCAGACCAAGTGTCACTATGGGGACTCTSAGCCCCAAGTGCTTCCCAAGGCAGGCAGCCCCAGGTGCGCTCAGGCTGGAGCACCCAACTGGCTTCACCTCCTGCACCCAGAGCCGGGCAGGAAGGASAGCGTGAGGCTGCAGGTGGGCAGAGGCACAAGCACCGTGGCTCCTGCCGTGACACCCGTGCACCAACACGCTTCGGCCGCTGCGGAGCAGGGACCGCCAGGGCCTGTGACACAGGCYGGTTTAACCTTTCCTGCTTAGAAAAATACAGCAGCTACCCGTGTTAAAAGCAACTTGCGTGAAAATGCCACTGGGTCCATGCAAAGCTTCTCCTTGCTCTGTTTTGAACAAAGAGAACGAAAAACACTTTGGTCGCCTTTGCGGCGGCAGCCACAACACTACAGTGTTGACATGAACCTATATTTTCGAGGACTCGCACAGGGAGGGCTGCCCCTTGGCGTTTGCTTTAGCTCCTAAGACACAAGCGCCATTGGGCCTTACGGCTTGGCAGAAACAAGAGCCCTAGACCAAAACCCGCCCTCCAGCAAGCACCAGCACCTGGGCCAAGGGATCYGCTTCAAGGCACCTGGGCCCAACCCGCTCGTGGGGCCACTGGAGCACGCGACAATCGCACCCACTGGGAAGCGAACGGAAGGGGCCTCGCGTGGAGCGAAGCTCGGAACAGGGAAGCGGGGCCAGGGGTTGGGCAGCCACCCGGCCTGCTGGATCGCGCAAGGCTCGGAATTAAGCAAAGGTTTTAATAAAGTTACTCATCCAGGAACCGGCTCCGTTTCTCGGAGCACCGTGACCACAGGCCCAGGCATTAACATCTCTGCAGCGCTTCTGCATCGGATCACCCAGCTCCGGGAGCCGCGCCGCCGGCCTGCCCTCCACGGGGCTTTCTTGGGGTGATTACGGAACAAAAAGGGGCACAGTTAGGGCCAGGAAAATCAGTGAGGCTCCTCACCCGGYCCCCGTACCAACTTGTTGCAAATTACGGGGCTGCGGGAAGGAGCAAATCACCGTGGGTCCTCAACAGAGATATCAACTTGAGGCTCAAATTGCATGCACATGTTTAACGCTATCCCGGGTGCCTTTTTAATTGCTCAGGCCGCTCTCAGAGAGCAAAATGGGCAACCTAGAACATATGTTCTGGATTATTTTTCATAGATTACTTCATAAATTTCAAAAACTTTATTCTCCTTCCTCTTCCCCAAAAAGGGAATAATAATAATAATAATAACAACAAAACCCTTCAGAGCGCAGGCCCTGGGAGTATTAATAAAAGTTCCTCTGCCTTTTAAGCAGCATCCTTCCCTTTATGCCACATCCCTTGTCCCCAGGAAGGCGCTTTCACCTATAAATCAAGAGGGGGCTGAGGGAGCGGGGCTCCACATCGGGCTCCCTCCCAAAGTCATGGAGCCCTCACAGCTATTCGAGGAATCTAATGAAAAAAAAGAAAAAAAAAAAAAAAA
>PTEX01000041.1:2346086-2415648 GCA_003342815.1 Eudromia elegans | reverse complement strand
GAGCGCGGGGGGGCGGGAGCAGGGGCGGGAGGGCCGCGGGGTGCGCGGCGCGGGCGGGGGGCGGCGGCAGACAAAGGAGGCGCGCGCACAGCGACAGCACAGGCGGCACCCGGTACAGGCGGACACGGTACAGGCGGACACGGAGCCCCCCGCCCCGGCTACAGGCGGACACGGAGCCCCCGGCCCCGCTGACCCCGGTGCAGAGCGGCCCGGAGCAGCGCGGGGGTCAGCGCCTGTCACCCTGGGGCACTGCCCCCCGTCACCCCCGTTACAGGGCGGGAGCTGCTCCGGCTCCGATGGCACCGGAACACGGGAGACGCATCCGTGCAACGGGCGGATGGCGGGGCCTGGACGCGGGCACAGAGCTCTCCCGTCCCCCCGCTGCTGCGGGGCCTGCATTGAGGGGAAACCCCGATCCCGCTCGAGGCCCCGGGATTTGGCCTCCGGCTCCTACGCCTACGACACCGCACTGAGCAGGAGATTAAATATTTGCATGTGCTCAAGCTCCCGAGAAGCCCCAGAGCAGCAGAGCTCGTGGCCTCTGCAGGAGKGCTGGGGCTGGGCGAGCTCCCGCTGGGATCCCGGGCCTGCACCGGGACCCGCAGGCCGGGACTGAGGCCGGAGCCCGCCACGGCCTCCACAGCCCGGGGCTGCCCACTCAGATCCAAGTACCAAAACAGCCGGATTTCACACATTTCACACGCYGAACACCCCTTTACAGCTACCCCCTCCTTAGGGGGATACCTCCAACCCTGTTTTCTTTGGCTCCTTTTTCCGTGCTCTCTCCAGGGCCCTGCTCGTGCACAAGCAGGAGCGGGTGAAAGCCGAGGCACGAAGGGCACGTGGTCACGGCCGCGGCGTGCCCAAGCGCAGGGCAGCACGAGGGGAAGGGGCCGCGCTTCTCCCGCCAGACYGGCAGAGGTGGAGGAAGGACAAGGCGATGTCGGGAAGTACCGGGGAAAAGCGTTACAACAGAATTAACATTTCTGATCGTCATCRCCCTCCAAATATTCCAGCTTTTATAAGAGCACGTAACCATTCAAAACATATTTAACACAGAGGAAGAGCTATTACGAGAACATTTTTCCAGCTCAATCCTTTCATCTTTCAACACTGGAAGACACTGATCCCTGGCAAAGAGCAAAGGATCCTTGGATGAGCAGTTCGAATGTAAACCGCAGTAGTCTCGTACTGTTCATAGCAGTTTAGAAGGCAAAATAGGCAACACTGACCCTTGCTGTATTGGTATGGGCAKAACTGTGTCCATACTTGAGCGTTTCATGTTGTAACTTGGTTAGAACCATCCTTAATGCAAGTGCCAAGAGGGTCTTGGTGACAACTGGAGGGAGGCAGGAACACCTTCAACTCCCGAAGGCTGCTGTGAGGGAACCTCACCTCAAGCCATATATAAGCCTCATCAATATCATCATCTTCTCCACAGAAACCAATTACATTGTCACAAATGGAGACAATAAACTCGAGCAAGGAATAAACAGCAGGAGCAGATGAGTGCCAAAGAAYCCAGCTTTATTCTCATGCAAATATCTCTAAGTAGTAAAACCAAGATGGGGAAGATGACTACGAGCCCAGCACGATGAGCACTTGGCTCCTGAGCATCTGTAGTGCCGATGGAGCTCAGCTGCCAATGCCAACCAGGGCTCAGTGCTAAACAGCTCCAGTGTCTGCACGGTAGATGCCAGAGTTGCTTTGCTGAACGATTTTCAATTTGAGATGAAATGAAGTTTTTAATATGGTGCAAATATGCCTTTGATTTAAGCTGCCCTTGAAACTTATGCATCGTTACAGAATAATGGTATATTTAGCCGGTATTAGAGAAAACATTTACATGGAGACAACTAGAAAACACAACTCCCATATGGTTTACATGCAAGCCCTTGAGAAAAGGTCTTGCATTCTGAACTTCTGCTGCTTTCTCGTTGYGACTCTTCTCTTTCCAAAAAGGGCTGAGGTGCTTGGGAATGACCCCTTGTCCCGTAGGAGGACACCACCATTACCCAACAGCTTGCTAAGGTTTTGGTGTAAACGTCCATCTGTATGAAACGCATCCTAGGCCCCGGCCCCAGCAAATTTCCAAACTACTCTTGGAGCCCTAGCCAGTGTTTCATGTATTATTCCAAATATTTCATTCCAATCTAAACTGCTTCGAAATATCCACTTAATATCATGATCTTACTTCATCCTACTATTTATTTAATCTCAACTACAACAATGAGCAATCACCAGGTGCTCTGAGGATCCACCATAACCCCTCTAAYAATGAGTCCAATTGATTAATTACAGATCAAATGAAGTAACTCAAGACAAAGTAATGCATTGGTCACTCCCTCCACGTAATGCCCAGTGCTCATATCTCCTAGGYGATACCCGACGCATGAAAGGCAAAGGCAGCAAGGGTTGTATCCTTGAGGCCACCACAGCAGAGCAGCAGTACCCACACGTTCACGAGTCCTGAAAGAACCTACAGGCAGCAATTCACTTGATCCCTCCCATAAATCTCAAAAATAAAATCTTATCTCCTTAAAAGTATAATCACAAAAAGAATAGTGAAACATCAAGCTCTCCTGCCCCCCCAGACAGGAGTGTTTTGGGAGCCTGCTGATAAATAAATGGGGTCTGCCATCGCCACAGCATCAGAGTTGTGGAAACTGAGGGGCACTCGCACACTCAACAAATTGTTTGATCCAGATATGTGAAATTACTCTCTATGTGAAGAGCCACAGGATGCTTGGGAATGCGCAATGGAAAACGAGGGAAAACCTGCAGCACGTCCCACAGTATTCCCACATTCAGCGTGCGTCTCYAAGATCCACATTCTGCCACTAAACACAGCGCTAGTGAAGTGGCTCTGAAAACAAAGCCCATGTTTGCCACGCTGTCAGGAGGGACCTGCAAATAGATGCGCCTGCTAATTCAAGAGTGGATTAACCAGACCGCGTAACCTGCTTTCCTGGAGTAGCTCTGCGTGCTGACACACGGCACCAAAGGCCAAAGCTCTCAGTCATGCTCGGTATCCGAGCAATGGATTCAAAGACTAGACAGCAAACCCAACATTTAGATGCACCCAAACTGTGCACTGAAATATAAGTGAAGGCAGAAGTGCAACCCTATGTTGTCCCTCATGGGTGCTCAGCTGTCACCTGCAGACCTGGATTTGTAGGAACACACCCAGGACCCAGACAAACAAAACATGTTGGAGAAAGTCTCCAGGCTGCTTGGCTTTTATCAGACCGTCTCCATTTCTAGTGCCACAGTGATAATTTTTGAAGAGGAAAGTGCTTCTGTGCCTCTTGTATCTGCTCTACTAGTGCCTGCAGGAAAGTCATGAAGTTGAAACAAGCCTTCATTTATATTCTCAGCAGAGTTTAATTTCAATGTGCTATGGAACTAAAAGGAAGGCATCTTCTCAGGGACAGAACATACAATTCAATTTTGTTCTGRAAAGTGTATGCAGGATTGATGTCCATAATTACACCGCACGTACTGTGGAATGACAAACGCCTTCCCCATTGCGCTGCCAATGCGCTTCGATCCAGAAACACAACTATTAAATGCTYGGATACATAACTCAAAGCTTCAAATGTTTTTAATGGGGAGGGCAGGGGGATRAGGGAGGATGAAACACTCCAAGATTGTTTAAATACTTATCCAAATTCAAAGCTTAGCTTGTTTAGTTGGCCAGCTCAGCAATGAACGTAGTAAAGTTCCTGCTGATAACATTTGAGACCCATCAACTCATTTCATGTACACAAGAGTCTTAAGACTAAAGAATATTCCATCAACACATCTACTGCCACAAAACAAAGAGAAAGCAGCTCTCTTGTAAAATGGCAGTCAAGGCCTTGGTTGGGATAAATCATGTTACTGAATATTCTTGCATATGGCAAATGAGTGACAATGGGGAAGATACATAAATCTTCTAGTATGATACTTGGAGGACATCAGTTGAAAATAGAGATGTCTGTTCATTTTTTTTTCCAATCCATTCAAACTTCTACTTGGAATCAAAATGGCTCTAATTTACCTGTTTGATGTATAATCACATAAAGACATCGGTCAAATTTCAAAGCAAGTGGCTGAGAGTTGATAAGAAGGGAAAATATTAAGTCAAAGATGGAAGATTAAGAAGGTGCTCATTCAAGTCCTTGCTATTTATAATTACTCTCTGAAGGGACACAATATTTCAAGTACAGCCTCTCGAGGTGAGAAATAATCTGTCAAGTCACCAGGCAAAGCTTTCAGAAGAACACTGCAGGGATGTACAGCGAAGTTCTGCGGAGACATCACATACGATAGACACACACCAAACCCCAAAGCTCCTCTGGGCCTGCCCGGACTCACCACACAAATGAATTTTCTTGAGACTTAATGTTTTTGCAAGACTCAAGTGGTGCCCTGCATAGCGGCCGAGGAGCTGCCTCCCTCCACTGTGCTGCGTGCGGGGCCAACCCACGAGATGCTCCCCATAGCTCTTCCCCTGCTGCACCCACAGAAGACGTCGGTTCTGCCCGTGCACCCGCTCTCCTCCYGCTCCCAGTGAGCACAGCCAGGCAGGGAAGGCTGCATTTCAGACGTGCAGCTACTATGGGRAGTCCCCTAAGAATCCTGAGCCTCTCCAACACAGTCCTGCTTCCCCACGGATTTGTCAGGAGCCAGAACACGGGCACCGCTCTGAGAAACCGAGTGTTCTCCTGCCACACAGCAACTACCAGCCCTCCAGTGTGAAAGCACAGAAATTATTCCCAATTATTTAAATCACTGATTCCAATCACAACGGAAATCAGTAAAGCGAAAAACAAATTCGATTTTAATCTTAATTTTCTTTTGTGCTTAGCCATTTTCTCAAAGCATAGCTATTAGTGTCTGACAACTACTAAGAAATGTTTGGTTTGTAATAAATTATGAACTTCACAGTCAGTACTTTTTTATCAAGAGAAAGGATTCACAGTACCCACAGATCTGGGTATGCAAATGCTCCTGCAGACTATCAGCACTTGAAGTCGTTGTTGACACGGGGCAGAGTTCAGGCAGCGCTGTGTGAGCTCACTTCAAACCCCTTTAAACCAGTGTCTGGCAAGGACAAAATGTGACAGTTTCRATCTCCTTTTCATTCCTGTGGCACTTGCAGTGACTGATGTAAAATTTGATGTGAATCACAACTAGGAAAATACATTGCACCAGAAATTATACAGGTTTTTTTAGTGGCTTTCTGACTTTTTTCCTATTTGCCTTTCCAACTCTTCCACACTAGAACTACTCAGTACCTACTGCATGTTTTTAATTGACAATATTTGTTTTCTAACATTTACATCCTCTTCTCCCAAGAGAAGGGCAAAGCCAGTGTCCCGTATGGACCGGTCCGTCTCGGGGAATTTGGCACGGGTTTTCCACTGCTCCTACCAGGAATGTGGCTTTCCCGGTGGGAGCCCCAGGGCGAGATCCCGAACCTGCTGCTGGTTTGATGTTGTGCCATTTCTACGTGCTCAGATCTGCTGCAGACACCACTCGGGTTACGACACTAAGTGCTGTAACTAGTCCCTCGATGCTCTTGCTCCTAAGGGTAGAGCTGGCTGAGCAATAGCTGTGGTGGGAATTCTTAGTAACCAAGCAAGCAAAAACTGCAAGGATTTATCAAAAAGCTTTCAGGAATGCTCTCCGTCTGCTCAGCACCTCTTCCTCATAGTTTGAGGAGGAATTGGGTACAAAGTGATGCCATCGCTGCCCACGACACTAGGAAAGTGGAGCCATTAACCCAGAAGGTCCCTTTCAATCCTGTCTCCAAAAACTCTCTCCAAACAAACAAGCAAAACCTTAGGATCTACCTGCCTTTTGTTTACGAGCACTTTTTCTTCCTGGTTCTCAGGCACTGCAACACAGCTGTGAACATTATTTGCATTGCCAACCCTGCAAGGAAGGTTGTTTTTAAACAAAACTATTTTCCAATTAGAAATTCAGTTTGTGGCCTCCACTAAATAATAGTACTCGTTTTAAATAAGGACATTATCATTTCCTTATGATGCCTTTCAAATATCTTCTCTTAAAATCAACAGGTAAAAATTACACTAAAAAAAGTACGTGAACAGAGGACTGGAAAAGCAGCCACATACTCCAGCACTGTTAGCCAGACACTGAAAATTACAGCTTTGTACCTTGCTCACTGATAAACTTACACATATTTGGACACAATGTAAATGCAGCAGCTTTGGGTTTACACCAGGTAAGAGGGATAGGAATATAGCTCACAGTCTGTATTTCAGACTCTTCASAGGAGAGTCCAAACATATTCCAGCTCTTTAGAGCTGCTCTGCCTGGATGACTAAAGATCTTTTTTTGCAGTAAAAACAGAGAATGTTGCTGCAGAGTGTAATTTTGTGCTCCTACAGTGTCTGTTGCCTTCCAGATGCTGGAAATGGCTTTAACACGGCGTGTTTTCTGCTTGGGCATGCACTGAGTTCCTTAACAAAATGGTACCCCCAAATCTCCTTGGGGATTGAGAGACGTTGGACCCTGCAGCGCTCAGGRCTGCTTCCAGATGCGGTTCAGTGGTGGCAGGTTCTCCACACCGGTCATTAGAGATTGGGATCTCCACACTGGAAACCCAGCCTGGGGCCAGGCTCTGCCCTCTCCTCGCACCATGCAGAAGTTCATGTCACAGGGCTGAGCAAGAGGGTAGTTCTTTTACAGTCAGTTCCAGGCCGAAAGGCAGTAAGCACCAAGCAGGACAAAGCAAAACTGGAGTAACGATTCACACTGGAACCTGCACCAATGGTCAGGGGCAGGTTCACCATCGCAACCAAGTGGGCTCTCAAGAAGGAAGAGTGTCTGACTTGGAGAGGATCTGTAGCCAACGTGAGAGCTACAAGCACAGGGCTGACCAAGCTCCCCACATCCCACAGCGGATTTTGTTACATAAATCATGATCAGGTGGAGACTTCTTTTGAACACGGACTGGTTTACTCTAGAGCTGGGGGGAAAAAAAAAAAAAAAAAAAAAAAAAAGGTTCCTGTTTCTCCTGAAAAAGCATTTGCAAAAAGAGAGACTTCCTGGAGTACACTGGGCTAGGAAGTCATCAGTGAAACAGGAAAAGTACAAAAGGCTCAAGCCACAAAGATGAGTAAATCCGACCTGGAAGAGGTGCCTATGAATCACATGCCATTGCCTATTACTGCAAAATAATAATGGTTCATATGTCTTTTGATGAAATTTTCTGCCAGTGGTCTCAGATCGTTGCAAATATTAATTCTGCCTCCCAGGTTGGAAGCATCTGCAACGTCCCCTAACATGGAAAAGCCCCAGGACGGGAAGGGCAGCAGGAGCCTCCTGCGGCAGAGCTGGAAACACAACGCAGCCTCTTGCCTCCCTGCTCCTTCATTAACCAGAAAAATCCTCAAACGTCACTTATTTAACCTCCTCACAAGAACACTTCTGGTCCTGCTTCTTTTCAAGGTGAACGTGTTTTGAGAGAGAGATGTAATGAAACCAGCAGCCCGACACGCTGTTAGAAGAGGAAACCATGGGCGGTGCAGTACGGTGGGATTCCCATGCACTCAGTTAAACCTCTTGCCCCTTTATTACCTTATCCAGCCACGTCCCTTTATTACCTTATCCACCATGAGCAGCGATTTTGGGTAGGATCTGCTCCTTCCTAAATCCCAGCATTTCACAGTCTTCAAGCAGCTGTTCTGCAGCACCGATCAGCACACGCTGTTGGCACATCACCCTACCAATGCCTAAAAGAAACTGCAACTCCACTTGAAACGTATTATTTGCTGCTTCTAAAGTCATCCAGATTATTAAAACCACACTTCTTCAAAAGCAACTCAAGGCAACCCAGTGAGTCCTTCCACAGCTCGGGTCATTCACGCAGTGTCAGTCAGTCCCCATCCCTGTCCCGGGAATCTTTTACTCCAGTACGAGCTCTTCCCCTCTGCTTGTTTCCCCTGCTCTGTCTCTTTGCGATACTTGCCTCTCTTCTCATCTTTTCTCTTCATTTCTAGTCCTTTCCCCTCCTTTCTTTAGAGTCATTTCCATTTCCTTTGAAATGTTTTGGCATTTAGTGCTGGCTTTATTCTTCCTCCTCCATCTGCTGCTCTTGTCTTTCTGAATCTCTTCTGGAGCCTTCGCTTGAGAGAAAGCAAGTGCCATGTTTTCAGCTTACTGCCTTTTCCTCCTGAATTTCAGTTTGCTTCTCCTCTTCTTCATTAAGAACTTGGAATCTGACAATCCTTCTCTCCCTGGAAACATGTCTATCAGCTATAACGTCTTCTTACCAGTCCCACAATAGCTGGTCCCACACTGCATCACATCTGCCGTTCTCTTTAAACGCTGGTATCACAGGAAATGAATTGTTAAATACTTGGCATTCCTCATACATACTACAGACTAGAAGAGCAGCACTCTAGAAAGCAAAATCCCTAGCAGGTTTGACCCCTCGGCTCAATGGTCATGGAATCTTCTGGCCATGCAGCCCCACTCCTCTACCTACCGATCAACTCCAAAGTGAGTTTCCCCTTCCCCAGGAGTTTGCTTCTGCTTAAAATAGCCCACTCCATTAACTGCTTAATGCTTACAGCTCAACTGCTTACAACTTTGTCTTACACAGCCTTCCCCTGTAGAGGCTTCCCAACACGTTCTAATTTGGGGCTCATAGATGCAACACTAAGACGCATCTTCCAAGCCCGGTCGCTCCTCCGTATCCACAACCAGGCAGGACAAAGCTGTGGGACCCGAGTGGCTCTGAGCAGCTCCTGTCAGAGGGGAGGCCAAGAAACAGCCAGCGTGTGTTGGGAAACACGCAGCCATGTCCACGGGTATTCGCTTCAACCAAAACACAGTGCCATGCAAGTTAATTACAGGGTAAGGAAGACATACATGAAGAGACTGGTGAAACTATTTCTTTCCTTGCAAATTATTTGCAGACTTCAGGGTAAAGTCTGACTCTGAGTTTTCCTCGTGTTTTTTTAGTAGCTGATGTGTATGTGTGTTATTGTGCCTTCGCACTGGGAATGATGCTTTGTAGAAGGTTTTGCTTTCAGAAAGGCTAAAGGAAATAAGCACAATAAACCAGGAAAACAAAACCAAACAGAAACCCCAAACCTTGCAGCCAGCAAGATGAATTTTGCAAAGAGAGATAAGACTAAAACCACAGAAAATATAAATCTTACAGTGAGGATGCCAATGCATAGAAATAACACACAAAAAAAGAAGCATTTATCAAGGATTCCAAAATAAAGTGAACAAGAAGTTTCAAAATGCCAGATCCTTACTTCTACCACAAACCCCAGGCTTGGTTGTGTTTTCCACTTTTCACACACCGGCTCTCCTGTGGTCACAGGGGAGGGGGGTTCTTTGCTCAGTGCCAAGTGTGCACTGGCTGATAAACGACCTGCAGCAATCAAAGTGGGGAGTGGAGCATCCAACACCTATTCAGGTGTCAAGGTTTTGTTCTATTGTTTGTAAACAAATACACGTTTTAAACACAATACGTATTCCTGTACATTTCTTACCATCAAAAAAGAGATATACATATTAAACAAGAAAAATTCCATTGAAATGCTATCAGCTAAAGACCAAAAAGAAATCAAGAAGCATTTTGCCCTCTCTTTTTAGGCAGTTTTTCAGTTTTACCGTCTCTTATTTCCCACTTGAAAATAGGATATTCTTATGCCACAAGTGATGATATACACAGCAAGTGCACAAGCAAATTAAATGAAAACAGGGGAAATAATTCACTCAGTTAATGACTTGAAAGTTATTTACAAAGAAGAACAGATTTTCAGATAGAAGCCTGATTTATGTTGATTGACCCTTTCAGCGTTTTCACAGAAATCATGTATTATAAAATTAATTCAGTGAAGAATAGCAGTAAAAATAGAAGCAATGAGACATCATCTAAATAAACAGAGCTGCTTTTACTGCATGCTGAATAACTGGAGTTTGGTAAACACACCCCTGTTAAAAATAACATACGACCCTTTGACATTACTCGTTAGTTAATTACTTCAAATTCTTCGTAAGCGTTAATGAAAGAAGCCTCACTCCTACAAAGCAGAGAGAACTATTCCCATATATAGATTGCAAAAGGAAGATGCAGGGACAGAACGAACCCTCCATAGTTAGTGACACACAGGTTTCATAGCGTAAAAGGARAAACCTCCTCTCCTCCAGATGAGAGCACTTCCTATGTGACCAGCGTGCAGAATTTACACAATATTTACACTTACGCAAAACGTTAAATCAACGTTTGCAAATTTAACTGTGGGCTAGTAAATGAGCAACATATTTAAAAGTTTCATACAGGTAAACAAGGCCCAACCAAATTATCTTTTAAATGGCAAATCTAACAATTTATCCCTACTGAGCCACTCTGACGTTCTGCTTCAATGTCTAATTACAAGCCCATTAAAATAACAAGTCATGTTAAAAATGCTAGCAGCTGCTGAAGGATCATCTAAAACACTTTGTCAGATTATAGCTAAATAAACATCAAGGTTGAGCACAACAGTGATTAGTAATTGCGTCTTGTTACCTTTGTGGTCTTCTTGGGCCAGCTGACCACAGGGACACCCGAAATAGCAAGATTTTGGTCATCATCAGCATGTTCCTTCAGAATGTTCTGTTGCAAATGAAAAGAGCTTTATCAACCAGATATATTTTTACAGTATAAAATGCCAAGATCTATAGAATAACAGGCTCTATCCCACTCAGAGATACAGGCCGACACGGCTTCAGTAATACTAAGTTTGCTTCCAGCCTCCCGATGCTCTTGTGTCTGTCCTTGACATGCAAACAGTGACGGTTCTTGCACAGGCGACAGCACAACCCAACACGAATCACACCAGGCAGTGCAGCCTTCTTTAAACCTGGCGCAGGGTTTGTCCACTCGTGTCAGCCTAAAACCACTGCTACTTCTCCCTTTAAACTCGAGGTCCCCAAATCCCGAACGAGGGCCACCGCTGTCACCACAGCCACCTCCCTTTCTCCAAATCAAGGAGWGATTCTGCGGTGAATCACTGCTGTTCTTGGGGAACTTGGCACAGAGGTRGGGGAGAACGGCTTAAAAGTGGTGCCGTCAGGAAAATCCTGGGGTTTGGGACGCTAAAAAAGAAAACAAATTGGTTTATTGCTCCCGATTACACTGGTGTCTTGACAAAAAAAAGCTTAATTAGACAACAACAGCCATAAGATTCTCTCAGTCCCCAGTGCGCAGATTTAATAATTAGCAACCTCACATGCTATACAAATAGAGTTTTAAATACGCTGTTTTAATAGGAATCACACTTGGAGCTATGCAAAGAAATTCATTTGTAATCATCCAACTAAACCAGGGCYGTGACGACACTGCAGCCCCAGGAGCCCGAGCGGATGGGCTAGAGGCCCTGGGCTGGGACCAGCCCATGGGCACGTATCCCTGGTGCGTTCCCTCGCTCAGGACCCTGTTGGGCTCATATCAATTCCCAGCTTGTGCTTTAATTAGAGATATTTTACTAATAGAGGCTGCAACACCARCACACTGCTCCTTCCTCAGGTATGACCATACCAGTATTTTTTTCATGTCCTTTTTATATTTAGGCAGTTGTTACTGCATTAACTAAACCTGACCACACTTTGAAAGTTGGTTTTCAGACCTAAAACTGTGGAGATCTTTTGTGGTTTTAAAGGAAAGCCCAAGTTCTCCAGAACAAGAGGGCAGCTTGAGACCCACATAAATAAATGACAAATTAAAATCTCTTTACTTTGCCGCTCTTGAATTTGAAAGGTTGCAAGGCAGAAAACCTCAGCATTTCACTAAATACCATCAGAGCCGCCGTTCAATAGAAAGCAGAGGAGCTTGCAGGAATCTGGCAGGATACCGAGAGTTTCTTGTTATAGTACATATCACATAAAGGCATTACCCAAGAAGCAACTTGGAGCTAAGGCAGTTTATCATCTCGGCCAGCTGAGAGCGACGCACGGCCTGGCAGCAGAACCACAACCAAACCACAGCTGCGCCGACTGCAGCATCAAGTGTCCACGTCCAACAGGCTGGCGGAGGCAGATACCCATTCACCTGCTTGAAAATCATCACACGAAAGAAAAGCCATGGGACTCCTGGCGACAAACAACCCTAGTGCTCACCCAGCACAAGGCTGCCTGATTCATTACGCTTCATGGCTGCGGTGACAACAGCAGGTATGAAGGGAAGAGGCTGATTAAGTAGATAAAAATTCAGCTTGGCCATTAATTTCACAAGCACAGCGAGGAACGACTCCCCTGAAATGCATTCAGCARAGTGAGTTTTCTTCTGTCACCCGAACGAGGAGGGGGTAAGATTCTTGGCAAGAAAAGGGAGGAACATATTTCAGCAGATATCATCTGTCTTGCACAAGATTCTTCCGCTGCTGCCAAGGAGTTGCAGATATCTGACAAATTCTGTTCTTCCAGCCGAGCTTCCTCTGCCCTCGTGGGACTCCAGCCCCTTCAGAAGGGCAGCTTTGACTCGGAAGAGGACGAGGTCCGTGGCATTTCTGCAGGACACATGACAGTGATCTTGCAGTCATCTTCCCCAGCAGCAGTGGAGGAACTACCATCCCGCTGGTAACACACCAGAAATGAGTGGCTGCATACAGACAAAGCTCGTTGGTAGAGCCCTCTGATATGGGCTGCTGACTACACCAGGTGCTAAGATTACACCCTCCATCCTCTCTCTGCAGTGCACAAATCCGCCCTGAGTGCATCTTTCCTAGCCTGCCATGCTATTTGGCAGATGAATATGGAGGAGCCCACAAGGAGACACTTTCAACCCCCACGACCACCATTTATGAACAGTTATTTCTCAGCGATTTTTCTCTCTCCCTTATCTCTTCCTTGCACCAGATCTAACAGTTCAGATGCTGCTTCATTTTTACACGAGAGATTAAACGAGTTGTTGGACTGCTTCATATCTCAAATTTGAGGCCACATGTCTCTGGAAAGGGAGGTACTGCTGCGAGAGGCAGCTGCAGGGACGTGGCGGCGAGGGCTGTCGCGCGTCCCCGTTGCTCACCCTGCCGACGAGGACAGCGCCGAGTGTTCGGTYCTTCCACAGCCCGAGCGAGGCCGGCAGGCTCAGGGGGCTGTGCTCATCCACACAGCGATCTCCCCTCGCGCTCGCGGCAGGTGCCCACGCAGGGGGAGCCCCGCCGCACACGTATGGATACACACGGATCTGCATCCTCACGGCCGCCTGCTCGGGTGCCATCTGCTCGGGAAGGAACACTGCTGTCAGCGAGAGCTGCTTGGGGGCTGCCGAGAAGCTCCTCTGGGGCACACACAGGTCCCACGGTGCAGAATCTCCATGCAGCGCAGCTGACGGGACTTGAATTCCTTGTTGGAGCGGTGGGAAGAGCTGACCCCTCCCAGAGCTCCGCAGGGAAGTGTCCCATGCACTGCTGCACTCCATCCATCGTGGTGCCAAACAAGATCTCCATCTGCACAGATATTTGCTTGATGCTTCTCGACTGCAGCGTCCCCAGGAGAGAGTGGCAGCCAGTTGGGACCTTAGGTGATGGGCAGGGAATTTACCTCGGCTCAGACACCTTTCAACCTCCCTTCTCACGAGAGAAAAGAAGTTACTTGAGTCCAAAGGGTCTCCTCACCTACTTGACAAGAAATAGGCCAAACGCAGCTGTAGTTGTATTGCCACTAAGAGCAGTAATCCACTCACCCATCCTCACCTGACTGGCTGCTTCGGTCAGGAAAGCAGGAATTCTCTGCAAGTCACCCCAGTTTGTTCAGTGAAACTTCACATCAGWGAATAAAACAGTTCCCTTTCCCCTGGATAACTCTACCCATATCCTGTTCTCTGAAGCTCAAAAAAAATTAAATGTCACACAGAATAGCTCCTGAGTGTGTTTCATTAAGAAACAAAACTGCTACAATAAACATGGCTTTATTTTCTTCAGAAAGAAACTTGTTTAAGACTTTCTGAGTGGAGCAAAACTTGCAGACATTCTGTCAGAGTCTTCTTGCTGTGGGTTTCTCAAAAGTAACTCTCAAAAGGAGCCTTGAAAGGCTACTTTTTCTAGAAATTAATYAATCAGGTGCCCAAGAAACACACTTTGCACAATACTCAGCTATATGGTCTGCACTGTTGGGCCCCGCAGATGCTGCTGCAGWGAGTGAGATGCTGCCGCCCGCTCACCCCTCTCTGGGGTGGTTTTGCAGGAGGACTTCGGAGCTCCTGGGGTTTACCCAAGCAGGCGCCCTGCATTGCCCTGCCAGGCTCYGAGACCACAGAACAGGATCCCACTGCGTGTTGCAGATTTATGGCCTTCTTTAACTGKCTTCGAAGTCATTTCTAAGCAGCTGTTACACTACTCACACTGAAGAAGCAGAGGCTCCCTTTTCACCATATAAACTCCCATTTTTCCTCAGATTGTGACTTACACAGCTGTCATGTACAGAATATACGTAGTTGAAGAGAAATAAAGTCATGCTGTACACAGAACAAAACCAGCAGTCCAGCACAGCACTGAAAAAATAACACTTGCACTTCTAAATCACGCCAAATTGCCAGGACACTGAGTCTAGAGAGAACACCTTGAACACCTTAGCCTTATTTGAAAAGCCCCAGAAAAACRACAATAATATGTTCCTCTTGATTCTTAAAGAATGATAATATGTGTTAACACGCCTATTGAATATGGTGTGAAAATAAGGTACAGAAAACCTAAGCAATTACTCAAGGTGATACTGCAATAAGAGATGAGGGGACGAGACCAACGTGGTCTCGTTGCTCCTTCAGGAGGAATTTGATCCCTATGTCACACCAAGTACCTGCTCTGTTCTATTAATAGACCTAAAGGCTAGTTTGGTACTAGTGGCCCTTCATTCCTTGCATCATCTCTGAAAACACTACATGTAGCAGCAGAGAATAATTATCAACCTATAGAGGGCAATGGAGGAAAAGAAAAATGAAAATGGAAAAAAAAAAGAGAAAAGAAAATGCACCTGGAAGAGGCAATCTATCTTCTGAATTAAGGTAAGCTTTTATATTGTGCATGTGTCAGTTAATCAGATATTCTGCAAGGAGACTAGATCCAAAATGGCAGATTAAGCCTATAAAGAGGATTGCTCAGATATGATTTATATAGAGGATATATGATGCCCTGAGCCACGAAGGGACCTAAAGCTTTAGCCAGTGGGCATGTGGTTGTGACAGTTAGAAAGGACCCCCAGATTACATCAGGTATGAACTCCTGTGGTCACTGCTCCCAAGGGCCCATCTGTCCCCGGCAGGACGTCGCACCCACCTTCATGTCCTCCAGGAGAGCCTGGGGATCTTCGATACCTTCCGGAACACACTTCTTGTTCTCTGGGAGAGATTCAAGCTTTTCCACCAGGGCTTTTAAACCCTTCAGTTCAAATTCTGTGAGGTGAGTCCATTTGGTTGAAACTTCTGTAGCTGGAGACCCTGTTGGTGTTTTGGGATAGTCCGTGGGGGTTGTGGATTTTACACTGTCATCGGATTCATTAGACAAAGTTCTTTCTAGGTATCTCATTGCTGTAGCTTTCTGTTTTCTGCCTGCACCTTCCGAGTGGGTGCTGTTGGGCGAGGAGGAGCCATCCGCCAAGGATTTGGAGTTCACGTCCAAGCCGTCATCCTTCTCCTCCCGGATATGGGCATCACAGGATTCTTCATCCATGTCTAACCACGAATCTGATGAAAAGCTGTCTACGCTGCGCTTTCTTTTTGCATCTGAAAGTCAGAAGAAGAATGCAGAATGTAATTTCCAGCTTACACGCACCTACCACTGGCTCCAGGAGCTGCCTATTTAAAAAGGCACTGGATAATGGCAGAAACTGAGTTTATTCAGCCAATTTTAAAGTTTTTTATGCTGTTTTTTTGTTGAAGTCTGCTCTATTCAAATGACTGAGAAAAGTTTAAGGGAAAGGAATATGCTTTCTTCTTTCCCAAAGATTCAATTCTCTAGGCCTTCAATTAGCAGTAGGCAGAGTTTGCAAGTCACATACAGTTCACTCTCAGCAAATCCAAGAAAGACTAGATCTGGCAATCTTTACAGAAAAAAAGTTTATACAGAAAAAGGAGAGGAAAAAATGACAGGAAGAAGATGTTAAAATGCTGATCATCATCATTCTTCCAGGAACTCTGCACAAAGCAAAGTCAACTTCTCAACACTCTTCCTCTTCGCAAGCAACTGTGGGTAAAACAAAAACAGGCTAAGCAAGAGCAAGAATTTCTGCAGAAGACCCATGGCAGCACTCTTCAGGTAATGTGCATTTTAATTCTGGCTGCAGTGGATATGAGATGAAGCTGCAGACCAGGAGTATCCTGCCAAGGAAGCAGAAGTCATGAAGAACAGGCAAACAGTTAGTGAAAAATTTCTTTCACAGCTTCATTTTCTTATTTTCAACAGGTCAAGACCCTGAGTATTTTCATGCTTTATAATGCAGCAGTTCTGCATTAGGACCAATGYGAATGATGCCTAGGGAAGGATTAAAGGAATATTCAAGAAAAAAATCAGTTTCTGGTTGTTTAACAGAGAGATTCAAAACAAAGAGGTACAACAGGTAGGATGAGCTATCCCTGCAGCAGCTTTCCCAGCTCTGCAATTCCAAATAAAACACATGTGAGATCAGGTGCACCCATGTGCAGTGACACCCGAGAGAAGTGAGTCGACCACTTCTTGCCACTTCTCAGATCARTGCTGCAGGTTCTGCAAAAATCAAGCATCTGCTCCAGGCACCTTTGATTTTTTCCCTCAGAACCAAAACCAGCCACAAAACCACTTCTGAAAGGCACATTTAAGCTGTGATTGATGAAACATTACCCAACAAGTAGCCTGTTCTTTGCGAGAACAGGCAGCTAAATGGTGCTGGGCCTACTTTACCTGGAGGAATAAAGCTTGCTAAGAACCTGCAGCTAGTCTGGTCGAACAGCATCACAGCCCATTCTGCAGCATTAGAGCTGTCTGCTGCTGCTGCTAATTTTGTTAAAAACCCAAGAGAATCAATAATGAATGGATAATTTCAAGAGCAGGAAACTTTGAGTTTCAAGGGTTTGGTTGTARTGCTAAGGATCGTGATTTTTACTTGATGAAAACCGTATCTGACTCAGAGCTACCCCTTCCTGTGAGCTCTACACAGGTGCATTTTGCCTTTTCTTCAGTGGCRAGTTCATTTTAGCATTTCTGCCTGGCCCAGCCTTGGGCTAGGAGGTGCTAAGGCAGCTCCCAGGGCWGCACCCCTCCTCCTGCCCCTCATACAAGGGATTTTCCTGGGCACTCTGCCTGCTGGCAGCAGCCACCCTTGGGTTTTGCCTTCATGGAGGCATCCCTGCACCCTCCCAAGGGTGCAGCAGCCTGGAACATGGGAAGAATCACCAAAAAATAGCCAAAAAGGCATCAGACTCCTATTAACACAAGGCCTGGCCTATTGCCTGCCAGAGAGAGGGAAGGGAGAAGTCCAAGGCTGCAACCAGAGACTCCCCATTAAGTCCCAGTGAAAGGGTCTTCATTTCTGCATTGCAGAGGTCCGCCTCACTCCGGCCTCCATCGGGCATATTTGGGCACAGTTGAGAAGCCCAGGCATATCCAACACAACCACCCCACCAACACAACTCAGTTTCAAACTGCACTGGCAAAACACATCCACAACAGCTTTACAGCAGGCTACAGGTTAGGGGTAACAGGTAAGGAAGGGGTTGGGTCTGTCCTACCAGAGCTCCTACGCCTTGAGCTTTAAGGTTGATGAAGTCTCTCCACTGAAGACAGGTCCTGCTACAGGCAGCTCTGCTTGTTTCAGGAGGTTATCTGCTTTGGGCTTAAACAGCCCCAGCAGACCTTCACCCCTCTCCATCTCAAAGCAAATAAAACCCTCTTATCCAAACCAGGCAGTAAGAACAAGGAGGTCAAGCCTGAGCATGGGGAAAGAGCTAAAAATACTTTTTTTTTTTTCTACAGGAACCAACTTCCCCATGAGTCTGGGCAAATCCCTTAAGTTTCCTTGCAGTTTACCCACTTTGTACAAGAAGGATCATTATGCACAGCTTTCTTCCTTGGTGAGAAGCAGCTTACTGTATTAGAGAACTTTAAAGAGAGTGTGAAGAAGATCTAATTATGAAATCTTTTTAACTTCTTTGCAACAWTCCAGCATGTAATATCTCTCTCACACTGTTCCCAGTTCCAAAACCCAGCCCTGTAATTTGGTTGCAGTGATTCTCACTGTCTGCTAAGGGCAGGAATGATATTTTCACAAGCAGAAAAAGCTGAGCACATGGGAAGTCCAACACTGCACGGAAATCACTCGCTACAACCCAGGACCTGTCCTATCAATAAGTGAATTCATTCTATCCTCCGACATGAAGAAATAAAAATAAAAAATAAAAAAAAGCACAAGGCTCCTTCGCCATCCCAGAGGGCATATCTCTATCCGCCAGGCTTAGCATACAGTTAGAGTCATCTTGTTAAAATTTTAGTCGTGAGAATCTTAAAAGCTGCAGGCTACAGAGAAAGCCTATTTCTGATAGCTGGGTATCCTCTCCCAATTACTCTTTGTCAGCTCCCTCTCCAGATCCATATCTYACTGAAGGTCAATTGTGGTTGAAAATACCCAGTACAGACTCATTCATGGTAAAAGTAAAAATAATGAAGACACATCCATCCTGAACAGTTTGAGTCTAGCAGGAAACCCAAACAGGATCCGTGTTTGATTCCAGCTGACAGGACAAACATCAGTGTTGAGATGGACAGGGAACAGAAAAAGTGGGGAGAGAGGGGGAGAGCTCTCASAACAGCCCTGCAGCTGCTGTCATGTCATCATTGCCCTTAGCATCCACCCTYTGGGAAAGGGAAAAGAAAAAATACAGAGTAGTCTCCCACACTGACTAGGAGGCACCTGCCTGAGGACTTGCTCTGGACTGAGGAGTGGCAAGGGAGCCGCCGTCTCCTCCTTCCRTCTCACCGAGGAGCACAGACATTTTTCATCCAAGGGCTGGGAACACTCCAAATTTTAGCCTGCCCCCACAGAGCTGTTAAATTTCTGCCTGAAGCTTTTGGGTCTGGATATTTAGGAAGCAGAAATACAGAGATTAACATAATTTGCTATACTAGTGTATCATTAAATTGATAGAGGTATCACAACAGACCCACAGCAATATATTTTCGTGAGTAGCCAGTATCTTTAAAGGTTCATTCTGAATTTGACCACCTTCATCTCGAAGTAAACAACTATCCTATAATGAAAATACAGTATGAAAGTTATAAAGATCTCTATAAAGTCCAAGTGATGATGAACTCATTTTCCTGTGTTCTCCAAGATGGTAAGATCTCGATTGCCACAGGAATCTCTTTTCTCAAATAGGTGASCAGGATGTCTGAAAGTCACCATCCCATAAATCCCAAAACAAATTCTGACAAGGAAATTATATAATAAAATAGGGAAAAAACAGAAGCAGTTATAAATGTCAAGCCTATTAACGAGAAACTTCTGAAAAGGAATCCAAAGATGTGAAGAAATTTTTCTCAGACCAAGAAGGACAGTAAACAATTAAATGTCTAACGAGGAGCCTGCAGAGAAGTTAAACACTTGTTTCATTGCTCTTTATGGAAGATGATGGGAAATTCTTCGTCAAGGGATGCTCCCTCGTGGGAAATCAGGACACTGCTTGCAGATAGAGAAGTCTCTAAGGGAGAGAGGAGCATGTAACAATTTAAGCACTTGAACAGTTCTGAAGAAAAGCTTAAAAACTGAAGGAGTGGGGTCTTAATAGCTAACTTCATTTGGATCTACCACCCTGTGTCAGTTAAATTAAGATACATACACCTCAGAACAAACAAATTGTTACTCAGAATTACAGTTCATGGAGATTTATCCTGAGTCAAGAGACTAGACACTGGGACTAGTTGAAAGGACAAGCAAATATTTGAAATAGTATTACCTGAGCAGAACAAAAGAGCAGTTTGCTAAAGGTAAATAATGTACCTTTACTCCTGCAGAAAATTTGGTAAATACCAAAGATCCAGAAGATACTGTAGATCTGGGCTTTAAGACTGCAAATCATAGCTAAACAATTATCTAAAGGTAAGATCCTGTGAGGAATAAAAAGCAGTTTCTGACATAAATCAATCAATCAATCAGTCAATCTGTCTCTCCTGCAGARAAAGGTCCTGGATGTCAGCGTGAGAGATTCCGGCAGCAGGCTGATGCTCCGAAGCCTGGGAGCAGCAGGCAGGGGCTGCACTATGCACCGAGAGCGGACCCCTCTGGGCAGGCTCCAAGTCCTGGTGCTTTCAGGATGGCAAGAGCAGCTTGAGACCTGCCCGGCCACATCCCCCAGCACCCTGGAGGGCTGGGGACTCCCAGCTACACAGCAGGGGGGCTGCAAGTCAGACTGCCTCATCAATCCRGTCAATAACAAATTATTCACTTTTCAGTGGGTTTATTTTCAGGCAGCTCCTTGAACTGATCCAATTCCTAGATCCCACAAGAACAGGATTGTTCTGGGAGGGCAGCATCTCTCTTATATTTTATATATAACCTTATATAGCCTTTGCAGCTGACAACCCTTCAGTAGTGCACAGCAATCCTTTTCCCTATGGACACTTCCCGGGGCGCTTGCACACACTTTGGGTAGCTCTCCACCAGTAACCGGACTGAGATGTATTTCAGGGGCATCATTATCAGCCATCACCGAGCTGGCCTTGAACCCACCCTCGTGGAAGGCTGGGAAAGAACAAATCCCTCCCTGCAGAGCACCTGATCTGCCCACCCTTCGCGCAGCACGGAGGGACGAGACACGAAGCGCCCGGATTCCCTGGGGGCGCAGGAGTTTCCCTGCCCTCCCTGCACACGTCGGCTCTTGGCTGCTCTTGCTCAGCGAGGCTCGTCAAGGAGCGAGTCTGCCACAGCTTCTCCAAGGCCTCCTGCTGCAAACACGCACCCAGCAGGGTTCAGCTGGTGCCTGTGCAACTTCCAAGCTCCCCACCCTGCTTTTAAGCACAGAGGTACTGGAGCYCCCACCATCAGCTTCCATTAAAGAGGGCAGTTGAGCAAGGCAACCACTGGAATTGCAGCACAGGGATGCAGAGCTCACACGAGTGCCCTCCTGCTTCACACACATCTAACCATCTTCACCAGGGTCCATTTTCAGCTATTGCTTTAAAGGTTTCTTAGACCTCCTTGCACTTCAGTTATAGATCATATAGATTTGCAGGGGTGTTTTCTTGGTTTTGTTTGTTTTCCTCTTTGTTTCTGTTTTTCTTTTAAGAACTGAGAGAACTACAGAAGAGATTGAAGAAAAAGCAGCCARATTTAGCGACAGTGATGCATTCTGTAGATGCAAAGCACTATAAAAGGACCAAGTATCCAACCCACCAGAGCATATTTGCAATGCATACATTCCTGGCTACTGAGGTACCATGTCAAACACAACAGTAAATCCTCAACTGTTTGGCAGATCATCTCAACACAAACATTGCTGGAACCAAGAAATAAATGCTTCCAAAAATTATTTTTGCAGGATCCACTTTCTACAGGAATGCTCAATAAATCTGAGCTTGGTTGGTACTTTTTTGAAATGCTGAAGAGTCAAATCCTCCCCCCACCCCAAAAGTAAAGAAATAAGTCACTGAAATTTCTCCAGTTTTCCTATTCAATTTATTATCTGCTTGGCAGCAACCAAAGCAGCACTTAGCCTAAGGTGCTAGCGCCCGTTCTGAGCACGCACTCCAAGGATTCACTCACCAATTAACATTGATTCTTGCTGGTACTCTCTGCTGAGGTGGCAGCGCTGGGTCACACAGGACACGTATCTCTCCAGAACATACCAGCACATCTCATAGTAGAAAGGATAGCGGAATTTGGCGTGCACCTGGAAGCAAGAGCGAGACGGTCAGTGCAGGGAAGGGAGGGGGGTTTGCAGCACCGGGGCCAGACATCGCTCCCAGGGGGTCATTGGGAGCGCAGGAGGCGGCAGGAGGAGAGGAGCGAGGGTGGGCACCAGGCACGACGGATGCCGGAGCACGACGGATGCTGCCCATGAGCGGCACTCGGGGCTCCACAAGCTCATGGGCCRGCGGCAGAGGAAGCCCTCGTGTTCCTGCAAGATCCAACGGCTGATGCAATGCCTCTCCAGCACCATTTACCTCCTGTGCAAACATAGGGTGGTCACCTACAGATGCTGGGCGCTAGGATTCAAGTTGAAATAAGGAAGGGTGTGTTGTTGCCATCCCCTGAACACTGTCACGTGCTGTAGCAAAAAGACGGTGTTGCCTAAAACAAGTCAAGGGGGAAACGCACCGTTTTCAACTATGTTTAATGATGATTTGATTAAACAAATGAACAGATATTTTTGACTTGGTAAACAAACATTCCAAGTAAAAATCCCCCCATTGGTTTACACGCTGGGTTTTGATAGCAAGGTAACTTCTGCCACAAACAGAACTGAAAAGCAGGATTTTGTCAGGCCGTGCCAGGCTCTGCACTTTCCCCTACGTCCCTGACGTGTTGTTCTCGCACAAAAAGCCCCGTCCCCAGCACTGTGCATCGTGACATCATTTCATACTCAGCAGAAAAGGAAGTGGGTTTCCTTCCCTGCCCCCAGTTTTCTATATATGGGAGGCCACGCTACCAAGGGAGAACCTGGGAAGCTCCTAAAAAGCAGGAACATGCGGATATTTGTGTGCTTGGCTAAAAATGGACGCCACGCATCTCACAGGCCCTTGTCCTTGCACTGCACAGCTCTTTCTCYGGGCAGAGGCCTGCGTTATAGGCACCGTTTTATCACCTTCCGCACACAGTTTAACTACCTTGCTAGCCAGGAGGTGACCACCGAYCTCCAGGGAAACCTGGGCTGCACCACGATCATGATCTCGGTCCCTTCTGAAGAGGAAGACGAAAAGCAAAGCAAAGCCAAGAAGCAATGAAGCCTGAACAGCCCCACTGCTCCYGGCATCTGGAAGCTCAAGGCAGACGCTGCCCAAACACCTGACGCCAACAGGGACATCCACGAGAGCCTATGGATGTCTGAGCAAAACACCCGTGTCTGAAACCGTCCCCAAGGTGGATGGCCCGAGAACCTGCCTCTGCTCCCAGGAAACGCCAACGCTTTTAGCAGCAAAACAAAATGCAATTAAGGGGAAAYGCGCTGGGCTGCCCCACTACACGTATCACAGTGCAGCCTTTGAACGGTCAGCAGCAAAAGGCAGAGCTGAGACGTGGAGCTGAGCACCGGCACAGCTGGCGGATCCGCGTCGCGGTGCTGCTCCTTCCCAAACACCCCCCGGGCTGGTTGCTACAAAGCACACGTGCAAACGAATAAATACATCAATAAATAGCARGCAAACCCAACTAACTAAACAACAGTCCGCTATATGTGAGAACATTCAACCCCTGGGCCTTTTTGTATTGTGGAGGTTTTCTTTTCTTTTTTTTCCCTCCTCTCCTTTTGGTTACATGTCAGAAAGGAGAGATGGAGTCACTTATCGCTATTACAGAACTCCGGGCAGATTAGCCATGCTAAAACATGTGCTAATAAAGGAACTCAAATTCTTCCAAGAGAGCACTGCAGGAAACAAAATTTGCAAAGAATCGACTTACAAACAGGAAGGCGCCTTCCACCCCTCAGCCTTCAAAAGGTTTTCAGCCACATGCCTGGGAATATTAAAGACATCATTGCTCAACRTTTGTTGACAGATTCTGAGCCTCACCAATTTTAGTTGTTACCRATGTTAATTCAATGTGAAAGACAAGGCAGTAATGCATGCAGTGCTCCCATTATGTATATCAATCTTTAATATTCAATTTGAGTTCCTAATTGCCTCACTATCAATGTTCCAGCCCACAGCAAATCCCTCCATGCCTCTGTAATTCACTCGCTGCCCGACACGGCTCCGCTTTTACAAACCTTCCCAAGTAAGAGCTACCAGACGCAGCAAGAGACCCCGCGCGCCCATCTCCAGTGCCTTTCACCATTAGAGCCAGCCTAGCAGCGCTTCGAAAAATCTTTCTAAATCGGGCTTGTGCGGAAGTCGAGGGGAGTACATTATTCATGATATTCCTGCGTATWTATTCGCTATAATGGATGTGAGCTGCACTGTGTCCATACATTTTCCACTGCATGCTGACGGTGGAGCGAACTCTTATTTTGAAAAATGAAAAACGGAGGGGATTTTTTTTCCTCCTGTGATCAGTTGAAGCTGTAGTATCTGGTCTGGACACTGCCAGAGGACTAAATCTCACAGCAGCAGGGAAAGAGACTGGTTCATCTAACAGGCATTTTCCAGCTCTAACTTCTATGATTAATAATTTAAAATCCACTGAATATTTTTAATTATTCCTGTACAGTGAGAAAAATCCTCTCTGGAATATGATCCACTTCTTCAGTTCAAAGTGAAATTATTTTAGAGACTTGCATCCCCTGCCAAAAACAAAACAAAAACCCTAAGTATGTAAGGGCCATTTTCCTCAAGAATGTGTAAGTCTCCTTCACTATGCCCACTGAAAACATTACACACTCACATTTAATTGCACCAATTACAGCACTGAGAAACAACTTGGGCTTATTTACAAAGAAAAGTCTCAATTTAAAATATTTTCTCAAGTTACAGAAAACGGAATCAGTAGCAACCACCATCATCTGCGAGTGACCACCTTACATTCATGTTTTAAGTGTGTCTGTCCCTGCGTGTGTTCCAGTATTTTAGAGCAGTTTGGAGGAGTTCAGGGTAAGTTTGACACGTTCCTGCACCCAGGCAAGCCCTGTACAGCTCTGTAGGTCCCCATGCTGCTCTAGGGGACCAGGCCTATGTGCCTGGCTCCAGGAAAGCCAGGCTGCAAAACAAGAGAGTCTCCAAACCATAGGGCTGGAGAATATTTGTTTACCTCAACTGCACCTTAGGAGCTGTTTCTAACAATCAACGTGGTTTTTATTACTCCTTAAAACTATTTTTAAATGGCTATAACACTCTTTAAAACTCTCCCAGGAATATGAGAAATTAAGCTAGAATAAGCATGACAAGGATATAAACTAGGCAATTTTATATCAGCATTGCCATTTCAACCGTTTRTTTATTCTTGCCTTAGTGGCTAAGACAGTAACTACTACACCTAGCATAAAAACAGCTTTGAATATCAGCAATCAGAGATGATTAAACATGATATAGCAGATTTCAGCACAGCGAAACCTCCATAAAATTGTTCTGTGCAAAATGAGGAGAGGAAACACACCTGCATTACACTCTGATTCGAGTGTGGCAAATTACTTTGTCAATCACTTTGGCTAATCTGCTTCTGTGCTATACACAAAGGCGGATCAATACCAATGAGAAACTCCTTTGCAGTTATGTTCCCACTGTCAGGTCCAGGTGAACTGCAACTTCACGTGAGCCTCCTATGCTAGCCAATGCAGGAATAATATTGAGTAAAGAAATGACAATATTTGATTGCTAAAGCAAAGAAAATAGCACACTCTGGAATTCTACTTGGAAAATATTTATCCCTTCAAGATTCGCTTGTATTTGTAGCTTATTATTTATAAATAACAGTATTGACTTCCCTGCTCTTTAGCAAACTTTTTGCCTCYGTGCCAAGGTTCCGGCCTCAGCTCTGCCTACAGCTGCTTGCTGGTCAATGGCTGCTCCGCCGTGGCCCCAGCGCTGCCACCGCCAGGGCGAGCCCAAGCGGGGGCTCTGTGTGACACTGCTAGGACATGAGAGCCGGCAAGCGCTTGCAGTGTGGGAGCTCGGGGCCAAGGCCTTTCATCAGTCTTTTCTAAATTACTGCATTATGGAGTGGGGGGGGGCGAAAGCGATACAGAATTCCACAGACTTKGAAGAAAATTTGATAAAAATTGACCAGAGTCAGTCTGGCCTGAATAGAGACTTCCGAACGTGGCAGCAGCCCCTTCTAAATAACAGCAACAAGGGCGTTTTCACATAGGCACATTCCCAACTCCCAGAAACCTCCTGCAGGGCCAAGGTGCCAGGAGCACTTCAGGGTGATTGGCAGGTAGATTCCTAAAAGTCACTGAGACTCTTAACCGTAATGGGCAAATCCGCCTCCCATTACAATCCTCGGGAGATCTTAAGTAGTCGGAGGCGCACTCAGTTTCCCAAGAAGGGCCAGACATAAAGCACTACGGAGCAGCTGCAACTCCCCTAAAACCTCGGCGACCTCGGCCTCCTCGTGTCCCACGGGAACACGACGTCAGCTCTTCCCATCCTCCAGCAACCGGAGCGCTTCCTCTCCATCTCCTCCAGAGTCATCAATGGCAATAGGTAATCCGTTGCTGGCATCGATCCTCCTTCCTGGCCTCCTCCTGCCGTTCTCTGTTCCCGCTGCGCGCGGCCGCATCCTCCCCAGCACAGTGCTCCCTCCCAAAAGCACCTGCAGCCTCCAGCAGACGTTGCAGGGTCTTTTTCTCTGTCAGTTTAGAAGTCCTCTAAGATGTCACCTCTTCTAGCCACAAAGGGAGTCTGGCCTTTCTCCTGAGGCCAGAGCCTCTTGGAGCTCATCCCATGTCTCTCCACTCYGCTGGAGAAGCTGGTGAGACTCTTCTGYCTCTGCCATCAGAACCATCTCCTGYTCAAGTCTCTCTACTCTCTTTTTTTCATGTCACCCCAAGTTCTTGCTCTAGGTCTTGTGTTTGAARGCAGCCTGAACTCAACACTGGCCTTCACCTCCACTTCTGCTCTCTGCTACACTCCCTCTGCTCAGATCTCTCTGCTTGACCCTTTCCACTCGTCCTGAATTTCAGCTCTTGTCCTTATATCTCTTCTAGTAGGAATTAGTTTTCCTATCCAGAGGCCTTCTCGTTGTTAAGAATCAGCTGAGGTAACTACCTGCTCCTTCCACTGCTTTGCAGCACAAAGACCACARGGTCTTGCGTGGCCTGCAAAGGAAGGGAGCAGCTCCTTCCAATGGACTGACTGTTGACAGAGACATCCTGGGGGGATGTCCTGCCTCCTTGGAGCCCCAGAAGCACTCCTGGATTTGGAATAAAATCCCACTTGGAACCCTAGTTGAGTGGTCTTGCAGAAGAGAGTAACACTGAACACTACAGATGTTCAACATATATAATTTTAAAACTTTTTAGCAAAGAGGCATTATAACTCCCTGCCACTTTACCAGCCCAAATCTCCATTAACACTATGCTTGGCACTTGTGTCACTGCTTCTGTGTGCCACTGCTGTCTTCATCTGAATATGTACAGTCAACAGGTCCATCTTTGCATCAAAGAGCTATCCTTGCCTTGTATGGTTTACTTAATAATTACTAAAACAGTGTCACTTCCATCGGATTGTTATTTTACAGAACTGCAAGGTAGACCCTGCCTAGGCACCAGGCTGCGATGTCAACGCCAAGCAAAAAGCCTGCACAGTCGCCTATTCCCAGGTCCAGCCCTCTTTCCATCATGGGGATGCTGCAGCCAGGTGAGCACCAACAACGTTCAGGCTCTGCGTCCCACCCCAGGCTCTGTCACAAGCAGTTCTTAGTGTAGAGCCACTGGAAGGAAATCCTGCAGGGTTCAGAAGACATCACTTCACTTGCAGCTTCTATGCAGCTTTCCCAATCCAGCTGCAGCAGAAAGATGCCAGTCCCAGTAGTTCTCCAGTCCTGGGTATCCATTCCAGGTGTGCCCAGAAAGATGTTAAGTAAGGGGTTACCAGAAGTACTGGCACAAAGGTCTTTAATGACCAATATGCCTTTGTGCAAAAGAGAAGGTGTTAATGAAACTTTAACAAGCAAAAAAGATATAGAAGGGACAAGTCTGTGAGAAACAGGGAAAAACAGATGAGTAAATCCCACTAAAAATAGCCAACATTTGAAAGTCTCATTACTTCATGTTTACCTGTCTTATTTCAACGACTCTGACAYGGAGATCCCATCAGTTCTCGTTTCTCAGAGAGGAATATTAAAGAGACTACGACAGATCAGAGTCACAAAGMACCATCCAGTTAAAGAGAGAAGCAGGTATCCTTACCCTTGTTCTGTCCTCAATTTCATAGATGCGAAGCTGCATGGGAACATTAAAGCTATGCAGGATGTTTCCACCGAACACCAGAGAATCTACTGGAGTATAAACYGCGTGAATCCACCCTAGGGAGGGAAAGCAAAGAACTGAGAATGCCTCATGCTATGCAGCATTACAGAACAATTTACAAGCAAGTTTGCACAACCCCATGAACCCCATCTTGTGGGGAATGAGCAAGTGGAAAGTTAAAACGGTCAGGGCCACTCTTTATTAAAGGCTGCGGCAACAGCAGAAGAMAGACATCTTATCATGTGCCATCTTACAGCCCTCTGTAAAATGGGTTCTTCTATTTATCCACAGAACAGTTGCAGCGTTTACTGAGAACAAGCAAGCTTGTGACTCAACCACATCCATGACTAAGAAGTAAATTTGGTCTCCTCCATATCCTTGGCTCTCGGATGCATCTCCTGGCACCTGYGGTAAGGCTGCGGATCACGTTGTCAGTGGTGGTGGGCTAAGGCTGTGGAACTGGCCTGAGTCACACCAAACTTATTTCACACCAGAGTACTCATCTTCAGATGCCAGCAAGTTCAGATTAATAACAGCCCTCTCTCCGAGGGGGATGTTTTGTATCCTACTACCAACGTTCAGGAAACTGAAAATCTTTTCACCGTAAGTCCCAATTTAAGGGGACTCAAGCCCTTTTTTGCTGCTGAAGCCAAGGAGACTGTTCTGACCCTGTCGTGTAAGGGCCACGCTCCAAAGCAAGGGGAGTAATGTAGCAGCATGGGCAGTTCCCATGCAGTCCTTCTGCTCCAGATGGCAGGGCCTGAAGCAGCCTGGGCAGCTCTGGAGCCTCTGATCTCTGCAGTGCAAAGGAACTGATCCTGCTAACAACCTGGGAGCCAGGGAGGCCTGAGACCTTTTTTCCTCCCCTTTTTAATGAAAAGCATTACAGTTACAAACCAGGAGACAGCAAAGTGATATTGGGGGCGGTCATTTTTCCCCTAACTGGGCACTACTCTGTTAAGGCAGCAGATCCTCTCCCTCACTTCTAGGTCAGTGAGGGAGCAGGAAGAAGCCRCTCAGCCTGAGGGATCCCCCGTCGAGCTGCCACCAAAGGCCTCCCCTGCAGCCATCCCTCTACCAAAGGTTGTAGCCTGTAGTAATGCCCGAGAAGTCCTTGAGCCTCAGCAGACGGCCTAACAGGGCTGTAATTCAAAGGCATATTGGTAGGAGAGAGGTGGGAAAGAAAATCCACAGTGTTTCTAGAGAGTATCACTTTGGACACATTTTTCTCAATTTTTAAGTCTAATTCCACATGATAAATGTGACACAGGGAGGAATGCGGGTGCCCCGCGGCCCTGGCAGCTCTGGGTATTGCTCTTTCTACTCCAGTTATAGCATATTTTTACTTACCGAGTCGCTCCTGATAATTCAGCATATTTACTACCAAGCAACTGCAGTGAACCTTTATTCCCCATAAAGGTATCATAGTGGCTACACACATTGATACTATAAAATCTGTTCACAGCTTAAGTTGACTTACCGATAGGTGGGGAAACCCAGGGCCAATTTKTGTTACAATTAAGTTTATTTATTAGTTTCAGAGCTGAACAAACCGCTGCTCACAAAGGCAACATGATGTGTCCATGGACACACGAGGAGCAGYGGCAGAAACAGGCTGACATTAAGGAATCCTAACCACTAATTCACATCCCGTTCTCCATTTTGCAGTCATGCTGCATCCCAAAATAGTTTCCACTTGCCTGAGGAGCCTAAGTGCAATATTGAAAGAGCAGAGGCACAGACACGAGGAGCTGCATTCCAGGGATACAGCCCGTTGCAAGCAAGGTTAGAAAAAAAAAATGGAAATCAGACAGAAATACACTGGAAGATATAGAAGTTGCAAAGGAAAATATCTCCTGTTCTAAGAATTTAGGAAGTTTGTGCACATAAAAAGCCTGGAGATGCCAGCACCAGGGAAGCAGAAATTGGAGGAAGGGAAGTTGTGGAGAGAGGACCATAAGGCAGGAAACACTTTCCATGGGGTAATAGTTGGTGGAAATGAGCTCAGGAATCCGCCTGGATGGTGCATTCAGTTCCCGCAGCTTGGCCAGCAGTGTAACTTAGAAATAAACTACAAGGAGGACAGCTCTCCATGGTGACCATTTGCTAACACCACGGACCCGTAAGCTTCCCAAAAACAAAGGATTTTAAACAGGAAGAGAGAACTCTGTTCATAGCCCTCATCCCAAGGCTTCCCAAGAGAACCATCCACTTGCACTTTTTTTTTTCCCCAGGGTTGATCTRTTTTATTTCAGTTCTTGGTGATCGGTTATTTTTTTCTTTCCCAAAACAATCCTACCTTAGGAAGCCAAGCCACCATGGAGCAGGAATGTTATTCACAAYGGTCAGAAACACTCTCAGCTGATTTACAGCAAAGAATTATTCCAAAGATGCACTTGAATATTTAGATGTTATCATCACAAAGAAATCAAGATGGTAAAATTAACAATAGTGAAAGCTTTTCTGAACAGTTAAAGTATGATATAATCTCATTATCCTCTAGATTTTTATGAAATAAGTATCATTAAACATTGCAAACTTGCTAGAATATTTCAGGGGCTTGTAAATTCTGACTGTATTGCCAATGACGCAGTCACTCAGATGAGAATAATAAAAAAAGAATATTAACTATAAGGCTATGGGACAGATGGCAGACTCCAAACCAAACCTGTGATACATCCACTACTAACTGAGCAGATATTTTGCTTTCCAATATAGAAAGTATAAACATTTTCCTGTAAAGCTACAGCAATTTGTAGTTTAAATAAAAGGACATTATATATTTATCAAAAATAAAAATCAAAATAAATGACTAAGATAATCCTACAGTGAGCACTCACAGCAAACAAGACATCATTTCCCTCATTTCAAAAGAAGAGCTGTTCTCTCATAATAGTGTTTACAACTGAATATATCAAAGTACATCAAGTTTATACCTTAAAAGTAAAAAAGGGCAATTTTGTCCCCCTAATACAAGTACTACAGCAACTCTCAATCACACATCATTAAGCTACTTTCAGCAAAGGAAACAAACCACTATGAACATTCTGCTCTCCAAAACTATCACCAGACCTTGGATCTCCTAATTAACGCTCTCTGAGCCTTCCTAACTTTCAGAGGATGCACTGAGGTGCAAAGAGGTAAACCAATTCATCAAAAAAAAAATTCCAAAATGAGACAGCTCATCCGCTAGGAATTAAAGACTAAACCCAGTAGCAGAGTTATGTCCGACAGCACGAGCACGCTGGCGCTGCCAGGGATGYGGAAAGGGATCCTGCCAGGGCTCAGGGACCCCACATGAGATGCGCCAGCCTGTCCTGGACGTAGCTCCCAGCCGTGAATGACCTGAGCGCCGGCAGGAAGCTCCGCACTGCATTAAAGACAGAGCTGAGCTGCTGCACGCGCGACAGCAGTCTCCTCTGCACGTACACAYAGCTGCTCCCAGGGCAGCTCACCACGCAGCACAGCTCCAGATCTATCCCTCCTCTCTTTTTCTCCACACTGGCACCTTTATGTACAAASCAACTCGGGTTTTGTTTACAGCATAAAGCCTCAACCAGCAAAATCTGGGGAAAATTACCCCCTGAACCATTCTCCACTCCTTGGGGGATGACGCATAGTTGTACATGTCCTTCAGGACCTTCATTTGCTCAGAATTAAATAGAGCACTGTATAGGAACAGCACAGAAGCTGTCACCTTCTATCAGAGGGCAGACACTCAAGGCAAAAACCCTCCTCTCTGATCCTCTCCATTGCTTGGTCCCTAAAGGCACTTCCATTAGTGCCACTGGAAACTCCTGGACTGGGAAGAGCAGACAGCAGCCCAAAATAGCCAGGTAGCTCCACAGCCCCAGCACAACTCCCTGCAAAACATTTCCCTGTCTGATTTTAATAGCCTGTCATTCCCATTGGTATMAAGGCTATATGCTACTTCAGGCCCCTTTACATAACATTTTCTCATATACTGACCAGCACAGCAAAGGCAGCCTAGGACCTCACGCTCAAAACAAGCAGAATCCCACCAATAACCACTGATAAAATATTTTATGAAGCACCCTGAAGCTTTCCAAATCACTGCCCAGAACCTGGCATAAAACATCATCTTTTTTGTTCACTTTCTTCAAGAAAAACATTCATCATGGAAAAGTCCTTATTTCTGCATTTAGCTGAAAACAGGAACTTTGGACCACTCCTGTGTTATTACCCATCACAGAACAATGAAAACATCTGGTTAGACTGGGCCTCGTTCTTCGTTTCTCAGGAATTAAAGAGATTATCATAGCATCTTTCCCTATGAAAGGCCCCAAAGAGCATTACCAAAAATATAAAAAACCAAGAGCTTACACTGCCAGGCAGGTGAAACGCAGTCGTTACTTAATGGAGAGCGGCAAGACGAGCCTGAAGGGAGGCAGGCAGAGATGCCACGTCCAGGGGACAGCAAGTCACCCTATCTGGTCTTCRCAGCAAGGGAAGAAAATCCACGTCTACCTATATTCTAGCAGGCAACAGCACCAGCACCTGCTGGGCTCAGTTCTTCCCGGCCCATAATCACCATACTCTGACTTCATAGCACTAAAAATGGAGCCAAGCACACTGCAAGACACGTTATCCACAGCAGATTACTAGTTGGGTTGTTTCTGCTCATCCCAATTTTACAAGTGCAAACACTCTTGAATTTTAGACACAAGCGTCTACACCAAGCATAAAAACACACACATAAAACAAAAGATCTCCTTTCCAAGACCCTTCCTCAACTTTTTGCCAGAGATCTCTCTCTCTAAAGAGAGTAAGTAGACTGGTTTGAACTCAGGTTTAGGTAACAGGAAAGTTTAGGAGTGCCCAAGAGGAATCAAGGCGGTGGTCAGAAAATCAAGATAGGAAGGAAAGGCAGTGTATAAAGCACCACCGGAAGAATAAGTGCAAGGATAGAAGTAAAAGATGGTTTACAGAGCATAAAGATGAGAACTGCAGGTGAAGGGCAAGAGGAGAGAGAGAAAGGTTCCAGCTGTAAAGGGAGAAAAATAATTTAAAGTAAAAGGGCAAGCACTAAATRTATTCAAAATCTGGGTAGCACTTTTGCATTAATTTAGTGAGCAGTATGTAAAACAGGCTGCAGGAGAGCAATCAGTGAAGAAAAAAGGGGCTACATATAAGTCAGAAACAAGCGGCTACAGTAACTCCAAGCTGTAGATATCTGAGGGTTGCCGCCCAAACACTGGCTCAGTAGGTCCCTAACACACTGAAAAGAGATTTCTAACTATTTTCCAAACAGTGTTTTCACCACAACAGACTTCACTCCACACACCCTCCCTGCAAGTTACCACTGGAAAAAAGAAAGTTACAGCACAGAGAACACTGGCCAAGCACCAGACTTGATTTTAATTGATAAAATGTGGTTGTTTCTCTGCAAAGACAGAGGGCGAGCACCGAGGTTACGCTCTTCCTCTGCTGGAGCATCCCAGCTTACACSTGGAAAGAGAAGAACTCTCTCTGCAAAGCACTTCCCTTCCATCTGGCAGGTGGAGCAGACAGATGTGCCACAGCTGCTGCCTGCTGCATCGGAGCAAGAAGAGTCACCTCGACCCAACTTCATCCGTGTGAACACTGAGCCATAGGAGAAATTAAAAAGTGTTTGTGACGACAGAGACAGCACGGATACCGTAGGGTCACAGCGCTCCCTACCAAGGGCTTCCTGCACAAGGACACGTGGTCTGGGATCCGAGGGAAACAGGAGCCAGACTTTGACATAAAAGAATTGCTGGCTGACACAGGTAGTCACCGCAGCTTCCTGCCACTCCTGGACCCTCGAGCACCTTGCTGAGCTGTGCAGCCTCCTGTAGATGCCTGGCACTGAGCAGGAGATCTCTTGGTCAACAACCAAATGCTGACATCAGTTTAGAACATGGCGTAATGGGACGGGGCAGGTTCGTAGCTGATTCCATCACTTTAACGTAGCCTTCTCCAGAGCTCATCATCCTTGACTCATCAGTGGGMAGTGGCAAAGTGGGAGGCGAGAGCTCCTGAGGAGGAATCATCCCTTTGGAGAAGTCCTGAGGGGCCACCCGGAACCCAGCTCGGGGCCTGGGCACAGTATCCCTTGGAATGCCAGCCTGCTTCCTCCAGTCCACGCTTTGGTGTGAGACACTCCTCAAATACAGCAAGACTTTGGTCTACAACTCACTCTGTAGACAGCACTTAGCTCAGTCTTCTTTTGATACCAGCTGTGAACCTAGTTCTGTCAGTGCTTCGCAGGGTTACAAGAACAGGTTGAAATTAACTGGTTTAAATTTAATCCTGAAAAGATGAAGGCAACGTTGCAGAGGGAAATACCCCAGGGGAGCAGTGCAATTCTGCCTTCTGTAGGAATAACTCCCATTTCTGTCCAAGCCRTTTGCAGTTTCAGAGATTTGCTGGATCTAGTGCTGATCCAGGTACCCAGAGACACCTTCATCTCCCACAAGCCTGCGATCCTGCTGCCTCGTGTGCCTTGGGTACAGCCCTCTGYGCCTTGTCACTCTGACACGGGGACATCCTGGAACCAGCCCGAAAGGCGACCTGCACGCAGCAGCACAGCAGGGTGTTCTAGAGTCAAGGTTTTAACCATTCACAGCCCAGCTGGGCACCATCCCCAGCGCCCTGCGCTTCCTGAGGTCACACCTGTATTCSGAAGGTGTTTTGTGCATGGATGACTAGAGGCTACTTGGAGTTTATCAGGCTCAACTCACTGAGCAGGGGAGACACTCCAGTTTCACAGAGAAATATTACTGTAACCTAAAAATTATCAGCAGTATTAAGTACGTACAAAAAACTCCAGCATTAACTAATATGGCACTCACAGAAACTASAGCAAAGAGGCTATAGGGCTTGAACTATTATACAGGGCTATGCTCAACTTGCTGACCTTCTAATTAAGACATTTCCATACTTAAAAATAATTTAGAAATATTGCCTTTTCATGTGGATGAGATTTTTTTCCTGACAAAATACAGCAGAGCAGGAACTCTGGAATCTATACGAGGGGCTTAGGAGGAATTCTTCATGTGTGCCTCTCAAATACAGCAAGCCCATAATACCTGAGGTACTGGCATTTCTGCACACYGAGCTTTCCTACGGTCAAAAAACATATTTGGAAGCACTTTGCTTTGGGCACCATGTTGCATTTGTGCCCTGTAGCAGCTCCCCCAACTYGCTGTATTCCAAGGAACACACAGAAAGTCTTGCTTGTAGGAGGCTGCTCACAAGTGACTGAAGACAAATAAGAAGATGCAGTTACGGGGTCTAAGCAAACAGCACAGGCACATTCAGACACCCAGTTCAACAGTTACGGCACATTCTGACCTGCTCCAAKAGAAGACCTAATTCCTTTAATGGATTAACTCCTCCACCCTCAATTCTGCCTGTCACCTCACCGCCTGACTCTTACCAAACAGTCATCAAGTGAGAAAGTTTATGTATTTCAGCTGACACCAGCTATGCTTCCTAGTTAGCAAGAACACTATCACTGCCTTCTTATGGCCCTGCATTCCTTCCRTCTCCAAGATTAAGGAAAAACAATCATAAACCTCAAAGCGAAAAACGTATCTCCACAGAGTAATTCTGGAAGCTGGAGAACCACAAAAAAGTCTTTCTATTGAGGAAAGAGGCTACCAATATTTAATTCCCTGGTACAATCAGCTAGAAAAAGGCAATGCACTGTATCATATAAACAGACTTATATTCCCATAATAGAGAGAGCAAAGCCTGGTATTATCTTAGATAAAGAGTGTTACTGCCTGCATCATCCTTAATCCAATTTAGGSCAGAAAAAAAGGACTAAGGCCATCAACCTTCAAAAGAGCAACATTCAGGTTGCTCTACAAGAAGGGCCGGAATCAGGCAGCGGAACCACCGAAGCAGGCAATGGAGCAAACCCAAAGTGGGGCCAGGCTCCTGTCAGACGTACAGACTTGGCCCCATCGCCCCCAGCAGAAATACTGACCAGTTATTGCGATCAAATTAAGTCATTCCCCCAAGAGCCCCCCCGATGGAGCAGCATCACCCAGCACAGCACCCGCTCCGCCATGTGTGGCCATCGCCACTGGAGTCTGCGACAGTACCAAGACCACCTCTGCTCATAGACAGAGACATGGAAGGTGACTTGGTCACTGACTCTGGTCACTGAAGAATCAAATATATTTAAGATCACTTATATCACTAAAAAAGACAGAAAGAAAGAAAGAAAAACACAAAGGTATTTTTTTTCTGAGAAGGCCAAAAAAAAGTTTAACACTCATAGCAATTTGATAAGAAGTTCTCAACTGACAGTCCCAGAGATCCAAGTCCTCTCTATTTCTCTGGCACACAGCATGGGATCACTGCTCACACTTTATCACCAGTGCATTTCTATCACTTTGTGTGGTACAATCCCTGGGAAATTCAGCCCTAGCCTATCTTTTGGCACTGCAAGGAGAGAGGCCAGCAAGGGGTTTAGACATGAAGTTTTGTGTTACAGGCAAGAACTGTTAGTTAAGCACAATCGCAGTGATACCAAAGCCTGCTAATTAAAAAGAGATACCTGAAGGAATGAAGAACGTATAGCCTTGTTTCAGCTCAATTCTTTGGCATCGCTCCACCCTGTCTCCCAGGAAGATATCACTTTGCTTTCCTGAGAGGACCCATTCTTCATAAAGTTCTAGATTCTGCAGAGTAGGCGGAATCAGCCAGAAGATCTAAAAATAAAACAAAGATTTAACTCTTACTGATAGTAAACAAATTAAATAGTTGAGAAGTTCCAGTAAGGCTATCGTATGTCAAGGAAACAAACACAGCACCACTTATTTTCTGCATAAAATACATGTTTTGCAGGTGCTGTACACAGAGCTCCACAGCAGACAGCAGCAGCAATTAGAAGATATGCTTGAAGTGGCAAGGTAACTGTCAGCTGTCATATCGCTTCCATGAAACATCTTATTCCAAAGATGCTTCCACAGGGTCTATTTTCAGTTGAAAACAGTGTGTTGRCAGGATACAACTCCACTGGACATACAGGCAAACAACACTTGTACCCCAGAAATGATCAATCGGTTGTATTTATTTCCATGTCTACCACACCCTACRTGCACTATAAATGGGAAAGGCAATCTAAAACAAGGTCCTGCATGTAGCCATATACAATGTATATTTTAATATTCCTGTATCCTGCACTGTTTCCATTTGGATGGGGGTGCAGGTGCACCCATGAATGAACTCGGAATCTCTGAGAGGAAACTGAGAAGCTCCAGCTCCAGAAGGAGACTTAGGAGGGCACTCTGACCCGACAAGGGTACACACAGCCACGTATGCACCGCAAGGCACTTCCTACACCGTGCAGCAACAACAAGCCTGAAACCAGCACCAAACGACACGTCAGGTATCTCAAATAAAGTACTTGCTTCTTTCATATAGGCAAAGGGCACTCTTCTAGTTCAACAGACTTTACATACAACAACAAAGCTAAGTGAAACAGACCCATCACTGCCCAGCAAAAGGAAAACAATAATAACAGAAAGAATCAAAGTAGCTCCTCTTTCCCCATACGAGATGCAGAGAAATAAAAAAAATCAAACAGCAAGGTTCACCTACCTTCCCCCCACGGAAAACGTGATACCACACTGAAGTGCCACCAAAATCAATATGAAAATCAGTGAAGCATCCTTTCACACTCATCAAACAGTACCTGAAAACACAGCAAAGAAGAGAAATGAATCAGTCTCAAGCAGTATTCTGCATGTCYTGATGTGCAGATGTAACTTCATGAGTGACAGCACCTCCACATATTAAGCTTTTGCATTTATTTTTGCCTCATGAGGCAATTCTAATTAGGTTTCTGCTGGAAAACATGCATCTCCAAGTTTGAGCTTGCTATTTGTACACCTGGAAGGGAAGCTTTCAGAGTTAAAGAATGGAAAAACAGTAGAAGTTGTACCTTCAGAAATATCTCTTATGCTGTTGCCTCCCCCCAGGGTGATCTGTTTAATGCTCTTCGTCACCGCTCATGAGACGTAACCTTCATTAAAAGTTGTACACAAATTGCTCCAAAGACYAAAGTTTTGAAAAATCTAATTTGCTTATAAATCTTCTTTGGTGTTCATTACCTACTTGCCACTAATGCAAGAATTGGGGGAAGAAACCTCAAATTGGCAAATTAACTCCTTTTGGTTCACATCCCTAGCCACTCCTACATCAAAAAAAAAAAAAAAAAAAAAAAAAAAAAAAAAAGGCACCAGCTGGCAGCACTGCAAAGTATCAAACCCACTGTATTGCTATTATTATTTTTTAACGCCTTCTCGATTCAGGTTTCCCAAGCGGTTCAAAGGCTGCCGTGCTGGGAGGACGCCCGGAGCTCCCGTCTCGCTGCGCGGATCTCCAGCCTCCAGCCACCATCTGTAACTAATGGCCGCATCGCAGCCGCCCTCCTCGCTGGAGGCACCTTTGCGAACGCAGGAAACACACACCACTTAACCCACTAACCTCTTTTCCTTGTTCCGGTCGCCGTTTCATGGCTTTTTGGAGGGGAGGGAAGAGAGGGAAGGGGACGGTTATGGAAACAGTACCAGAAAGGGATTTGGGAGGGAGGGGAAAAAAAAAAAAAAAAAAGCGTTTTCATCTAAGTGTGCCTTTTTCTCATCACATTCAGGTAGGGCAGCTCAGCAGTATGCAGCCGGCGTGCAAAAGCCTCTCTAGATGATAGGCTGGCGAGGACCTTACCATGTGTCTGCGCGAGGCTGGCAAATCAGCGCGGCGCTGGGTCCATGGAGCCGCTGCTAAGCAACGGCGGGTGCGAGCGGGCGCAGCGCTGCGCACTGCTGCTGCTGCTGCTGCTGCCGCCCGGGCCCCGCGCCCGCCGCAGCGCCCGCCGCCCGCGGCGCCCTCCTGCCCCCGCCGCGCACCGGCCACGTCCGCCCCGCGCGCGCCTCCACCACGGGAACGCACAAAACCGGGGCCGCGCGGCTGCCTGGAGCCCAGGGTGCCTCCTTTCAAAATATGAGTCCTCCCCTCCCAAATACCTTTTATTTATTTCTTCCTCTGTGTTTTCTCCACAGAGACACAGATGATTTCGAGGCAAATGGGAATTGGGGACAGTAAAGCAAGGTCAGGTGGTGGCCTTTCCCCCAGCCAGAAGTCCCACGGTGGATAATTGCTAATAAAACAAAAACCAACATGCAGCATCTGTGCACGTAGCATCAGTGGGTATTGGCTAGGTGGAGGCTGGGGTTGTTTAAASAGAAAAATAAAGTCCTTATAAATCCATTATTTTTGGTTTCCAAAAGGGCAGATGTGAAGCAAATCATATTAGCAGAATTTTGCCAAGGCAGTGATCAGTGACTCCCACCTAAAATGACCCCTCTGCATTTAGGTATTCTAAAACAGCCTAAGTGGCTGCACATTAGCCTGAGTTTTATTTCATCCTTGCATAATCGATAACCTAACCTRGAAGCCGCCGATTTGTTTCTACTGAGAGAGGAAACACCAGCATTAAATTCCTTGTCAAATCCCAAGTGCTCAAAATTGACTTCTGTGTTTGCCTCGCTCGCTTCCCTCTCATTTCCTGCAACTCCTCTAAACGCCGCTGCAAGAAAGGTGCGTTTAGGGAAAGAGCCACATACGGGGGCTAAAAAAAAAAAAAAAAAAAAAAACCACCAAACCCTTCAAAGAGTATGGAAAGGAAAATAAATAAYGAAGCGCGTGGGACGGGCTGGGCCTGGCGCTGCCCGCCATGAGCGGCGCCGGGCGCAGCGCCTTTGCTCTGACCTCTGCCGCTTCCTCCCGCGCCGCGCTCCGCAGTCACATGGGCCCGCGCGGGCGGCAGCGCCGCTGCTTGCGGGAAGGACGCAACTTTTTTTTAACGCTTTTCCATAACAAAGCGACAACGCGACATAAAAAGGGGAGGGGGGTCTAAGAAAGGGGAAACGCATCCCTGCTAAAGAAAGGGAAAATCTGCATGCGCTGCTGGGCCGCGACGGGCGACGTGACCCCACTGCGGTGGTGGGGAGGCGAGCGTGCCGGGGGCTGCAAAAGGAGCCCCAAGTTCCGACTTCCTTCTCGTGATGGTACCACAGTTGGGCCCCACAGACACCTCAGGGTGCTGCACACCACAGGGGACAAGGGGTCCCCTTCCCTGCTGCCAAGCTGGTCTGTGCTCTTTTATCACCTGAGATTGCTCAAGTGGAAACAGTTATTTTGGGGAGAGGATCTGCGGTATAGAGGAGAAAGGGGCTCTCCATCCTCATCTAAARAGGAGAAATTGATAGTTGGCAAAAAGATGGGAAGAAACATGGAGCAACCTGCAAACTCGCAGGGAGGAACAACCACAGAGATCCCCCCAAGGACAGAGGAAGAGCAGGCGYAAATGGAGATGGGGCAAACAGGGAGCGCGGGGGGACAGCGYGGGGACCCTGCTTGGCRCGCGGGAGCAGCGGCCGCGCGGCTCCGGTGCCTGGATGGGCGAGCGAGAGACAAAGGCAGCGGCGGGATGGAGCGCGGGGCCGCGGCGGCAGCGCACATGCACGCGGGGAGCGCGGCGGCAGCGTTACCCTGAGCCTCGGCGCCGCGTCCCCCGCGAGAGGCCCCCCGCGCCGCGGGGCTCTCGCTGCCTCTGGCATCGCGGGGGCTCCCCCCGGCGCGGAGCTCAGCCCCTAAACCACTCCCAGAGCCCAGCAGAAGCTCCTGGTTTCTGCTCGGGCCAATGAGGACGGTATCGCTGCCTCTTCCTTCCTCCCGGGAGCYGCGGCGGCTGCTTGAAATCCCCCAGCCCGAAACCGAATCCCCCCAGCCCATGCAGCGGCAGCAGAGTGCCCCACGTTGGGTGCACGGGCTGCCCTTCCCCTAGGTCTCTCCATGGGGCAGGCGAGCAGAATGAAACCCCCAGGAAGCCAGAGCCATAAGCGTGGGGCGACTGTGGGTGCTGCTGGTCAGGCCGTGCCACCAAAAGCCATGGCTCACACCCGCCAGACACCAGAACCAGGACCAAAACAAGGAGGTGGCAGCGCTGGGTGCTGCCGTGTGCGCCCAAACCACAGGTGACCCTTGGGGACACACACAGGSACCTTGTGGGCAACCGATTATTTGCCTCCAGCCCTCGGATTTTGGCAATAACAGCCCTCACTCCAAGGACAGGTTGAGCTGCACCCAGCTACCCTCCCAAGCTGCCTGCAAACCTGGCTGCTGCCATGCTGCTGATGCTCAAAAGGTGCCCTGTGAACTCCAGGAACTGAGGGGGCTTTTTTTTTTTAWTTTTTTTTTCCAATTGAAAGCTTAATAATTTAGAATGAGCACRTTTTCTTATTGGTCTACTTTCCTAGGACTTAATGCATTAATATAGCAGTTTTGGACCAAAAGCAATTCGCAAGTGATGCGCGAGCTGCATACGAGCACCAGGCAGGACTGGGCTCCCTCCATTCCAAGAGCCATTTCTGTCTCCAGGGCCACAGCCTCGGCTTCTAACAAACCACAGAACAGCAAAGCATTTTAGCACCTGCCTAAATCCCTGCCTATTTAGTGAAGCAATTAATAGAAAGAATGGGATGGCTGAATTACAGCCCAACAGAGGAAAACCAGGGTTAGCTGTTACACAGAGGATGCGAACTTGTACCAAGTCGTTAGAAATGCTGTTACTCTTCCTGCAGCCACCACGTCTTGGCACAGCTGCTGCTTTACTGCCACTGCTCTGCAAAGAGTCTCGCAAGGCTAAGAACATAAAACCTATCAAAGAGTCAGGGAGGAGCCTTATTTCAGCAGCACTGTCTTCATAAACGGGAAATCAAACTAGTGCTCTTTGGGTCTGGCTCAGGTTCAGCTGTATGCAAGTTGTTTCAGTCCAGTTGGATTTTAAACAGAAAACTAATTAAACAGAAAACTAAGTGTGAGTTGGTTTTTCTTTTGAGTTACATAGAAAAAAAAAAAAGTGTATCTTGACAAAAGGAAGCAGTTCTAAACCCAGTTTGCATAGTTTCCTACCTTTAGGATTGCAATACTGCAGCCATTTGAGGTGACCTAACAAGCTGACTCCTAAACGCCGGGCTTGCGGCAGCCCTACCTGTTCCACCCGCACTGGCTCACAGCGTAGCACCCTCCCGTAAGCCCACGCCATGCTCATCCACCCCTTTGCTGAGCTGATTTATCTCACTAATCTGAAAGTCGCCAGTTTTATTTGTCTTTGGGAGGGGGAAGGGAAGAGCAGGCTAAATCAGCTCACAGAYGGGTGTCACAAATGCTGGCATTAACACAGGGAAATAGATAAACACAAGGTAAATAAATAAAAACTTACACCCGGGGCATGTAAGAGGGGAAAGGAGAGGAGAGGCTTCCTGCTGTGGGTAGCAATGAGCTCACCCTGTGCATCGTGTGGTGTCTGAATACGGGGTTTGCCCATGAACCTGCTGCTCTGAGTCCTCCCACTCCCCTGCACCGTCCTTACCTGTCCCTTCTTGTCCTTTCCCATCCCTTCTGCAGCTACACACACTCTTGCCAGGGTCTGGATGGCCTGAGAAGTCTATACATTTCTGGGCCCTTTTTCACCCAGAGCAGGCCCCTCTGCCCAGCTCACTCTGCTGCTGCACTACGGCAGGTTGCAGCACCCAGGAGGAAAAAAAAGAGTCAGCCTGGGGCTCTCCTAGCAAAGAGGATGGGACAACACAGTCATGGTACACTTTGTMAGGGGCAATGTCAACTTGCATCAGTTTGAAGTTTGTCACACTACAATCTCAGCTAGTCAGGTCCCTAATTTCTCATGTTATCTCACTGAAATTAAGAGGCAATACTCAAAGTTGTACATATATTTGATTTAAACCATTTCCCCCTTTCATTTTCTAGGGCTCCTATTAGGCAAATAGTCATTTACTTACAAAAGATAACCTCATTACATTTTTTTTTTTTTAAAGTTAATGGTGCAAGCCCCTGTGAAAGCCAGGGCGGTCCCCAGTGCATGGAGCGCTCCTAGTAACGGAACGGGCACAGCAGATGGAGCGTTCTCCAACTCCACTCCCAGCACGGAACTTGACGTACAGTAGCCAAGTCAGACATTTGTGTCTGGTAATACCATCTGTGTCTGCAAAACCACAATGCTTTCGCTGGAGTGCTTTTTGTTTGTAGGGAACACGCTAATGGTGGGTATCACATCCTGCAAACTCCTAGCATTACAAGAATGCTAAGGACAAAAGAGAGATGAAACAATCCTGTTTCTGAGGAAAGGCAATCAGCAGTAAGGAATATGAGTATTGGTGTTTTGCATGGAAGAATGGGCAACATGAAACTAGTGACAGCCCTGACATCCAGCTCCATCATTGAACACGATCTCCTTAATAAGGACTCACAGCAATAGTCAAGACTATCATTTATATAGGAGAGGGACATCTTAATTTCTGAAGATGGAGAAAGGTAATCTCTCGAGAAGTTCAGGTTTGAACTGGACAAGTTCACGGAAGAGAAATCTCTTGAGAATTACTAAGCACACAGAAACCACAAGAAGTCGCTGCCTGAACTACAAGCGCTTGGGGCTTGGCAGACTGACGAGGAGCAGCAYCATTTTGTGCTCGCGCTGTTCTCACGCTCCGCCCAGGGCACTCTCGACAGCGGGCACGTTGCTGAGCACCGTAGATCTGTGTCCTGATCCAGTACAACCACTCACGTGCTCCTAAGCTATCAGCATCCCTTATGAACTGAGTATTTGTTACTTCTTTAGACTGACAAGGGTTTTGTACTACCAGAGCCATAAACCAGCCTTCTCCATCTGTAGGCTGCATTAGCTATTACTAACACTATCCCTACAACTCCTCCCTCTGGCCACATCACATTTGCTTTTAAYCCTCATGTGAGGTAAAGGAAGAATTATCGCTCATTAAACCCAAAGCCCCTTTTCAAGTTTCAAGCACCCTTAGTATTCCACTATTTTCACTCTACTTATTGCACCTTGCAGTTCATCGAGCTGCCAACCTCCYCTCTCATTCTGGCAGTGACAGTCATCTCCATGGCTCTGTCTGCTGCCTCCTCAGGCTTCTCCTTTCTTTCTCCCAGGCCATTCTCCCCCCATCATCCCAGGAAAAGCTCCATGTCAAAGTCTGTTGAATCGCTACTTCTATGAAATCCCTCTTTGAAATCCACCATCTGGCATCTTATGAAGTAGTGAATTGCAAGAATATACCCTTGCTTTTTCTGCTAAATCCAGTTAGTCATGTTATTACCTTATTCTTCTGCACCATCTCTGTCTTATTTTGTTTGCTTGCTGWTTTTTTCAGCACCTGAAGCACACCTGCTCTAGGAAAGGGACTGTCATTTTCCCCTCTTACCTTGTATAATCMACACATACCAAAGCTCTGAATCACAATTCTGCTTCATAGCTTTACTATATTGTAAATAATGTTATTTAGTAGACAAAGCAACTGGGAAACAAGTTGCCTGGCTTCTATTTTCTGCTCTGTCACTGGCCGATTGTGTGACCTTAGGCCAGTTGCATTTCCAAATCCATGCATGAAGCATGGCGCTCTCATCCTTAACTAGTAACACTACCAAGCAGCCTACTCCTTCTAAAGGACAGAGCATCTTTAGTTTCCACTGAAACCAATGGTACTGCACACATCACAGGACGGGGCTTCCCGAACCGCCAGCTACAGAGTCACTCATGTTATGTYGTCTGGCACCTTCCAAAATGATTATTTCTGCACAATGAGGGARTAAATGCTGCATATCACTTTCTGACTGCACACACTTCTGGTACATGTTAGTACCAATCTATTTTAGACATTACAGTTTGGAAACAGTTCTGAACAATTTGCAGAACACTAGAGGTTGGCTCAACGGCAGAGCTTGGATTGCACCAGCATTTGGTTTGGCCAATAGGAAACACCCCCAAAACACAAACAGCAGTTAAATCAACTCAGAACTTCCAATAGGACATGGCACTTGACTGCCATACAAGTCAACAGCTCTTACTATCTTTAACAGTAACTCCTGTTCCATTTGTACTAGTTTCCGTGAAAATGGAAACTTTCCATTATTTCTGTGCATATTTCCATGCATGTTTAGACCTCCACCCATGTATATTTTTTTCAAATGCCATATAAAACCAACAAGACAGATATCTAGACAGAAGGAGAACTGAGGCTATATCCATCCACAGACTAGATCCAAGATAGGCAGGAGGGGACACTGTCCTTCTGTCTCAAGTTTGTTCAGGCTAAGTCCTCTAAAACACAAAAAGCCCAGTCTACAGAGCAAGCCCAATCTTTGATCTTGCTGCCCAACAAGTCAACAGGAAAACAAGCTGGCACAAAGGCCAGAGTTTTCTGTGGAGACACCAAACTATTAAAAATGGATTTACGTGCTCAAGTTCATTCCACAAAACACCCCTCAGCTAACAACTTTACAGCCATTATCAGATTGAACCCAGGAAGGATTTGAACCCAGTCAGTAGAAGAAAGACTTTGATTATTTTGTATGACATCTGCATCCTGTGAAGCGATTCTTTTTGGTAGCACTTTAAAGAATTTACTGCTCAAGGTCAGAGTTAGTCTGCCATTTTCAGAACAAAGAGAACTGCTCAAAACTGAAAAATTGAAAGGTATTTTTCAAAGGGATTTGATTAAAGATTGTTGGTATTCAATGAATCTCAAACTTCAGATTGATTATTTCTCAATAAAAAGAAAAATGAATGYGTTGATTACTTTTTAAATGATTTTTTAGATTAAAAAGTTTCAGGAGAGGAACATTCTACCTATCACCGACAGGCCTTAAGACGTGAAAGATCCATCATAAAGCTCTCACACATAAAACTGATTTCTTCAAAACCAGGAGCAGTTCATTAGCATTACACAGCTCAAGCAGGTCAGTCACATCGACCCCCTTCCTGTTCACAAATAAATAAATCAATATCTGCTCTTCAACTAGCTTTCGAGCTTGAAAGGAACTAAGTAAAGAGGTCAAAAGCAGAGCTTTTTAAAGGCTTAAGCAAACTTACTTTTTCACTTTGGGGTATTTCATCTCTGAAATAGCATTGGTCGCATCCGTCTGTCTCTCTTTCAAGTGCTGTGGCCACATATTATCCACCCAGTCGACTAAGTCCACCTGAAATCCCCATCAAAATCAACTGTTAGTCACTAAGCACACGAGGATACACTCCGGCTGGACACAACTCCACCAACCAGGGCAAAAAGAGAGTGGCAGACAGATTAACCAGGTGCAAATTCTGAGGACAGGCACCTGCAAGCACTTACACTCTCACCTGCTAGTCTGCATTCAAATGCCTTTTTGCAGCTAACATTCTAGAAAGGCATTAATGAACACCGAAACACAAACACAAGAGATGATATTATTACGATACTTTACATTTCAAGGAACGTTAACTCTATCTTTCTGGCCAAATTTTGATTTGAGTAATGACATTACTGCCTATTAAATGTTTCCTTTATAGTACTGCTTGGATATAAAATTCACCAAAGTCCTTGTCTGAAAGCCAAACTTTGAAAAGTGTGGGCAGGAGTAAACAGTGGAAGCTGACCATGGAGAACACCACCGGCAGCAAAGCAATGGGGAGAAGGAAGCCAAAGACCGTTCAGAGACGTTGTGACGTGGCTCCTGTATTGGATACTAATATGTGGACAACCATCTCTGTCCCTTAAAATGACAGCAAGGACAAGCCTGTGACTCCTCCTTTGGTCTGTGTCATGAAGGAGTTTGTGCTAGATACCCATAATAGTCCTTGTTGGAATCCAAGTGGGTCTCATACCGAATTTCAAAGTTGGGAAAACAGCAGTGAACTAGAGGAGCCCAACGAGGGAGGCTGTAGTGCTGCATTTGGCCACAGTGTGGCTGTACATCCTGAGCCAGCTCAGGAAACAGTGACAGGAACAAACCTCCACTCAAGGGTCAACAAGGCTTAAGGTAGGCACAGTCTGCAGCAGGAGGAGAGAAGGCCACTGGAGTTGTAGGTAGCACTTCCCTAGACCTCCTGACTGCTAAATCCTCCAACCGGGCCACTCAAGAACATTATTTGTAGGAGCCAGCCCAGTGCTTTGTATCCCAGAGGATCTTCCTCATACTGCCATTAACAAGTGGACTTCGTGCAGATTGGTCCTCTCTGCTCCTCTGTCTGCACCAGGTACTGCTGGTAACKTGCAGCCTTGTGAAAAGGGGCAAAAGGAGAGATAACACAACCAGCAGACCCAGGAGCAATGCCGTGACCTGGTGCTCCTTGAACACCCTCACGCTCCTCTGAACTGTCTCGGGATGTACAGCCACACCAGCCAAAGGCAGCACACGGTATGTGGGTCTACAAGACACTGAATTGATGGCTACTGACTAGATTCTGACATAATTCCCACATCCTGATACCCCAATCCATATCCTTTACACAATAAGGACCATGAATGGAGTTATTTTTGCTTTACGCAGGCTGAAAAGCTCTGCAGCCCCGAGAGGTCTCTCTTCTATAAATACAGTGCCAGGATCTGACTTCATGTTCTGGATTTCCTCTCAGTCCCTGGCCTCTTCTATCCCTCATCTAACGGGGGTGCCAATGTCTCCTTCAGTAAGATCAAAAATCTGCTGGTTTTAAGAGAAATATTCATTTACAGATAAAAACAGATACCTAATAGCACTTTCCATTGCCTAGAGCCCTGGAAATGTGCACAGGTGTTTTAAAAGCTCACTGAGCAAGATGTGCTCAGGAAGGCCTGGATCAGCTGAACACACACCAGAAACTCCTCAGGGCACTTCCCAACTGCCAGCTAGGGTCTGAATGATAGCAAAACCTGCGTGAATTTCTAAAAATGCACTTCATGTCTCATTTCCATTATGTGCTTAACAGAACACAAATGCCTATTTGACCTGTTCAGGCATTAAGTGCGGTGTTTACATTGTCTGCATAGGCCAGAGATAGTCCTGTGAAAGAACGGGTAGGGTCATCAGAATAGTGTCTAGAAGTGAAAAAGATAAAGTGCTCGAACATAAGAACAAAATGATCTTTATTAACAGTGTCATGGTTTCATCAGTACCGACTCCCTSGGGGAACAAAATCAGAGTTCTGCACCCTTCAAAAATTCCACACAAATCTACCCACTTTTTTTCTGATGTTACTGCAGTAATTATGCTCATTTAATTATGTTTAAAATTCTACATTTAATACATGTGTTTTCAATTTGATTCATAACCCCTTGAACATTTTTCAGTGGCTCGGAGAGCTCATATTTAAGGAATTTAAGCTTTCTCCTAATAGCTTTAAGTTCCCTCCCCCCACCTCTAGACACTTTAAGAGGTTATCCATAACCTCCTTCTTCACCAAATCACACATTTAGACTGCTCTGTTAAAATATTATTAGCTAATCTTTATTCTTTATATTTTCCATTAAAAATAGCTCTATCGTTATTTTGCATTAGGTTGCATTTGCACATTAACGCCTATAAAAACATCAAAAGGCAATGGACAGATATTTACCTTTGGGTGCAATTTCCCTTAAATACTTTCAGARGAACTGGGTATCTGTGCAAATTGCATGATTAAGAGCTCATCAGATTCCCAATTCCTGTAAGTTAAGTTTCAGGAGACCAGCTTTCTACTAAGATAAAAATGAGATCCCAGCACTACAGATGGGAGTTAGAGCTGCTTCAACAACCTTGATTTAAGGCAGGCATCTTGCACCCCCAGGTTTATTCCTGCTAGAGCTGCAGGTAATTGGAAAGAAACTGACAACAAACCCCATCACCACAGGGATCTCTTACCACATTGGGGCGCTTGACGATGTTCTCCAGCTTCGTGTGACTGAACTCCAGGCTGATGACGTTGTAGAGTTTTTCACGCTGGGCCTCTGGCGTTTCGTAGTACCTCACAAACTGAGACATGCTCATTTCCACTCCCCTTTGGGTATTCACATCCATCACATCCACGATACGGCGGCTGCCTGCAAACACAAGGAATCACTCTTAGAAACACTTGCCTCTGCTTTATCTTCAATGCACACATTCTTGACAGCTGCAGTGAACTGGTATTACAGGATGAGAGACTAACATCTGTCCCTCCACAGGGCTCCTCCTCAGCAGCTCAAATAGTGAGCAGACAAGCAGCTCAGAAGTGGACTTCATGCCCCATGATAACATTGAGCAAGTCACCTAGTGCCCCTGTTTCAGAGGGATGCAGACAGTATTTCCCTCCTTTACATAGGTGCTATAATCAGAAGTACCTTAATACCAACAAGGAACAGATATAAAATGATCRTAGGGGGCACGCAACCCTCCAAATGGCAGTCTGCAATCTTCTGAACATCCATACGCCTCTCAAGATGCTTTATGGACAAAAATGGTCTGTAAAGAGCAAAGTGCCTTGCGTAGCCAACGCTACAAGCTGCTGAACACCTTATAGGGATTGTTGAGGATTCTCAGCTCCAAAAGTCATTAGTGAAGATGAAAGCAGTAAGTGCCTTGTCAGAGCAAGCCTCACTTTGGATCTCCACACACAAGCGACAAGACACACTTTCAGCTTGGTGGGTGGCAGACATACAAGTCTCATTAGCACCAGAATGTTGAACAGCAGTTTTAGTCAAGCCTTGAGCTTCACACGGATTAATCCACAATCTTCTCTTTGGCCAACTGGAAGGTTTCACCTCTCACAGCAATTTCATCATTATAATTAGCAGTTCATTTGTGTGCRAGTGAAAGGGAGCCCATGAGACACACGCCTCATTTCCAGAAGAGAAGGATTCTAGCAAGCAAACTTGCATCATTTCCAAAAAATAATATCCCTCCAAAACAAATTTCATTGCTGAAGAAATAACKCTAAATAAATTGTATTAAAACAAAATGGAAGGCCTATATATGCCATCAGAGGAAATTATTAATAATTACAGCACCTGCCCTATTGTGTGTTTGGGAGCAGTATTTCAGCAAGAATTATGGCCTGGATTGCATCACTCCATTAAAAATATCCTTCGCCACTGATAGCAATGACAGTGAGARATGCGATAATGATTCTGGAAAGGAACTCAAGACCATAAAGCTTTGTAATCAAGAGGAAAAATTTACACTGTGTAAATCTGGAACGGTCCCAGTGGCCCTTCAGTGGAAGCCCTCACTTCAATGCCAGCGAGCAGGAATGAGGATCTCGTTCCTTAGTCTGGATTCCAGACTGAACTTAGTGTTGCCACCTTGAGGCAGCCTGGGGAGGAGGAGGGTTTGTCATGTGTCCTCACATTAGATGCTTGCATATTTGAAACAGCATAGATGAATAAAGCCCAAACTGGATATTAACTGTTAATTTTGCCTCTTGGAGGGGGAGGAGCCTTTTTTTTCTTCAACTTAGTTGATTAGCAACACATGGGAGTGAAATTCTGTTAAACAGGCCCTGAACAAAAGCCATCCTGATTCCTGGACTCCATTGCCTCACGATTAAGGCAGTTATTACAGAGCAGAAAGGCGAGAACACAAATCCTGGGAAGTGACATTTGCAGCACTGTGGAGCTGAGACAGGGAGCTGCCACGTTACTGTTTTGGTTTCATCTCTGGGCTGCTCACGGTGACCTTGAAACACCTCTCAATTACCTTTTCTGAAAGAAAAATCATTACTTGCCTGATGAATTAAAAATACAGGGCCCAGTTAAATAACAAGTTTGATAATTGTGTACGTTTAACAATTATGAGCAGAAGAGCCAAGATGGAATTGACAGTCTCTTGACTTCCCAATTAAAGAGTAATTTTGGAGGATGCTTTTCTCCGAAGCCACTGCACTATCAAAGGAGCCCATCCATAATGATTTCCTGGAGAACCCTTCTCCAAAGGAGACACAATTATAGGTTGGCAGCCTTAGCTCGCTGCCCACTTCCTAGCTGGCTTACTGCCAGCAGTTTTTATCCTCAAAAAAAAAGGATCCAGGTCTTCTAGTGCCTGCCCCTAGGCGCCAGCTAGGCACCATCCAGAAGGGGAGGAAGGAGAGCACTCAGGAAAGCAGAAAACTGGGGCTCCAAAACGATGCATCCAGCTGTGACACCTCTGATCAGCCAGGCATCCCGTCAATCTCTCCAAGGATTTTACTTCATCTGCTCTTTCTGCTGACCAGCTTCTGGTCCACATGCTGCCATAAACTGTCTGGTGGAGGCTTCCCTCCAGATGGGTGAGCAAATGGGAGGCAAAGTCAGGACAAGGCTGGAGATGTTGAGGTTCAGGAAAGGGGATTCTATTGCCTTGAGGAGAAACCACAAACCACAAACCTAATGCTGCCTGTTCATCGGGCACAAAGCAATAACTAAGAAACAAGTCAGGCCCCATCTTTGACCAGGGGAGCAGGCAAAAGCAAGGAAGGGAAAGGAACAGAGATATCAGAAGCTGCAGAAACAAAAACCAACCAGGAAACCTATCAGCTTCAGTAGTGGGTTAAATGTACCTAAAGGTTAAGGTTTTGACTTCCATCCCAGGCAATCCTACCAGAGKCCCCTGAGCTGGAAAGCTCACRTCCTTATGCTACCAACCAGAGACCRTTAGGATATCCCATACAGATGGGAGGYATGTGAATTTGGGGAGAAACGGAGCTCTCCAGGGCTTCCTCTGAATCTCAGRCCTAGTACAAGCAAAAAGAAACATCCCATGGCTGCCAGAGCCAGCAGAGGGCAATGAAGAACAAGGGTAAAGAAGGGTCCAGCTTGGTCACTGCCACCCAGCTCCCACATTAGGGCTTTCCAGAAATGGGGAGCAGTCTCACCCAAAATGACCCCCGCATTCCCAAAGCACCAACCTCACACTTTGCGGTTCCCTGCCCTTGCTGTTCCCCCTGGTACGTGCCCCAGCCCTGCTGCCTGCAGGATATAGGCCCTTGAAGGGAGTTTAGGTTATTTCCTCAGCATGGACACCAAATGCCAGYGAGTACCTTTATCACTCGTTATAAAACTGCCGAGCTGCAATAACCCACGGTATTAGTTTTTTTCACACAACAAAAGGGAAGGCACTTCCAGCCTGACTATAGAAGAGCCTAAGCCAGCAAAAGGTCTTATGAAGCCTTACCATTGCAGGACTAGACTAAATTAAGTGGCCTACAGAAAAAAAAAAAAAGTTTTAATGACATCCTATAGAGCCAATTAAGGTATTTACACTTACCCAAAACATAGATGGTWATTTGCAGCCAGTGAAAACCATATAGAGAAAAACACTTCAATGTACACAAAAAAAAATCCTTACTGTTTTATGCAGCATTCAAACATATCAACCTATAGCATAACCATACTCCAGATTTGGAACCCAACAGGCAGCATTCAAATAACTTCCTATAGAAAAATAATGTAAGGTCTAAGGAAAGTGGGAAAGGATGTAACTTTCCTCATTTACATTTTATTTAGTTATCAAATCAATTCTAAGAACACTACTACTTTCCTGAAGTGTTTCAGAATAAAACATTTACTAGAAATAGATATAATACAGGAGAATTACTATAAAATAATGGCAATTTTTATAGCAGTCTTTTATAGAAGTATTACTTTGCTCTACACTATCAAGAACAAATCATTTTTGCATGCTATAGAAACCTACCAAAACTAAACCATAGAATCCTTAAGGTTGGAAGTGACCTCTAGATCATCCAGTCCAACCTCCTGCACAYGCAGGGTCACCTCAAGCACAGGACAGAGGACTGTGTGCAAACAGGTCTGGAAGATCTCCAGAGGAGATTCCACAACCTCTCTTGGCAACCTGTTCCAGTGCTCTGTTACTCAGCCTGTTAAGAATTTTWTTCCTTAAGTTCCTGTGGAACTTAAGTGTCAGTGCTTCAGTTTGTGGCCATTTCCTCTTGTCCTAGAGGAATGGGGGTTTGTTTTTAAAAGGGACATGCATCTGGCAGGAGCACAGATTGGAGTCCTTTATCTCCCTCGGAGCAAGCACAAAGACACACTGATGGGATCAGCACAATCTCTCCTCCTTTTCTTTCTCGGAAAGCTGSCCCTGATGAGGAACCACACCCAAAGGTGGAAGTGGCACTTGAGCTTTTATGGCCTTATTTACATTGCAAATACCAAATTTTGCTTCTTGTGACGTGCCTCACCAGCAGTATCCATGGTAGGGACAAGACGGGAGCTCTGCCCCAGGCGCTAGGTGAGCAGGGAAGGAGCTGAGGACAGGCCTGGGAGATGATCCAACAGCTGCTCCCTAGAGGGTCTCACCTCCCCTGGTCTTAGCTCTGCCCCCGGCTGGGCAACTTGCCCTTCTCTTGCTTTGACCCTGGTGCTCCTCCAAGCTTGGGCTAAGCAAAGGCAGCTCACTAAAACATCAGGAAAACATTTGCCTTTTTCTGGTGGGTGACTTGCAGGATGGATTCATTTTCTGTTGGGCTTGGTGAGCTCCCTGAGGGGTCAGACAAGCACCAAAGCTGGCCCAGGARGACAGGAAGGAGCTTCGGATCCTGAGCAGGCATGGAAAAGCCAGGAGGGAAGAGCTCTGTTCTCCATCAAACCAGTCTTTYTGTGTCATGAGATATCATCAACAGACCACAGGGCGACAGAGTATGACCTTGGTATCCCAATTCTTGGCCTGGAGATGGAATAAAACCTACAACTTACACAGCAGAATTATTCAGTAGTGTGGGAATTGTATCAGAATACTGCAAGTCTGCTTTTGGCTGGACTGGTATTCAAACATTYTTTGGCAAAGGGCTGGCAACCACAACGTACACCTGGTATCCAAGTCCCAATTAGGATGTCTTGAAGCTTACAGAGTTGTGATGATGGCAGACTTCTAGATCACACAGATAATATATTTTAGGGAAAGGCATAACTACAGTGATGGTCACTTTGGACTTAAGGTGAATTAYCATGCTAAAACATAACCACCATCATGAAATATTTATGATTGAGTGCTATTCCTCTGAAATAACACAGCTCTTTTTGAAYGAGCTAAACCAGGGGACACTTACTCCAGAAYTGTGACCATGAGGAGTTACTCCAAAACAGCTATTCTGGCTAGTTTTCCCATACAGACAATTCCTTTACAAATCTACTTGTAGTCAAGGCTTTGAGAAGACAGTGACTACATCAACACACCAGTTCAATCCCACTTTCATGTTTGCACACAAGGGTAGTACATTCTTTTGAGACATTTAACACTTGTTAAAACATCCATTCAAAGGAGACTTAGTGGTGTTTATATCCGGATGCAAACATGACTGTTTTTTGCGAGACTGTCCCTGTTTAACGAAGATTCTTTAGGAGTTTTCTGTGTTAAGCAAAGGACAAATTTACAGAGAGATCAAACAGGAAGCACAGCTCTAAAAATAGAAATGGSTCCATTTCCAAGATGGCAAGTGAGAGGACAAGCTAAACATAGGCAAGTGAGTGTTGTAACACTTCATTTTTATTTCCAAGGAGAAGGGGGGAAGGCATGAAGAGGGAGTATCCTACACTACAAATGCTACATACGTTTATTAGTTTTACTACAAAAAAGTCTAATCCTGGACCAAGTCCTGCTCACTAAGCTCTTCTGCARCACAGCCTCCTTAGACAACATTGGTAGGAGGCTTCAGTTCCATCCTGTTTTAGCCCCACAGCAGTTGGTGCTGAGAGCTAAACCAGCAGGAAGGCAGAAAATCTGCCTATGAGGGAGGAAGAGAGGGCTGGGCTCCTGCCAAGTCACCTTTCTGAGCCATCRTGCTGCAAGATCGGAGCAAAGCCAGCACAAGTGCACACAGAGAGGGGAGCAGAGTCAGCAGGGCAGCGAGAGGATGAGAAGGATGTGGATTTAGACCCATTTAACCCAAAGGGCAACAACCCAACAGGTTGTTGGATGCAGCAGCCCAGGGCAGCACAAAGGTTGGAGACACAAAACCAGGACACATAATAGGCGGCAATTGCAGAAAGTAGATGCCAGTTTAGATGACAAAAAAAAAAAAAAAAAAGATGGCCCAGCAACTTGAGCACAATACCAGAATTCAGAAGACAAGTTTCTATTTCGGTCCATGAGCACCACTGAGTACATTTTAACCTCTGTATGCCCCAGGTCCTGCTTTCATGATGCAAACTGTTCACCAGCAAACAAGAAACTGAGGAGGTTTAATAATTTTTTTTAAGCTGAGGCAGCTCCCTGCCTGTCTCCCAGCCCAGCTCCACCAAGGCCAGGAACAGCRGGCCCGGAGCGCAGTGGGAACACCGCAGCCCCGGTGGCCCCTCCAAATATCACAGGCTGCAGCTTTTCCTCTTTTCCCCAAACTCTACGCCATGTCAGAGGCACAAAAACAGTGCGTGTCAAATGCAGCAGTGCCCTTGGAGATTCTGCAAAATATCACTTTAATACAAAGATMTTCCCACTTCAACTGCTCCTGTTCCACCTTCATGTCAGTGGATGCCTATGGAATCAGCACAGTCCCAAAAGGTTGGTTGCTTAAGAACAGCTACAAACTGCTTCAGTTTTTGACAAATTAGGTAGAGGCCTCATATTCTAGGAAAATCACTACGGAAACCTTTGCTAGAAACAAGCCATTCAAGCTCKGAAGTCTAGTTGCTAATTTTAATTCTGCCCGTGAGAGAACCCAGTGCAGTTCYACAGTTTTGCCAGTTGCATCAAGTGAGCAGCAGCTGTAGTTCTTCTAGGCCTGAGCRCACAGGGATCAGACACAGCTCAGAAATCGCCTTACTCTGTCCGATCAACATATGCGGCCGCACGTGTGAATGCTGCCACAAAGAACTTGMACACTGCATGAAAAACAAACAGAAAGCCACCTGTCAAGCCCTATTGGTATCACTTGCAGATCAGTACGTTGATCTATCATTACTGGATCACAGTTTGCAACAATATCGTAACAGCACATGCTCCAGTCTGAGTGATTTCTCTCTTCATCCTCACAGGCCCTTAGGAGAACAGGGAGCAAACTGAGGTACACAGAGCCCTGGCCTCACCAAAGCCAGGCCAAGGAAACAGGAGAGGTTGCTCCAGGGAAAAGAAAGCCAAGAGACAAAGGCTGAAGGATGAGCCAGGGCTTTCTCATGCTGTCCTCAAAAAAAGAGAAACTCTCCTAGACAGAATTAGAATGAATCTCCTCAATAAAACAGCCTCTTTTGTTGTCCAGATGTTTCTCCTCTTTGTAGTTCTCACAATCAAATAGAAATGCAATAGTTGGAAGTCTGGCTGGCTCCCATGGACAGTTGACAGACCGTTGGTTTGATGCCACCCCAGCTTAGGGGCACTTGGAATTTCCCCTCTTTGGCAGCAGTTTTTATTTGCTGCCTTGGGTTGAGATTRGACTTAGCAGGTTTCCTGGTGACAGAAAAGCACTAGAGCACAAGGCACGTTGGTAGTCCAGACCACAAGAACTCTGATTTTTAAAGATAAAAGTTTTGAAAAATAGTTGGAGATTTAACACAAGCTTTTACCCACAAAGAATCACAGAAACACAAAGCTCAGCGCTCTGTTTCAGAGCCAAGCGCAGCGTGCAATATCTGTCCTGACTCTTCTACCACAGAAGGGTCTGATCCACCATGTTCTGAGGCATAATTTATCTGGACACTAGGCACAGAGCGAGATCTGCTGCTTTCTTATTCCTCCACACAGGACTCCTGTGGACACAGCAGCTGACAACTCCTGACTCGGGTCTTCTGTTCTTCCCAGTGTGGTTCTCCCATTCACAAATCAAGTCACCACACAGGGAGAACCATCCATCTTAATCAAGACTAGGATGTATGTCTGAGGGCAGACTTCTGCATTTCCTTTCAGCAGATTGTTTAATTTTGGGAACCACTCYTTACAACAGTTTCCCTAATGAGTCTCACTCCCAACTCCTCTCAGTCTCCAATTTCACAACTTCCTTGAAACAAACGGAGTGATGCTCTAGAGAAAAAAGGCAACCCTGGGTCCCTATTCAGCAGGCAGGATGGGAAGTATCCTGCATGGCAGCCTGTCCTGGCTTTGTCCCTTTTGTACGGGCACAGCTAATTTTCTCTCAGAGGATGGGGCACTGTACAGTGATTAAGACAACGTCTCCCCTGCTTGCCTGGGGATCACACCACAAGCCTCTCAACGTGCTTTGTAGTTTGACACGAATTCAACCACAATACAGTCTTCAGACAAGATCAACTGCAGAGGGGGAGCAAACACAGGAGCCATGAACCAAAAATCATTAGGAAGCAGCTACACACAGGGCACTATCTGGCTGGCTTTCAGCTTTCTTGATTAGCTACTAACAAAAAGCTAAAGGCATTTGCACAGCTTGGAAATTAGGAAAAAGGAGCTGGGATGCATTCCTTTTCCTCACCACATCTCTGCTCACGCCTTGATCCTGCAGACAGCACCACAAGTTTCCCTTCTCTGGAGACACCACTTAGGAGTCTTGACCAAGCACTGAATGTTACATGGGTGCATATAAATATATGTATATTTTATATATATATAGTGTGTGTATATACCTCTTACACATTTTATAAATCCTGAAGACTCATGTACCTAAAATGTATGCGTACACTCTGCCTCTCTCCATTCCCCTTTCATTATCACCTATATCCAAAAGTAGGACTGTATGGATTATGCGAGTCAGTCTTTCTGTAAGACACCATAAGTTCTCATCTTMTCTGGGGTTCCTGGGGACTTCGGCAGCATAAAGATGCCAGGATTCTCCTTGTGAACAAGCATCAGTGACCAATGGAGCCCTTCTCTGCGGGCCTGGTTCTTCTTCCCCTGCGGCCAGAAAAACCTCATTCACTTCAGCAGAGCTAGTGAAGTCCTTAACTTCTTGCCTGCTTAGTGAATGAAAGATTTATTAGTGGACAGACAGAACAGCGCAGCTCTCWCAGAACGGATACTTGTCAGCAGGCACAAGGGAAATCTGACCCGAGCTTGCAAGGCCAAACCCCTCTATTTAAACAGCTTTTCCATTGCAAATGTTTGCGATTTAATGATGTAATTYATTCTATTATCTTTCTCCACTGACACCATGATTATAAACTCACTGTTGTGCCAGAGACCTTCTCGCATATTTCTTTAAACACTCAATTTGCAACTGAAATTTTCTGGCTCTCTCTCCTCTGCCCCCCTCCCTTTTTTGGTGTTTCAAATGCCAAATGAGAGGAGCAAAACAGTGATAATCAGGTGTCTCCTCCAGCTGCTCCAGCAAAGAAAGCTGAGATATGCATGGAGGGGCTTGGTTTCCCTTCTACCCTTTGTCTTGGAGATCAAAGGCTGCAGCCAGGTCTTCAAAGACTTGACAGTATCACAGAAATCAAATATTGAAATGATCTATTAGGTCCATCACCTCACAGGGCCAAAGAGAATATTGTTCTTTGCAGTAGTTTGCAAAGCTTTGTCCTGTCTACTTTTAAACAACAAACCTCAATGCACCAGTTTTATCACATTTAACAGCTTTGTTGCTTTTAGCTTCCCCTGGATCTTTACTTAAGTTAAAAGCAGCAGAGCCTTTCAGCACAGTTAGTGAAAAGAATCAGCAATCAAATGAAGAGAATCAAACATTTTTGACCTGCTGAAGGATTAAGGTCCTGTTTATAACACCATATTTTAACAGAAAAATGTGATTAATGACATATTCTTCCCTGCTTCTACACTTACTACGTGTTTTGAAATCACTTCTTTCACTACTACGCTCTCTGGGCCAGCTGGGCTCTGTGGTGCTGCTGCAGCCTGGCGCTCACAGCTACAGCTCAGCCCAGACCTCCTCCATCTATAGAGAGGTGAGGAACATTACAGAGATCAGCCCTTGGATTCATCCAGGATCATCTGCATGGAAATGCTGGGATCCAAGCACACTAAAAGGGCTCAGTTAAGACATAAAAGGAAAAATAAAGCAACCTTAGCCCAGCTTTTCCTGCTTAGGAAACACTGCGCTTGTGCAGGGACTCCACAGCTACCCAGAGGTTTCCTGACCTTCCTGTGACGACCCAGGGAGATAAAGGCCGGGCAGGCATCAATTACAAGTCAAAGGGTGAGACACTGCAGATGCCAGAGAAAAGCAGAAACTCTTTTAAACTCAATCAATGCTGACCCATGGGAATCACTAAAAGAAGCCATCAAAGAGAAAGAAAGGGAGCTCAAACTGATGCACACATTCACATTTCCTCTTTTTCCTCCTTTACTTGGTTCATGGTTTCTAAAACTACTCAATGTTTCATTTTTTCCTCAGATTATATGATGCACATAAAGATTTAAAAAAAAAAAATCAAAACAGAGAGAATGCTTTGACTTTCTGACACCAGAGAGTGAAGCACGTGCCTTGCATTCAGTCCCGAGTTCAGGAGCAGCAGAGGCAAGAGGAGAGCTTGCTGCACCTTCTCGCATATTTCTTTAAACACTCAATTTGCAACTGAAATTTTCTGGCTCTCTCTCCTCTGCCCACCAGCCCACTCAGGCTAATTGTGGCCAAGAAAATTTCCTTCTCCAGCATACCTGGCGTGAAGCATTCAAGCAGGTGTGTTGGGGGATCAAACTTTCCTCTCTCTCTCTCCATCTGACTCCTTCTCTGTGCTGGAATAATTAAAAAAAAGGCCCAATATCTACCAGCTACTGCAGTGCCGTTCCTTCCATAGCTCCCGCGAATGTGCCAAACCCAACACAGCACKAGCAGGGCAGGCTGAATGGGAGAGACATGGGGCCTGCAAATACTTGGACCAAAAGTTTAATATGGAAACACAGAAGGGCCAATGACYCTCTTTGCCAAATTGTAAACTTGTTTATGATGAGATGACAATAACATTCTMTCTTTCAGAACTAATATTAAAATCCACCTCTAGAATGAAATTATAAAGCCTAATAGTTATTAGATTACAACAGATTTTTTTCCTCCTTCAAGCGCTGTCTCAAGTTCCCAAGCAGGCCACTAATTCCTCTCCCATCCCTATTTGGGCTCCTGGCTCACAGTCATTTCAGTGATCAGACAAATTCCAACTGTTGAAATTAATCCACTGTTYCAGGTTTAAAGTCCAGGATCTCTTTCGTATGGAGGTAGGAGTCAAATGTCTATCTATAACYATCACTCCAACTGCTTAAAGTTTAAAGTGGTTATCCTTTAAAGCAAGACTACTGTACTGGAAGAGTGCTTTGCTCACATATATTACACACAGATGAACAGTCATGCGTATTAATACGTGATACTGAATAAATCATAGACATTAGCAGAGTAAATTACAGCTGGTATCTGCCCTTTAGAAAGAATTCCTGGAAGACAAAAGCCTAGCAAAAAATAGCAACGGTTCTTTGGATTGCTGGAAAAATATTGTCAAAAACTGGTTCTTTTAAAAACATAATCAAAGCCCAAATAAGCATTAGCAGTGATGAGTAAGTTGTCTTTCTCCTCTTATTATTGCCACAAGTTGCAATTTTCAAAGAGAAATTAAAAATAAAATAGACATCCAAATGTAATTATTTCCTTGTGACTTAGAGCTGCCCTGCTCTGAAGATGATTTAACAATTATGTTATAAATAGAAGGCAAAGATTACAGAATAACCTGGGACCAAAGATTTAGTAACTTCCTCTAAAACATATGGAGTTTACATAAAAAAAGAAAAGCTCTTCCAAACACTCTAACAAACATGGTTCCTCCCCTCATTCCAGAGAGAAAAAGAGAATAATAGGTTTAAATAGCACGTGCATACTATAGTGATGAGCACAGAACACATTTTCCCAACCATATTCTCTACCCACTGAATCCCATACACATTCAAATGTGGAGTTATGATCACTGCATTTCACAATTGCAAAACATTATTCTCCTTCTAGTTTCAACAGAATGTTTTGAAAACACTGCATTTCAGAAACATACCCTACAGGTGGCTATCTGAGAAGTCTACCAAAAAATGCCGGGACAACCACAGGAGATATTAATAAAAAGAGTTTTCAATGGCTTTAGTTGAACTTGAAAATGCAAAGAAATAAATATATAAAACAAAAAGTTAGAAAAAGTTATCACCATTGATATCTAATTTGAAATCTGCTTGCCAACATGGTTCCTCATCACTACATCACTTAGAAATTAGGCATAGGCATGAGAATTGCACCCATATCATTCAAATCTGAAGGTGACTCTTGCATAAGGCACAAATTCCACAGTGATAGAAACTATATTCCATAAAAGCAGTGAATTTTCAGATATAACTCACTGTCAGTTGACCAAATATGTTAGAATTGTTTTTAATCAAATTTTCCACCTGCTATGCCAGAAGCAATCAATTGTATTTAAAAAAGACAGCAGGTGACAGTGTTCATAACCAAATTACGGGTTCAGTACAATGATTCTAGAGGGAGAGCATCCAAACACAGTAAAAAGAAGGATGTACAACGTGCTGTATCTGGCCTAGCGCACGTACACAGATTGCTGAACCAGCTGTGAGAAACTGCTCACCGTTTTGCATGGAAGTTAATCTCAGAGTTAATTATCATTGTTATTTTTACTCCATTGTTTTATACATCTGTTTTCATTTATAAATATTCTCCCCTGCTTCGCTGGCCATGCACATAAGAATCTCCACCCCCTAATAATTCCAGGAACATCAATCTTGAGGAAATGCAACTCCTACACTTTGACTCTTTTACAGGAAAAACAATGTTGTTATGCAACACTACACTGTTCCAAAACAGAGAGGAGGGGAAAAAGAAGAAAAAAAAAAAAAAAAAAAAAAAAAAAAAAGGCAGTTTATCAGCTATGGAACAAATCCACAGAAAATTGCAAACAGTGGCCTAATAATTAAAAGGCAAATGCATTGGGCTTCTCCATAGCAAGAGAAATGGGTTCAGTATCTACAACCAGGCACATGCAAGTATTTAGGATTCCATAAATCTTACAAGGGCTTCCAGACATCCTCGTGTAATTTTCTATTTTTAACTATAGATTCACCAACAAAAATGTTACCAAACACTTCCTACATCACTTCTCTAACATTTTCTACTAAAGATTTTTTCCCTCCAACTTATAACTAATCATAAATTAAGCACCATTGCCAAGCTTTGTTTGTGAAGGAAGGATTATCAGAGATAACCCCTTCTGCACAGATAACCCCGACTGAACAGAGCTGAGGCAGAAGTTCTTCCCCCTCATTTTGCTTAACTAGATCTTTTTCAGACTTAGCATTCCTAAGGATCAATAAAGTCAGTAATTTTGCAAAAATTCTTCTTTTAGAATGCAACAACTGGATTTAGAAGAATCTTGCTGCTATACAGGTAGATAATACTGATAAATTCTAAATACAAGAAAGGCAGCTAAACCTCTCTCTAAAGTACTGCAGTTAACAAAACTACCCACTAAAACTAACTCCACAGCTACTGCTTAACCAAACACACTAGCACTTACTAACAATTTCAGACAAATGAAAAATAAACACATTCATCTTAAGTAAAAGACTATTTTCAAATATTCAACATGCAAAATTTAATAGAGATAAAAAAATCCTTTACAAAAATTGCTATGCAATACTTCATAATTACAGATACCATTTATCTCTTATCAAAAAGATGACACCTCTAAAACTCAGCACTGAGTGAGGACAAAGTGCCTCCGCCCAAGCCACCAAGGGCCATTTGCAGAGCTCTGTGCTCAGTCTCTCCTGGCAGCCTTTCCTCAAAGCACTGAGGTGGCCTGACACTGCTGGAAGCAGAGAGGGGAGCACAGGCGTGGATGGAGGGGCTCCCATCACTCCCCTACACACAGATGCTCTGCAAGAGATAAAACCCTAGGAACTCAATAAAACTGCTTTCCAAGATCACAAAAGTGGGTGCAGGACACCTGTTAAGAGCAAAAGCATTCGCTCCACTTCAAATGGCCAATTATCCCRCATGAGATCAGAGGCTGGTCAGCACGAGGGCTAATTAAGGCTCTCCCCGCCTTTCTAATTTACAAATTGCTTCTCCGTGCCTTCCCTCACATTCTGCRAGTTATCACAAATGTCTACCGACACAACTGGGCAAGTATTTCAAAGCAATTCAGTTCTCTATAGAGTTAATCCAGTGCATTCAAAATAACTTACCCACTAATAGCTTCACATCTCTGACGGTGAAATCCGGGTCAGGCATTCTATAATTACCAAAGAAAGCAATGTTAAATACTGTCAAGATAAGTATGGAAACACTTTCGTTACCATAATAAAAGGAATAAATGTATAGTGTTCTTTGCCCATAAAGTAGTATGGGAATCAAGCAAGGCCCCAGTGAAGCGTGGACAGTATAATTTTTAATGACACACATAACATCTTTGTATTGGTAAGTGCACAAAAGTCCCTCTGCTCATAAGAGGGGCAAAGAGATGTTTTTTCAAGCACTCTCTAGCAACAGTTTTCTACACTTAGTGGAGTAGAAGGGAAAGGGCTAAAAGTGACTTCAAAAAAATCCCAAGCTTTCATTGCCATAAAAACCTGAAAATTATGAATTAAAATCCCTTTATTTAAAGCACTATTTCTAACAACATCCCTGTAGAAAACAACCAGGCAATACTGAGGGAGTAAGGAAATTCTCCTAAGTCGGTCCCACTTTATCTCAGTGATCACATTTCCCACCTGACATTGTCAGGGCATGAAAATTAACTAAAGAATCATAAGCAAGAACAGCTCAGTGGGAACCATTAGCTCAGCGGTTCTTACCCCCTTGCACTGCCCTGGCTTAGGGATATAAACAACTTGCTTCTGCTCAAAAGGCAAGTTTGAGAAAACACCTTTTTTTTTTTTTTAAGAGCTATTCAGCTCATAGGCCATTTTTTTTCACTATTGAGAAAACACTGAAAAGGTAAAAACACATTTTCCATCATGCCTAGATCTTGAAAGAACCACGTGCCAAATTTTGTTTGTCTGTTTACATTTCTCCTTATCACCTTCCCCGGGTGGGATGCAGAGGCTGGACAGTGTCTTTTGTTAGGCCTCTGTCAACCCTCACAACTTTGCACGTAGCTGTGAGGACCTCAGAGCTCTGGAATTCACTCCCGTGCTGGAATGAGATGGTTTGAATCTAGTGACCTCCCGGGTTCACTCAGAGCTCTTCATTTTAACTGAGCCCTACAGAGTCACAGGGAAGGAAAGGAGGCAGTACTTGGGGGCAACAAGAATGTGCAAGGCTCATCTTCAAATTAAAATTCCTCCTTGTGCTTTATGGCGAGACATATATTAGAGATTAAAAAAAAAAAAAACACACACACACAGATACTGAAAAGAAAGAAAGAAAGAAGGCATCAACCGTAACTCAGAAGCATACAAGCAAACCCAGTCCGAGAACTCCAGCAGCAGCTGGCAATAAGCATTACTCAAACTGAAAGAATGTAATCCTCCTCACCAATAAAATCATATTGACGCTCTTGGAGAGCACACCTGGCATATCACTGCTTTTTATTTTGCTGAAACCCCAGAATATATCAAACATTGGAGAAAGAGGGCACTAAGGGGAGAATTTGAGACTTGAACACAGCAGCTTCAAGTACCAGAATCCATTTTGTAGTTGGGCTGTCTTGGGAGGGCAAAGTTTAATCAAAACCCCTCTGCTGACTGCTCAGTCCATAAATTACCTCCCTCCAGCCCCACCCAGCAGGGCTGCTTATACTCCTGCAGTTTGGGCTGATTTGCTACAGCTCTGTGATAGCAAAAATCATGTTTCTTTGAATGTCATCACCTCTATACTAATTAGTAAGTGTTGGTTCATTTATTTTTCTGCTTATAAATCTGAAACACCAGCAACACAAGAAAAAATAAGCAGATGTTTTTGTTCAATGTAATGGGATTTTCTAATACATGCCCTTTTTTTTTATGTATCATACCAAATAAGTTAAAAACATAGTGGGGTCACTTGCCTGTACACCAGACTATGACCATTTTGAGGGTAGGCCACCACAATACAGTAAAGCACCTACCAAAACAGCCAGCAACATTTAGCCTACCTACGAAACTGCAGGAGAAGTTATAGCCAGGAGGTTCAGCAACAGATTTCTCATGTCTGGGAATGACTCAGTCTCTGAACGTACGATCAGCACAGCCTGCTCTGGACAAGGGACAGGATTGCTAGGGAAAACTCTGGAGGAAAGGGCTGCACTCACTAACACACTGCTTCCTCCAGAGCCCAGAATGGAGCACAGGGCTCCGTAGACTCATCTGCAAATGACTCAAATGCAAAGGCAAGAGTCTGGCCYCCCTCCCATGCTGGGGGATGGTGGACTATGATACTCACTATTTCAAGTGGTAGATGTCAGGATAATGAGACTAGAGGTCCTGATGTTTTCAGATCAGCTAATTAATTAGCAAGTTAATACCCCAGGCAGGGGGCAGTGCTGTTTTGATTTTGCTGGAATACAACACATATATAATTTGTTTACCTACACACCCACAAAACCTATGTCTTATGTACCTTATTCTGGGTAGATACATGTAAGAAGTGCAAATATGAATAAAATTAAATCATGCTATTTTATAGCRTCAAATATCAAAGCTTATCCATGCATTTCACTTGTCATTTAAATYGTGTATAAAATATATTTCCAACATCCTCTTACTCTAGAGACATCTACTCCCAAGAACGTACAAATCCTTTACAACATCATTTCAAATTAACAACTTACGCTCATTTAAATAAAAAAGATTAATGCATAGAATTTCCTGTAAGATTACTGATCTACAAATTCTAGTATTTTACCTCATCAGAGCAGCTATTATTCAGCGATTCAGAAGAGAATAGAAATATCAGAACAATTTGCCCAACTAACTGCGAAATGAAGAATTCCAGTGATCCTGTGCAGGAACCATCTAAAGCTCATGTATCAGAAATAATTTGCTCCCACTATTGCYGCCATACTGCTCAAAAATATCCTCCTTATTTTTACTCTTCCTTTTCTGGCAGCGAATCCCACCTACTGGAAGAAGCTGCACACGAAGTGTGGAGTGCTCCYGACAGGGGAGAAGGAAGCAGCACTAGAAGATGAGGGAAGATGTCAGATTGGCCTCAGAAGGATGGCAGCAGTTGGTAACAAACAAAAAAGCTGGCTAGTCAAGCCTGGCTTAGGAGACTATTTTAAGCTTGTCACTGCAAATTGAAACATATATTCTCCTTCAATTTACAAAGCATGCAAGTGTGACAGTCAGGAAAATTACTACAAAAATTCCTGTGGATTAGTATTTACCCCCTTCCATCTCTTCACAATCCAGATCAGAATTCAAAGTCTGTATTATGCTATTGTCTGCTCTGCAAAACTCCAAGAGCCAAAAATCATGCAGCATTTGGTCTTTTCTGCTACTTCACCACTTCCAATATAATTTTCAAAACTATTTGACAGCTTTGTTAATGCTTAGAGAAAGGCAGCCTGTTTTCAATGCTCTTTTTTGAGACATACCCATCTATATGAGCATTCATGCTGTATATGCATATACATAAAAGTATGTGAGACCATTTTTTGCTTCAGCAAAACACAGAAGTACATCAACAACCTGGTCTGCCTCTACACATTGCTCAYAAGCACAGACAGGACAGGTACACAGCCCAAGCCCTCACTTTCTTCAAGGACTTAAGCACAATTACTGGTGATTTCCAGAAAGACAACTGGGAGGCTGCCTGTGAATGCATCCAAAAAACCCACATTCTAGGGAAAAAAAAAAAAAAAAGCAACACATGAAGCAAGAAACACATTGTGCTCCTTACAAAATACCACTAGCTGGCAGGGAGCTTCTGAGTCCATACAGACAAAAAACGACTCTCTGAAAGTCACTATCACACCAGGAGGCTGCAGCCAAGGCCTACAGTGAAGTGAACGTGGAGGGAAGTGCCAGGTGGCAGCTCTCCAGATCGCGGGCACAGAAACAACAGGAAAGCAAACGATGATGTGTGAGCTGAGACTTGAGTGTTGAAATGGCTAAGGTGAAGTTGCCTCATCACAGAATCCTGAATAATTAGCTATCAAGAGAAAGAGAGATTACATCTTGTGTGTAGAGACACCAGGAAACAAGGAATCTTCCTGGAAGTCCTTGCCTGACATCAAGAGCCCAGAAGGCAGCCTGAGCTCTGGGAGCTCCCCTGGCTGCTGCTGCAGGGCATATGGCATGCCAGGGGTGCGATGCTCAGCACCCAGCTTCGATAAAGCTCTGCTGTTCAGGACTGAGACTCTGAATCCCACGGCATGTCCAGGGCACAAGCTCTCACGTGCCAACCTCCCCAGCAATGGGGCATTAGCTGCATTGCTAGCTGTGACACAGTAAATCTGAAATATATCTCAACAGCTTTCTTCTTGTCAGATGGGAAATTTGGGAACTTACTCATACCCATGGGGAAGATCTGGCTGCTAGGTCTGATGGTAGGTGCTACAGAAGGGGTGAATTTTGCTCCCTTTTCAGGTCCACAAGCTCTCTCAAACCCATCTCAACATGCAGACAGAACTACGAACAAGAGAGAAGACACAGGCACTAACACCCGCACTTCACTTGTGCTCAAARAGAGATGCTCGTTCTGATGCTGTGAGAAAACTCAGACTCACAGATGGTGCCTGAAGTCTCTTGCCTGTCCTTCAGCCTCACAGAGCCCCAGCAGCCATCAGTATTAACAAGACACACAGTGTGTTGGATCAGTGCTTAGATGAATCGTGCCTGTGAGGTGTCAAAGCCAGTGCGCTGCAGAACAAGTCCTACCCTCAGCGCTTCCTAATAAGTCCCTACTTGCAGACAAGGACAATGTTTTCTTCCAGAATAAGTCCTTGAAGTTTTTATGGCCTGACCTTTGGAAGCAGCAGATTAAAGTAATGCACCCTGCTAGAGCACCTGTCACAGCTGTGACTTTCCACAGTAGATGTGTCCTTCAGGTGATTCCTCCAAGAGAAGCCTCTCTTGAAGAAATGCACTAAGTAGAGAGAGTAGCAACATTCAACAAACAAATCACTGTCAAGTTGAGCTCAGGAGCCAGAGGGAARGCCACAAAAGCAGATATTATAAAGCATCAGGAAATGAAATCCTAGGAGGGAATGACTGGAGGCTGAGAGGAAGCGAAGAGCTGGGATGGCAAGTTGACCGAGTTATAGCACAGCACATAAGCAGGCAGGAATTTGCTGTATATGACAAAGCTCCTGCTAAAGCAAAAGCCACTCAGCTTCAGGTGATGGTTACACATGCATATACCTTGTCAATGTACAAACACTCAATGGGGGTGTAACTGGAATCAGGGAGCCCCAAAAAAACACCTGCATAAGTGTCTTCCATTTTCTTTCTCAAACAGAAAAATACTTATGCTCCCCACAACCAAACCTCACCCTCTGTCCTTCGCATTAAATCTACTGAGTTGGTTTTTTTTTAAATGGACAATTATTAATTACCTGGAACTTGCCACTTCGCTAAGCCTTCCAGTTGAAACTGAGCAAAGGAACTTTTTGCTTTCACTACATTAATTTTCCATCTTTCATATAGTAGCAATTTATCCAAGCCACATGTTATTGGATCCACTAAGTATATCATTTAAATCTTTCCCTTTTAGACACTATAACTTACATGTAAAACTATTGCCGGAGCTGTATATCTAGACAGGAAAACACCACAACTTTCACTCAGCAATTTTTTAAAATGCCAAATCTTTTATAAATAGATAYAATAAAATATAACCTCAAAAGTACTCTAATAATGCCCCTTTTTAACTATAAATTAATCATTTACAAAGCTACAGCCTTCAGAAGAGACATTTGGTAAAAGATACACCTCATTAGCTATTTCACCTGTAACAGAAAACAATTAAGTAGTCAAAAAATTAAGGGAGATTGTTCTGTCATTACAGTGTGGATTAGAAGTCAGAACCCATGAATTCTGCTCCAGACTTTTATCAATKATTTGACTGCGTACAAAAACACTGTATGCAATTAACTTTTATAGGCCTTATTAGCTGCTTGTTTATAAATGGAAAAAAAAATAAATCACTCCTTTTTGCAAGGGTGCGGACARTCTTACTAACTGCAATACATTTTGAGATCAAAGTACCATCACATACAAGTGCAAAGCACAATTCTTTTATAAAAGCATTTATTAATTATCAAGCTTTGGTTGCAACTTACTTAATTCCCAGTCCATCCTTATTTCTGAAGATAAGGGGAACTCTGAGAGCTTCTCTTTGCACATACTCAAAAGTAAAATCTGTTTGGATAAGAAAAACAAAATCAGTTAGAACGGCACTGGCACYCCATCTTTCATTTTCTCAAATAGCTCTCCATTTTCCTCTTTTCACCAAAGACCTCTCGCTATCTCTTGGGCAAAAAATATAAAGAGACCGCATATTTTAGGTCCAAACCGGAAACTCCCTGACAGACGAGGCTCTCCCAGCTGCTCGCTATTTTTCCTGTTCACTGATGCACATAAACCAGAATCCAGTCAGAGTTTGTCAATTAAGGTCTGGGCTGAAACACCAGGTTGTAATGAAATATCCAATTAACAGTTAGAAGATAACTCTAACTAAACCACAGCGAAAAAGGCTACAAGTGTTAGGCTAATATGCTAAGCTATATATTTATGTTTAGAGAGGGGAGGAAGAAAAAAAGGTTTTCTTGAGAGCATTACTTGAATATAACCCAGCAYCCTGATTCTTTGAATGCTTTTTATATGAAGGATCCCATTACTTTCAACAGATTACATTCTTCT
>PTEX01000041.1:2229022-2335166 GCA_003342815.1 Eudromia elegans | reverse complement strand
TGGTGACCGCAGCGCTGCCGTGCCCTGCGCCCGCTCAYGGTGAYGGTGCTGCCGCCTACACCTTGATGCGCCTGTTCTGTAAGGGCTGCTTAAAAGCCCTGCTCGGGCTGCTGTACTTAACCTCGTGAATCCCTCCACTTTCAGAACTATGTGCCCTGTGGGCCGTGAGACCCCCATGRATATGGCAGATATGGGGTATGGCTGATTTGGGGTGATGTGGGAAAAAGGCACCTAGTCCTGACTAGCAAAAGCTCTGGTAGCCAGAAATGTTAAAAGGAGATACTCATAATAGTGAGGTATTCTGGAAAGTGCACTGTTCAAAAATACCTTTTTTTTTTTTTTTYCCCCTGTTTTTTCTTCCCTTGACAGGGCCACTTGGGAAATCAACTCCTAACTTCATCAGTTTTGTTACTATAGATAGATTAGAAAGTCCCAGCTAGAAGACTGTTTTTGAAAAAATCTTTTTAAATAACTTTGCATTGTACTTACCGACTTGTGCATTGAAAAACAGGGCCTTCGGCACACCAACTCACTTTTGAAGGGTTTTCTGATAAAGCACAATCTCATCTTAGATCTAAAATGTAAAACAGGAGTTAAGCATCGTTGTTCCTCAGTTTTCCTTATCTACACAACAAACAGCGAATCTAGATGAYCCATCCAAGACCATCCACTAAAAGGAAGGGAATTGGCAGCAGTGGAATGTGCGTGTTTTCATGCCTGCTCCATCCTTGCTCTTTTACTAAGCAATACTTTCATCCTCTAGTATGAACTAAGTATCCCCTGGGAACTATTCCTTTATGTGGGACTAATTACCTAAATAACTGCAACCRCCTCTTCCCTCAGGATTGGTTAAGTGAACCCCAGTTAAATGGTGCATGGGCGTGTGGAGAGATTGCACAGGTTAGTTATGCAAAGAGTATGAAAATGTTCCGCCAAGTTTTGTGTTCACAAGGACTAGGGYTCTGCAGGGAGGACTGGTAAAAACCTGTTTGAATGTGACTTCTGGGTTTTGGAGCTACCCATTGCAGCTTGTGCAAGCCTCAGAGRAACAGATGCCCGGTCCTGTGATACAGGTCTGCGTTCCGGATGCTCCCCCGTCTGTGGTGCCAGCAAGCAATACCAGATTGCTGCATGTAGCAAAAGAAATTCCCAACTGTAGCCTCCGTGTAGGCTGTGAAAGGCCTGAGGGTTCAGCTGATTACTCACACGGGTTGATGGTGTGCTGATCTCCACCTAGCAGAGGCATTTGGTATTTCTCATTAGTGCTTTCAATCCTACGTCTTGATTTTATTTTATTTTTTTCCCCTCTCTGCCTGTCTTTATTTCTTAATCTAGCCTACCTCAGTGTTACRGGCAATATTTAGCAGAATATACTGCTATTGCTCGCACTACATCATCCCTGCACACTGGGATGAGGAGCTGTAATGCAGACACCGCCGATGGGGTGTTTTGGGTTGGGCAGAACAGCCTTGGTGGCTTCGTAACATCACATGCTAGTGTGACAGCCCCATCTTACTTGAGCTGCAGATATTGCGTGGAAATTGTTAAATCACAACAGCCGTCAAACTGGAAAAGTCCCCCCACTCCCATTAATAGCTCTGTGAATAAAAACACAGTCTAAATTAGGAATCTAAATTATATTCAGGGTGCTTGACTGACTTAATTATTTAGGCTTTTGAGGAGTTTGTTTGCCAGACAGTAYGTTTGACTTGTAAATGGCTCTAAGGATGCAAACGGGCCAGGGTGTCCTCTAAATAGGAATATGCAAGCCTCAAACGCTGCATGTTGTCAGAGAAGTGTCAGCTCTTGCCTTTGAAGCGTAGCCAGTGCCGACTTTGGAAGACAGCTTCAGTCATCCCTTGTGGAAGACTGACTGCACTGCTAAATATTTATGAAAGGAATTTCCATAAAATTAGTTGGTCTTGCCTTGGGAAGACCCAGACCCGTCTGCTGCACATAGACTCAGCACAGTCCTGCTGCTGCAGAGGTTACTCTGCAGTTGTAAACCCTAAGTGATCTCCCTTTAGGAGCTCTTTTAGCCCCGCTGCTYGGAATTGCTAGCAGCGGAGCATGCAATAGCTGCATTTTATAACCTGCAGGAAAGCAGTACAGGGCTAGTTTTATGGCTGCTGCTGCCACTTGAAATTGTACTGTTCCTGCACTTGCAGGTTYGAATGGTGCCCTGAAGAATCCCTGCTGTATAAAAGGCCTCTTCTRTTTGCTTACAGTCACAAGAGCAGCTTTTCTGTTGCTCCTTGCAGCATCCCGGCCTTGGGCTGAGTGGCAGCATGGAGTGCTTGCAGCTCCACCGTGTCCGTCCCGTGCGGCTCCAGGCGGCTGCGGGAGCGCCAGGATGTGAAGCTGGGTTTAAGCCACTGTTATCTTCCCCTGCTGTGCTGCGTAACCGGACCTTGTTCTTACAGATTTGTTTTAAGTAACGCTCTGGAGAAGTACTACCTCTTCCAGATGCGTTCACTGTGGTCATAGGGGTATTCACCTTTTAGTGTTTGCTAACACAACAAAATTGTGTATTCAGGAGGTGGCTTATAAATACAAATGCTTTTTGCCATTCTATAAAATATAGTAAGTTGAAGTTCAGATTTGAGGCTAAAGGATAAATGGCATGTACTTTTTCTTCTGTTTAAGACCAGTAACAACAATATAATTATTTTGACTTATAGTTTCTCAATTTCCAGTGACTGGTTCTAGCTTGTACAGAGCCACATTGTACGAGTTTTCTATGGCTCTTAATGAATGGGGCAGAGGCTAGMGGGAGCTTGGCTGTGTGTCCCTGTCCCTAAGGGCAAATCGTTCTGTCAGGAAAACAGACTGATGGGCTCAGGAGCTGAGGACACAGATATGGGAGTGCTTATTTTTTATGATCTTATGACACTCCCCTCACCCCCAGCCTCTCCTATGGTCCTGCACATGGGTTAACTGGAGGCTTAGAGATCGTATTTTTATTGAAACAGCCTTTTGATGGGAGCTTCAACCYTCAGAAGCCACTTCTGTGGTGGTGGTTATTTTTGTTGCTGTTTCAACTAGTGTGCTTCTACTATGAAGAGTCACTCCCATATATAAGTATATGGATAACTAGATGTAATAAACGCTAGCAGATTAAGCTTGTAGTTATTCCAGAATAACTTGGGGTGTGTCGGTTCAGCAAGGTGCAGGTATCTGTGTAACACTGGGGTTCTTACCCATCTTCTCTCACTATTTGGAAGGACCTTGACCACGTTCTGGCAGCAGAGATTCCCTGTAGGCCATTCCCAATGAGCGGCTGTTGTTCCCAGGCTGCAGGAATCTTGTCACCTTCCTCCCTTGCCTGCTCGGGAAGCATTGAAGTGGCTGGGGAAGAGGAAGCTGGCAAGGACATGCACACAATTCTGGACCTGGGCTCATTTAGAAGTGCTTCGTGTCTTTAGTGACTGATCTTTGTGTTGGTTTTGAAGGGGCTTTGCTTTGCAAAATCCGCGGTGCAACTTGCTCCTGGCACGGTGGGAACGTGGTGGGAACTTCCCAGAGCGTTCAGTGAAAAGAGTCATTAGGAGATCTTCTGTAGCTAAACACAGTAGCTTTTAATAATGAAACTGGCTTCTTGCTCGGTTGTTCCTGTCTGAATCTTGGATGGAAAGGACTGGAGAACAGTTTCCATTGGAGGTTTAGACTGGTCAAAACCCCCTGGAGGGTTTGTGGTGGATAAACCACAGCCATCCCAGCACATGGCCTTCAGAAGCTCTTGACTCAGTCCTTGGTTACAAAATGTATTTAGCTGAAATCAGGCAGTTTGCAGAAAAGCAGCCCCAGAGCCGGCATTGAAGAGCCCAAATTGGCTGTGGCCCTGTCAGACTTCAAGCTGTTTGTCTCTCCCGGGACATGCTGAACTCAAGTTTGYATCTTGGCTGTGTGTTAGCACCAGGATTTGATGCTGTGAGAGATGGAGGATTCAGCCCTGGGATTCAGCTCTGTTTCGTTTTCTGTATGGCAATAGCTGGTGATTTTTCTGAAAAAGATGTAAGCCTGTGATTAAGTCAAAACCCTTTTGAAAACTATTCCCTGCTGTTGTTGTTTCATGTGAAAACAAACAGCAGTTTCCTCTTTCCTATGCTGAAAAGTCTTGAATGTCAATGTGACCTGCTACATGGGTGGCTCTTACCACAGTTCTCCCTTCTGTTTTCCTTCTCATGTTGCCTGTCACATTTTATTTCCCCTGGATACTTTTTCCTGTAGAGAACACAATCCTRAAACAGAAATTGAACTTCATACTTGCATTACGCTACAAATTTAAATCAAGTTGTTAGGTGAAATCATTCTTGTGGCTTATAAAGCTGAGGAGTAGAGCTGGGAACTGAAGCAGATCACTAATCCATGTGCTGCTGCTGCGGCAGCAACGAGCAAAAGGCAGYGAGGCAGCACAGTGGCTTCTGCTGCAATTCAGAAGCCATCGAAGCTTTTCAGGCTTCGCTTGCAGTTGTGTGTGACGGATCGTTGTTCGTAATGGAATATCATGCTGGAAACTTTCATTAGCGTGGCACTGCTCGCTTCTCGCAGAGCTGCAGAGCTGATGCTTGTCAGATGCACCATGGAAGTACTCTTGTGAGGACAGAAACCTTCCCAGAGCTCAGGATATTCTTTTTTTTTTTTTTTTTTTTCCCCAACCAGGAACCTCATTTGAACCATATCTGAACTCCAGTCCTGCTTCTTAACAGCATGAGAGTCCTTCAACTTTGTCAAGAAGCTGTATTTCAGATTTACAGCTTTGTCAAGGGCTGTAGTCAGCCTGTCAATCATTTCTGTAGGATGATCTGATGTTAAAGTTAGCTCTTATTTGAGCCGGGGATTAGGCTGGATGTCATCTTGAAATCTCTTCCAGCCTGGCTTGTTSTTTGATCATGTAGCAAAGCAGGATGCTTGCAGCAGCCTTGCTGGCTGCACAGTAGAAACCAGGAGGCAAATGTTTGAAGAAAAGGTAAAAAAGGTGAAGGAAATGGTGCTGGAGTGCACTGTGTTGTCTGCTTCAGGCCCTGCCCTGACTGGCCTCCTCTCTGAAAGTTAAGAGAGGACGTGGAGGGAAAAAGCTTCCTGTCTGGACCATGGGCATGTACAGGGAAGGTTGTGTTCTGCATGGCTCGGGCCGTATTGGATACGCACGCTTGGGCCTTGATGCTGCAAGGGTGGCTTTACAAGAGCTTATGTGATCCATGCATTTTGAAATCTTGGAGCTTCCCACCACTGTTTGAACATGGGCATGGGGTCTACTAATGGAAAACAACGTTTTGGTTGAGGTGCCTGCTCGTGGTTGGTCCAGGCAATAAAAAGCAGAGGTTTGTAGCTGGAAAGCGCTAGCTCCGTGACAGCCAGAGGAGATGGAGAACATGGGCTGGGTTTTCACTGATAGGCTGGGCAGGAGTGCAGGCAGCCTTCGCTGCGGCCCCCATGGGCTGCCCAGCACTTGAGTGGACTCTGCTGTCCTTGCAGCGTGTTGCATCCACAGCCTCCGCAAAGTCTGCGTGGAAAGGAGCTCACAAAGGCCTGTGAAGCTGCAGGAATGGCAGGACGTGTTCCTTGCTTCCCCCACTCCTCTTGGGGTGTTGTTAACACYGAGTGTTACCACATAACTTAGAACTGCAGATTTATTCAGTGCGTTTTCGTTTTGCTTAAGGGTGTCTCTGTCCAGCTAATTAGCTTCACTGTGTTTTTTTCCTTTCCTGTCTCTGAACCCATGAAAACCTCTCCTATCTTTTTTCCTATGCAAATATCCTCTGGCTTCTCCTCACATTCACACTGAGGAGGGTTTAGGAAAAACATTCATCTGCCCTTCTGGGAACTCACCTCTTGCAAAGACCTGTGAGTGCATTGGTGGAGCTGCACTTTGTGCGTCTCTTCTCATGAGTGTACCTTGAGAGCTCACAGCCGGGATCTTTTACCATTACCACTGGAGTCTGTCACACTGTGACCACTTCAGAGTCGAGAGAAATATTCTTCCAGATGCTGTCATCTCCCAAGTCGCTAAATTGTACTGTTTTCTTGAAGCAATGGTGGTAACTTGCTAGTACCTGGGCTACTTTTTAAACGCTGTAGATGCCACCCATAATTCTAGAGAAAGCTTGCTTGGCATTAGAGCAGTGTGGCACCGTTCGAGTCGGAGGAAGTTACACCCTTCCTGCTCTTGAGGTTAGTTGTGACAACCCTTGAGTAACAGCCATGATCTTGCTGAGCCTCAGAAAACTCTTGCTTGGGCCATCCATCTTTGTTTGAAACTGTGCTTTCTTTCAAAGGTAAATTTATCAGTAAAGCTTATTTATTTTTTTAAAAAGCGCTTATAGGATTAATGTCTCTAATCAGCTGTGCATGCTTAAAACCACCTGCAACTTGAAAAACTTCTCTTGTTAGAGACATTTCCCTTATCAGTGATATCTGAGTCCAGCTAAGGAATTTTCTAGTGCTGTTTTTTAACACCAGTTTCTGCTCCCTAAGCCCGGGCATGGTTGGAGAGCTGTGTTTATAAAAGGGCTGCGTGTGTCAGTGACGGGCTGGACTGAAGAGCATCTTCCCGAGGCAGCGCTGCTTGTCCATAAATACAGCTGGGTGCCGCTTCCAGAGTTTCCTGCTCTCCAGGAGTCTCTCTGCTACTGCRGTCGTCACAAGAACAGGAGGATTTCTGTTGTGAGCAGCAATTAATTGTTAGTTTGGATGGTACAAACTGCTCTGCTGCTTGGAAATATTTGCAATAAGCRGATTCAAACCTGGAAGTATCTATGTCATAATAGTATTTGACTGGATTGTTCTGATTTTTTTTTCTTTCTTTTCAGGTGGCCATGGTGGAAGTCCAGTTAGATGCAAATCATGAATACCCTCAAGGTCTCCTAATAGCTTTCAGTGCCTGTACTACTGTTCTTGTTGCAGTTCATCTTTTTGCACTCATGATAAGTACTTGCATTCTTCCAAATATAGAGGCTGTCAGCAACGTACATAATCTCAACTCAGTAAAGGAGTCTCCCCATGAGCGCATGCACCGGCACATTGAGCTTGCTTGGGCCTTTTCTACTGTGATTGGGACTTTGCTCTTCCTTGCAGAGGTGGTCTTGCTCTGTTGGGTGAAGTTTCTCCCCTTAAAGAATTCATCCCAGAACAGCAGCTCGACTATCACATCAGGAGAGGCAGCAGCCATCGCATCAACATCCATTATGGTTCCCTTTGGACTGATTTTCATTGTKTTTGCAGTCCACTTCTACCGCTCCCTGGTGAGCCATAAAACAGACAGACAATTTCAAGAACTGAACGAACTTGCTGAATTTGCCCGGCTCCAGGATCAGCTGGACCACAGAGGTGATCCCATCTCCCCAGGTGTTAGCCACTTTGCATAAACCTGTACTTAAAGAAAATAAATGCACTATTCTGCTTCTGCCTTGCGATGTTGACTCCCCCTGCATGAAGTGGTTGAACTGTAGATTTGTTTTTAAAGAGAGATTTATAAATGTTGTTCTAGTGGGTTTTTTTAATGAGGAGAAAAGGAGTGTTGTTGTCAGATCGTTGYAGAAACCTGCCATCTGGAGGAATGGATGGTGGGGTAACCATGCACAGAGTGAGCCTTCCTCCCCTAACGAGTCCTGTGCGGATTGCTTCTTGTTACTCTTGAACGGTGGCTACATAAATACATGGAGAATAACACTGTAATTTTTGGTGTTTGTTAGGGTTGGATAAAGAAGCACTGTTCCTCTCTTTATTTGATGTTGGCATTTACTAGAAGATACTGCTTGTCCAATACATGTTGCATGGCATGATACAAATTACTTGGGATACGCAGCAATTAGCACTTGGTTTCAGTGCTAGCGCTGTGCTCTCTGGAAAGCCTGACAGATGGTAAAGTGAAAGCTTTCYCACTGCTTTCTCCGCTGTGTTTTGCTGCCAAGTAATTATTACTTCACTGATTTCACTAGCGCCTTTTCCCATGGCAGTTACACATCTTACAGCCCCCAAAATACCCATGACGAGTCTTACTGTGATGTGGTATGGCCACATGCGTTGGACTGAAACTCTACTCTTCTGTGGAAGAAAATAAAAGCAATAAGTGTTTTAAGGTTCTCATGAGTTGGCAGTATCTGACAATTAGAATTGCCTGTTTTTCCACTTAGGAATTCTTAAAAAAAAAAAAAACTAGATGGAAATAATCACTGGATAAATTTCTTTTGCTTGAAAATCAGAATCACTACTGTTTTTTCCGAGCCAAAGTGGTAACTATTTTATACTTTTATATAAATAAAAATATATATTTTTAATAAATCCTCAGATACGAGTAGCAAAAGGTGCTTTATGTGTTGGATTCCCAAGTAATTAGCTATGCCTTGGTCTTCCTTGTCTAGAAAATCWTCTGTTTGCTGAAGTGTTGTATTTAAAAACTTCTTAAACCTTTTTGCTTCCAAAGGGTCTGGAGACTACTTCTCTTTATGTAGATTTATTTATAAGAGTAGATTATTTTAAATAATATTGCTGCTTATCTTTTGGATACATGCATCTTTGTTAGAGTGAGGTTACTGTGTCAGCTTTTTTTTTCCTCCTGAAGCAAAAAAMTTCCATTTGGTCCATTAGATGCAAGGTTTGTCCAATGAAAATCGGGGTGTTTGTCCTGGGCTGCTTCAGAATCTGTGCAATACCAGCTGCCTCCAGAAGATTTTCTTCTGCAGARAAGCTGTTGGCTTAAATGTGCACTAGCCCCTTGGAACACGGAAGCTGAGACCAGATGAAATCTCGTGGCCTCAGCATGAGTCCCCATCGTGGCTCAGTGTGGAGCACGAGGCAGGGACGTGGCCCTGAGACGTCTCAGCCCAGCCTCCCTCCAGRCTTATCTGGGTGTATTGTCACGCTGCGGGATGCGTTGGCAGAGTTGAGGTGCCCGAGTGTTCCGCTCACTGCAGCAGCACCTGGCGAAGCAGCAGGGCTGCTTTTGGTGTCAGTGATGCTGGCAGGGCTGCCCACCGTGTGCTTGCTGCTCTGAAAAGCAGCTCTGAAAACCTGGGCTTCTTTTCAGGATCCTTCTTCAGGGGGATGGTCTCTTCACAAGCAGAAAACTGCTTCCATTTGATGTTTTTTTTTCAGAAATCCTTCTGGTGTACAGACAGAGGACAGACTGGGTTCTCTCCAGCTCTGCCATTACATTATGCATGAAATACTAAAACCACTGTTTCTGATAYAATTTTAATGATGAGAATTTGGGCTATAATCCCATGGGTGTCAGTTTGGAGAATGCTAGAAGGATTGCATTAGGAAAGGCATTAAAAAAGCAGCATTCCAAGACATGAAATCTTCCTAGCAGGCGCAAAATGCYTTGTGCATCCTTTACCAAAATGAGTCTCACTTGGGGAAAAGGAGTTCTTGGAGCCTTGGTAAAGGAAGCAGATCCGGCTCAATGTTCACCCTAGAACAAATGGTTGGAAAGGTGCTGTCAGGCTTAAAAACTACACTTGTCTGGAAATTATATACTTGAGTTGTAACTTTTACTATGAATGGAGGTCCAGAAAATATATTTTCCTAGCTTATCTTATAAAACTATTTGTAGTCCTGGGTAAGTAGCTGATTTTGTTTTGTGTTTTTTTTCCAACATGTCAAGAAGTGGGAGTTTTTGGTTTGGAAAATAAGGAATTAGAAGTTAATGGGGCAACCTTGTTTTTAACTTTCTAAAGTTAGTAGGTTCCAAGCTAACAGGGCTGTTGCTACATCTGCTTTTCTGACTATTTTCTGCACTTTAAACTCTAGTATTGAGTATATTTTGCAGTCATGGAAATGGTCACGGAAGTTGTTCTTTGGGCACAGTCTCACAGCTGCCGTAGAGTCAGTAACCAGGATCAGAGAGCCTGCCAGTGAACATTAGGAGTGCCCTCGGAGTGGTGTTTATTTTTTTTTCTTGTTTAAATCTCTTAGTTATACTAATGGTATTAAGCACTTACCTCAAGCATTTTAATTGTGGTTATTGTATATCACTGATCTAGGTATAAAATACTTAAAATAATGGAATAAAAATATACCAAATTGTTGCTGATTATTTGTCATCTAGATGCTTAAAAATCTGCTTAACTTTCTTTATGCTCCCTATCATTCTGCAGCTTGTATTGTGGTAATCGTAATTGTGGAATCCTGAGGGTCTCTTAAGTGCATTCAGATATTCATTTCATGAGTATAAAGATGAAATTTCCTGTTCACACTCACAAGTRTAAAGAATGTAAAGTATTTGGCCTGCTTTTCCTCCTGCTCAGCCTTGCTTAAATCTGGGAACTAATACCGCTGTGTTGTTGTTATTCTCCCTGAGTGCAAATACAAAAGTAGGTTATCTTTCAGATGAGGAAACACAAACAGTTAAGGGGCCAAGTGATCTGTAAACAGGACTTGGGGCACTCAGAAATGCAGTTTAAATCAGGTGAACCGATTTCACCATTGCCCACGGCTTGTTTGGCACCTCCGTGTTGGGCCAGGCGTGGGGCCAGGCKTGGGGCTCCTGCTCTGCAGGAGCAGAGACAAGAGCTTTACATCAATGACAATATTAATGGCAATGTCATCTGCTGCAGCTACAAAAGGCATAAAAAGGCACATCAGTCCCCAGGTAGCTGTTGCACAGAGTTACTCTGGGAGGGGAAAGGACTAGTTTTTTACAGAAGTAAACCCTAGAGGAGTGAGCAACAACTCCCTGTGCTTGTCTTCCAGCATTTTGCTGGTTTTTTAAATCATTGGTGTTGGTAGGAAGTCTCTGAGCAAAGCCACAAGCAGGGTGGAGGTGGTGTTCAGAAATGCAGTTTAAATCACGAGAACCTGATTGAGTTCCTGAGGGATGAGAGGGCGGCCGACCCCAATCCAATAGGTCACACTGCGGAGCGGAGACACAAATGAGAAACTCGGGATTTTGCTCTTATCTTGCATCCTTTTTTTTTTTTTTCCTTCTTCAGGATCCAGTTAATATTATTTCTGGCTGTCATCAAACATTGCTTGAGCCTCCTCTAAAACACCATCTGGATCAGCTAGTTCGATCTAAATAAAAAGAACACAAATCAATTATGCAGTGTAGTTGAGGAAGCAGAGGGCTTATAAATACTGATTACTTCAGGATTAGTAGAGAGTCTCCCGTGGCGCAGGGCTTTTAGTTTATATCACAGCCTTTCAATTACTGTTTTAGAAACATTGCTGCACTTTTCTACTTTTATTAATGTTTGGGATGTCAGTTTGTCTCCTTGCAGTAGCTGTGTGGCGTGCAATGGTTCTCTTTTAGCAGTGCTATTTTCCTGCATAAAACTTGGATTTGCAGCCTGTTGGTCACACCGAGAGCTCCAGTAGGTGAGTACCCTGTGTCATCTGAGTGAGCATCAGTAAATCAGGTGAAACCAGGAGTCACTTGAGTCCAGGATCCTGCGTTTATGTGGATGTGGTCTCCAAGCCTTGTGTTATTGACCAGGAACTTGTCACCCGAGGCCAACTTACTTTACAGTCTCATGTTTTCTGAGAGGTTCAAATAGGCTTTTCGACGAGGCAGAAAGCAGCCAGTCTTTTCTTACTTGTTTTGCTTCCTGAAGTCTTGGCTCGTTAATATAAGGCAAATATCCCAACCCCTTGCATTGTGCCTTTCCTATGCACAAGGATGCACTTTCACCCTACATCTACATTTCTTTAACAGCTTCTTGTGAAGGTTATTTAACAAAGTCCTAATAAATATCTGAACTTTTTTTTTTCCTTTACCTGTTATTTCCTTCATATTCTGAGAGTTAAATTACTTTCTTCCAACTAAAAGTTGGAAAGTTGTGAAAGTTGATGTTTTCTTTTTGCTCAGAGTAGAAAGAAAACTGGATCATACCTTGGTCTTTGGAGAGTTTAAGTAAACAGCTAGGCCTGAACATCCTGCTTTAGCAAGACAGTAATTCAGTAATTCATCCAGCTCCTCTGGGGCTAGGTCATTGAAGAAGCAGATCTACTGGGTGACCTTGGACAAACCTCTTAAGGTAAATATTTTTAGCTACAGAAGTACTGCTCCTTTCACTCTTTTGCAATCAAGCACTGGGCTATTTTTCCCTGGTGAATATTTGGTGTTTATTATTTTACAGTGCTGTGGTGTACTTAGTACTCGRAGAATTCACTGATTGTCAAAATGCTCAGAGAGCCTGTGCTAAAGAAAGTAGACTTAAAACAGGTAAAAAAACCCAACGATGCAGCAAAAAAAGGGAGCTTTGGTGCAGCTTGCTCAATACTGACTGCAACAACCTTGTCCCTTTGCTTGTTGTGAGGGACCAGGGAGCCAGAAACACCTGATCCTGTGGGCCATGACCATGCTGTTCCCACCAGTATTGGAATATTGCATCCCTGCACATTATGGCCAGGCTTTGAAGCTGCGCATCTTGTTAAAGAGATGATGGGAGCTTATGATGGGACGTAAGGCTCTGATGTATCCACCAGCCTGGGTACGTCCCATAGCAGTGGGGTGCCTGTGGGCTCCATCGTGCACACTGGAAACTTGGGAGGATGATCAGGGCTGCCTCCCTTGTCAATCAGCTGCTTCCTTAAGGGAAAAGGGGAGCAGAAGATGCTGGTTTTGGATATCCCTCCACTTACCTGCCTTATAGCGAGGTGGRAAGTTGTGCCCTGCTGCCTACTAGACCCAGAAGAGCCCCTAACTCAGGGTGTCCAGACAAAGGATGTACCTGAGGGTAGCATCACAGCTGCTAGGGCTTCCRTAAAGTTCATTTAGCCTCAGCAGCTTGACTTGGAGAAACCATCTGGTTTTGACGTAAATCCCCCTATTGTCTCTGCCTCTATTGTCCCCGTTTCCTTTGTGCTGACCCAGGTCTCTAAGCARTTTAGGTGCATGAGAACTATGTGGGTTTTTCAGATGTGCAGCAAGTAGCGGAGGCTCCAGTGCTGAGCTCTCCCAGGTCACTTGGTGCTAAATAGGCTTTTTGTCCCAAAAGGGCCATTTGAGACACAGCTGGCCAAGACAAGCTGAGCATAGAGGCAGCGAGCCTGCAGCCCGCATGAGCAGTTGCTTGGAGAATGAAACGCTACCTGGATGGATGCCTTGAGCTCTGATGAATGCTGTTAATGAAAAACATCGTTAGCAAAAATGAAATTTCCAAGCAATTACCTTAGGAATTGGGTACTGAGTAGGGGTAGGAGCTTCATCTCTGCCAAAGTCAATCATAGTTCCATATTTTGGTATATCTGCTGCCCAGACACCTTCAAACAACTGTCCTGTGTCCAAGTAGAAAAATTTCCCTGGTCCATGCTTCTTTCCTTCTTTCCAGCCTCCTTCATACCGATTTTCATTTGCTGCAGTTAAATACAGGAACATACCATGAAATTTGCATCATTTCTTTAGGTGGCTACACAGGAATCAACAGAGAAAAGCAACAGAAGAGCAGATGATCTGTTTGCCTCCTGATCTGTCCCTTTCTGGTAATTGGGAAGGAGGTGCAGCGGGTTGTGGCATTTGCTTTTAACTGTGCCCTATTTGCTGTGCCTCAGAGTGGGAAAATGCTGCAGCTAAAGCCCACGCTCACTTCCTTGGAAAATTAAATGCACTCWCCCTCTTTGTTCTTCTCCTGGTGATATTATGTTTTTTGTGTATGTTCTGAGCAAATGAGCTYGGGATAAGGAATGTGCAGCTGAATYGCTCCTAATGACATGAAAAAGCACAGACCATCAGTTTCAAAGTAGCCACGGCCACTAATCACACTGGAAGTGCAGCTTGGAGAGGTTTGCTCCTCTGGGCAAGGAACAGTAGCACTGTGTGAGTAGTCAAAATAATCTTAAATTCAAACGATACTTGTGGTTTTATTTTTCCTCAATGAACCACACAGCTCRGGAATTGCTGTGAAGGTCCAAGCAGTTCATGCATACAGCTACAGGCTGTTTTTCCAGCTGTGTTGCATCTCCTCATGTTTTTCTGCAAGTCGAGATTTTTTTGGGGGCAACAAAGCTATTCTCCACAAGTCCCTTTGTGGATGGGAAAGGCCTGCTCCAAATGCAGAGCTCCAAGGGAAGCAGAGCATGTTTGTCCAGTGGTGCTGGGCGAGAAGGGCGAGAAGGGCAACCATGTCCATGCCTGTGTRGGCTGGCAAATATCCACATGCCCCTGTTTTCACTGGGAGATTCCTCTGCTCTCTCCCAGACAGTATTTTCTCTTCTGGCCCAAATGCACAGGGATTTTGGACCAAATTTTTTGGTGGAAATGTCCTTCGTTGTCCGAGGGATCCCCAGCTCCCTGTGGCAAGAGGTGTCAGCGCTGGCAGGAGCTGYGCAAGGCTGGGGGTGCTGCTGTCTCCAACAAGGCCATGCCACAAGCTGCTTCCCACACGGTCCGGCCCGGGCAGCAGCGATGCCAGTGCCCGCGCAGCTCCTCCAGCCTCCAGCACCCTCCCCAGGCATGCTGCCAGCACCCGCAATTTAATCTGGAGCTGCAGCTCATCGTGACCTCCGCCAAAGAGTTTCTTTTCTTTCACCCTTGCAGAGCTGCCGGCACCTGGGCCCKCTTCCAGAGGCTGAGCTCAATGCATTAAGCTCGTGGGTACGAAGTAATTGCTCTGGCTAATTTTAACCCAGAGGAATTCAGTACTCACTTCCAGACTGTACTTCAAGTCCCTGGGCACTGAAACAGAGCRGTGGTGGCAGCAGGGGCTAGTGAATTTACAGTCCACTGAGGACTTTTGACTGGATCAATGGAGGTGACGCTGATGGGAGCCAAGCGCAGGAGGCAGGTGACTTCCCMACGTTGATTTTATCAGGAGACACAGGCCCAAAGGGAATCCATCGCAGCCGTACTGCCTCGTATGTGGTGCGTAGCAAAGGCCCTGCTAGTCCTCCTCGCTGCTGGGCTTAGTGACCTCCTAGCCTTGAAAATGCTTCAGGGAGAAACAATAGATGGATACTGTGCCAGAGCCACAAACATCCCTGGGACAGAGCGTCTTGTATTGCAGAGCTTTGGGATTCTTGGCTTTGGGACAAACATTAAACTGCAAGCAAAATTTTTTAAAAAGCTAAATTTCTCCKCTTGAGATGAGACTGTTCCCAAATGATCTGTGATATGCTTGGTGTTATTCCTAGCAAGGGATGGAGCTCAGGAACCCCCTGTGTTCATGCGACAAGAGCCAGTGTCAGAAGAGTGAGYGGGCACAGAGCGAAGGTGGAAACTTCTCTTTTTTTATCTTGGAAACTAGAATCCCCTTTGGTGTGCCGGAGCTGGAGAGCAGGGCTGGCAAAGTACTCAGCTGGCAGACAGGGATTTGCACATCACCTCTACCCCCAACGTCCTCACCATTTCTACATCAATCACAGCAAGGAAAAGCTTTGGTGCACGTGGGCTCAAGCAATGCTGGCCAGGGGTATGACATGAGGGAATGACATGGGGGAATGACCTGGGGGACAGCGCAGGCACACGGGGTACTCACGCAGGCGCAGCATCCCCTGCCCCCATGGTCGGTCCTGCAGCCACTGCCCTTCGTAGATGGAGCCGTCCCCATAGTACATGCGGCCCCAGCCRCTGCGCTGCCCACCGCTCCACTCGCCCTCGTAGTAATCCCCGCCGGGGTAGAACGTCGTCCCGTAGCCCTGCACAGGGGCACACACAGCCTGTTAGCAGCCCTGACATTTTTTACGYGTGCTTCATACCCGCCCTTCGCATGCCTAAGTAAGTAAGAGGTTAATAGCAGGGTGGTTTTTTTGTCAGAATGATTTTACTTATGTGATAAAATCTGGGGTTTGTGACTCAGTGTGGTGTTTTGGGCATGATCACTGCTAATATTTAGTTAAAAGTGGGGTTTACTAGTACATAAATCTGCCTGGGACAGACAGCATAAAAAAGGCCCATCACTTCAAGTGGAGATTTTCTGCCTTGCGGCCATGGTTACGTTTGCTGCAGCCTGGCCAGCCCAGGTCATGCAAATCCTCCCCTGGTCTGCCCAGGGGCCTCTGAGTGACATTCACAGAACTGATTCTGCCCTGTGCTCTGTAAAYCCAGTATCCCTGAGGAGTATTGCCATAATATCAGTGAGGTTTCTCCATAGGAGGAAAGCAGYAGTTTCTCTCTGCAAAAAATAAAATCAGTTCTAGAAAGAACTGATTTTTCTGAGCATGAATTTTATTAAACGTCATGGGTGTAAATGGGAGGTTTTCAGAGCAGGGGAAAAAAAATCATATCAATGCTTAGATATCATTAGAAATCTCTCTCTAAAGCTCAGTCATCCAAAACATATTCTCAGGGAATGAGAGAGGAGGGACTCAAGCCACAGAGCTGCCTGCCTGCTGGGGCCACTGGAAGCTGCTTATTTCATCTATGGCCAGACTCAAAAGATAATGTAGGGTGCTCATGGGCAGAGCAGCAAATGTTCTGAAAAGGATTTTGCGCCTGAGATTGAGGTCATTTTTACCAGATGACTTGCTCATGAGGTTGTCTTTAGAAAAACTGGTGATGTGTATGGCAGCCTTAACTTGCAAACAGCGTGGGTTATTTGTCCAATGTCACTGCCAAACTTGGGAAAGAGCAGCTCTGGGCAGGTGTATTTTTGTGCCTTGCTTGTAAGACCTGCTCTATCCGCAAGCTCCTCTGGTGGATTAAACACGGTAGTAATTAAACTAATGGGTGTAGAAGATTAAGACACAGGATACCAAACACAGCTAAGCTGCAGGTGACCGGGCAGTAACGGCTCATACTGGAGCTGCCTGGAGGCCAGGCAGGATTGCAGATGCCCCTGGACGTGATCCCACACTGAAAGCCCTGGGCACAAGCAGGCTGAGGGGGAATTTCGTTCTTCCAGCCTCTTTCAGAATATTTCTTCCCTGTTGCTGGCTTTGGGAGGTGATGCAGCTCCCACAATGCCTATAGTGGGAAAGGGAGTAAAGTTGAGTCAGCCAAAGTTGGTGGGGCTGGGAGAAGACTCTCCCCTGCAGGAATAGAGGCCAAAATAAAAAAGCTTCTACTCTGCCTTTGATTTTCTTGCGCTACATACTCATTTCCCCAAAATCTCTCTGCACTTTCTGTTCAKGCTTGGACTACAGATGTCTTTGGAAAAGATCAGTATTTAAAGCGACCTTTTTGCACGTGCRCACCTATCTCTTCCCCATGTTTGGAGGCAGGGTAGGAGGAGGCCAAGGAAAACTCACGCATTTTTTGTCATTTTTCCACCAGCCTGTGTACACCTTCTTGTACTCCTTGGTGACAGGGTCAAGGATGCTGTACGAGCCGTAACCATCCCGTTTCCCAAACTTCCAGTCACCCTTATAGATGGCTCCAGTGCGTTTCCAGAGCTGCGTGCCCTTACCTGGTGGGAAGGAGAATAGGAATCGCGGYGAGAGCGTATCTGGGACCACCCTTAGGGCTGGCTGCACGTCCCCACGCCACCACAGGAGCAGCAGAGCGAGGGGCTACTGCTGCCCAAAGGCACACAAGCCACAGGAGAACCGGGCACCCATGCCAAAGGCAAGTTTATGTCTCGGATTTGGTTCAGCTTCCCGAGTCAGATGTGTCATTAATCTCCATCATAGGCCTCCTGGGTGGCCTGTGGTGAATGTGCTTAATCTCCCCAAACCTCAGTCTGCTGCTTGTAAACAAGCGTGGCCCGGCCCAGCCTGGCTGCTTGGCGCTAGGTCAGACTCTCCTATCCGTACATACGTGCTCTCATCAAGAGCACAGGCCATGGACAGAGTCAAAGCCGTCCCTCTYGAGGACAAGTGTGTTTTCAGGGGGAAGCTTTTTCTTAATCTAGCTGTCTCTTGCCATTGCTCTGCAGCTGAGTGCAGATAAAATCATTTCTAGTTACTCATCAGCAACACTTTTGAGCACATTTTTGCCTGGCAAATACCAYAGCATTTATATCATAATAACCACACTGCAGTACATGGATGAGCATCTACAAGTGCTGGCTGCTCCCCTGCCCTAAGGACTCGCCCAGACATCTAAACTGGCATCTCTGGAGCAGGATCTCACCRTGCTTCAAGTTGTCCCGCCACTCGCCCGTGTACTGGTCCCCGTTCACAGCGTACACTGTGTGCCTTAATCCACTTTTCTGTGCTTTCCTGTCCCACTCATGCCAGAGAGGCTCTGCAGGCGCTGGGAATCTCACAAGTGGCATCTTGTTCTCAGCTAGAGGCGGGAGCAAGTAGTCCTGGAAGCAAAAAAGGGGGAAGTTATCCCAGCAGGTACCGAAAGAGCAGTCTAGTTGTGAAGTGCACTTGAATACGCACCCACGTTGGTCATTAATATCTGCCTTTAATGGGTAGGATAAAAACACAATGAGCAGGAGTGTTCTCTGAACAGCTTCCCGTTCAGTGTGGAGGGGTGGCCAAAGCCTTAGGGGTGAGACTGATCTCCTACGAGTTCTGAATAAATGCCAATTTAAACAAATGAAAATAAGTAGCCCAGCTGGATTCCAAGAATGGCAGGCGCCCTGCGTGGGCAGGATGTGCTCTGGTCCTCTCTCCTGGGCTCCCCCTCCTGTCCTCATCCCTGCAGACCCAGTGGAGCTTTGGAGGCCAGGAGAAAGGCTGGTGCTTTTGGGCATGGCTAGGAGATGGAAGTCACAAAATGTAACTGGGAAAACAAGCAGCTCTGATTCATCTCTAATGCTGTGCAGGGAAGGTGGTGGTACAAACCCCATGCGGGGGGATGCTATTGCTAAAGGCCTTCTGCGACCCGGGTGGCTGTTGCTGCCCACCGGGGCYGCTATTCCCTGGATCTGTTTGCTCCGCTCCTCCTTACTGCCGGGTGCTGGCGAGGTGGACGCAGGGCCGCGATTGTGAGCTCAGGGCTCGGAAGCRGGGAGAGTTCAGGAAATGCCACAGCAACCCGGAGCGGTGTCRCTGGCGGTGGCCTCGAGGCGATTGAGAAGCCCAGTGAGGACAAGGAGTTSCCCCCTTTTCTGGCCACTTCTCCTAAATTCGAAGAACAGCACTTAGAAAACGAACACAGGTTGTCACCTTGGTGACCTACCCAGTGCATCCTCTGGGCGCAGCCTGCGCGGGGCAGCATAGGCCAGAAGAGGTTTTCTTTGCCCACTGCCGTTCCGAATGTGAGATATTGGTGTCATGTTTGCACAAGGGGTACCCTGGCCAGCGCTCCCGCTGCTGGAGGCAGCTTCTCGGGCTGCAGCTCTTGCTCTGACGGCTAGAGGCTGCTGCTGCCACTCCAGTCTGCGCCACCTCCAAACTGGACCGTGCAGAGCCCCGTGTCCTCCCCGAGACACTGCCGCATGTTCTTCCTAACTGAGGCTGCCTGAGTAGCATCTCYGGGATTGGAGGAGGAAGGAAAAATGGAGGAAATCAGAGGTACTGGAGGGAGAAATGCTGTCTCAGTTTGACCCTACAGGAAGCCATTTTTTTCTTGTCTCTTTACAGTAATTCACAGCAAGGCAGTTCAAGCAAGCAAAAATAATTAACCTCAAAAAAAAATTAACCACGTATTAATAAAGGGCAATTTGAAAAATACAATTGGCTGCAAAGATGAGCCTCTAGGCAGGAGGCTGCCTTGAAGACCTCCTGGGGGAGTTTAGCCCTTGACCCCTGTACCGTTGAGGTCGCCAAAGGCTGGAGAAGGTCCAGGGTGAACCCAAAGTGGCTCTGCCAAGATGGAAGGCAACCTGGTGCAGGGAGAGCATTTGGCCATGTTTCAGCTCTCCAGGTGGAAGCTGGTCTCTCTCTTGGGACACTTCTGGGAGATTTGGGTCTGGGGGTGGTGGAACRGCAGCACCGTGTGTCCGAATTGCTGCAGGCAAGAGAGAGGAGAGGGGCCCTGCACAGAGCTATGCACTGTCCCTGTCATGTCCCCCTGCCCGAGCCTTAGACCTGCCGCAGGATCCCATGGCCGCCCCGGCTGGTCTCTGCACAGCCGGGAGCCACCCCGTCCCCATCCCGCTGGACCCCACAGCACCAACCTCATGGGACGGCAGGCGCGCGCCCGGCCGGTGCCACCGTCTGCCTGCARCCGGAAGTCGTCATGGCAACTCCGGCAAACTCCCGGTGGCCGCTGGCTCTGTCGGAAGGACTGCGGAGCCAGCCCACGAGCTCCGCATTCCCAACACGAGGAATCTGCACAGATAAAGCAGACGTAAGGGATAAGGGAGACTGATTCACCAGCAAACTGCGCTAGTTCTTTCTGATTTTCTCCATCTGCTTTGCTCTGAGCACCAGGCACTTTTGGAAGTAGAATCTACATGCTGGGTGCCCCACTCTGGAGCTGGATTAAACCTCACCAACTCCTGCACCACAACCGGCTTCCTCATCCCGTCTGTCAGAGAGAAAAGCTTTGAGAGAAACATATGTTGGAATTCTCTAAAGGTGAAGAGTGTGACAACAACATCCTGTAGAAGTGGGACGCTAAGATGTGTGTTTTGTTGCTGCTACATTGGCTACAATAGAAGCCAGAGGAAGAGGTAGGAGGGTCCTGGACTCGACCCAGGTGTCAGATTTGGAGGGGAATGACAACAGAGCAGGAGCAGCACCAAGGAGCTTCTCCCCAGATCTGGTTTTAAGAATTACTATTAGCAGACTTTGGGTGGGATTAAAGTGAAGGGTCTGAGTTACAGACTTCACAGGTTAACTTTTGCTTAGGAGAGAGCTGCMGGGGGGAAAATATTTCTCCAGATCTCTCCCATTATTTTGCTATATTAGCTCTGTGAAGGTAAAAGAAAATTTTCTTAACTGAAAATAATTTAAGAACTCTAGGCTATTTGCAGTGTTCAAACGGCTACTCATTCAAAAGGAAGTGTTTACTGGAAGCTGATGCTTTCAGGCTGATGCTCACCAGATACGCTTTCCCCATTCATTTCTTTTGCAACAGGTTTACAGCTACTTGTCTCCAGTTAATGGCTGCAAAGACGCTGTTCAAATGCAAGATTCTGGTGTTAGGCAGTGAAGTTACCAAAAGCCGTGGAATTATTTCCTGCACATCTGTAGATCGCCATGTAAGACCCTTGAAAGTGCTTTAAAAATGATCCTAGTATGAAGATAAATTAGGCCATACTTGGAGTTATGTGACATCTGCTTCAAGCCCTTTACTGAGGAACAAACTCAAGCTATGGGCCGAGCAGAGCCAATTTCCAGCTGAAATATGCACTAAGTATTTTATTTTACGAGGGCTTATCATGGTTCGATGTTAGAATAAGGACTTAACTTATCTACAAATACATTTTATCCCTTCTAGATTGCCTTATGCCGGAAAGAATGTTTTGAAGACAGGAAAATAGAGTCAAATATCACMAGGGAAAAGAATGATGGGAATCTCCATTTGGGAAAATTTTTGAAGGCACTGGAAAAGAGTTCCCATCTGATTATAGATGTATTATTCTAAGTACAAGTACTTAAACAGGTTTTAACCTTAAAAGAACAAGCAATCTTTTTTTTTTTCTGTGATCTTCAGCCTTATTTATTAATTCAGCTTCTTTGATAGGTTTTCTGGCAGTGAAGAGTTGATGATTTGGGGATTAATTTAAGCTGAAGGTAAAACAGAGATTTCATATTGMGATTTACTGTACAAAGATCTGAGAAGAGCTCTGGTAGCAAAAGCCAATCACTACAAAGCGAGATTGGACTTGCAAGACACCTGTAAAAATGTCCTTAGAATATTAATATTCAGGGCGAAAGCACTAYTCTTCATGTGTTCGCACAAGTGAAAGACACAGTTTTATAGCCTTGAAGCTGGAGCAGCTCCGGACATCCAGAGTGACCCAGCAGCGCTGGGAAATAACAGAGGCCCTGGAAAYCCAGCCCAGCTCAGCCTCCCGCTCTGCAGAGGGTCTGAGCAGACCAAGCTTGCACTAGAAAGCAGACGAAGGAGAAAGCGCCCATGCRATGTCCTTGGTACCCTAGCTACAACAGTGTGTGGCATGAAATCACTGGACATTCTATCTAACTTTTTTTTTTTTTGGACGCTGAGGTCAGCAGACCACCTTCAAGGTGTTCAAGCTACAAAAGCTCCTCTAAGAAACCTGCTTGAGTCTGCTCAACTGCATTTTTTTGACTCCCAGAAAAGGGTGACCTGGAAGCAGAGCCTCATCCACCCCACCTCTTGGGAATTTGCTCCACACTCCAGCTGAGTTGCAGAACCTGTTTTTAATGCAGAGCAAGAAAAGTGAGGTGAGGAGGAGCTGGGAATGCGGCTACATAGAGACTCCCTTTTAAAATTCCCTATCTCTAAACGGTTCATAGTTGCTAAAAGAATTCATGCATTTCTTTAATTGTYCAGGATGGTCTTGGATTCTCCACTGGGTGTAACCCAGCTATAGCTTACAAAATATTTAGGGATACATTTTAATCAGAAAAAAAAGAGACCTCACATTATCTTATCCCAATATATTTTTCATTATGAGGGATTTTTAACCCTAGGATATTTTTATCTTTAGMTGATCAACATTTACAATGATTTTTGAGTCTCTTCCTACAGCAAATCTCATTCAGGATCACACTTCAGACACTCAAAAAAAAAAAGCAAAAAAAAGCCCGTGAACTCAATGTTTAGTTCAAAGAAAAGGAATGATGTTCAGAACAGATATATGCTCATTTTAGTCTCTGAGAAGTACAGATGTGATATAAATTATGTACGAGCATTAACTCACAAATATTAGTCCTTTTAATTGACAGGTATCATTAAAATCTGCAGTTTCCTTTCTTAGTATATAAAGTTATATATACTGTAATAAACAAATTCCCTAGTACTAGTAAGAAAAAAATCACCAGTGTCACCTTGCTTTGCTTTTTGCACAAAGCCGTGATTRAAATAATGAGACTACGCAAGCAGCTCTAATCTCCCAGGAGAAGGAAAGCGATTACCAGTAATTCTGAAATCTTCTGTAATGGCGACAAGATTAAATACATTTAGAATCAGCCGTACTGATAGTCACATTACACTCATTTGTTAAATGAAATTCATTTAAAGAAAATGCAGGTCTCTGGAGTTGGTAATATTAATAATTAGCACATTTTGAAGATGTGTAAAGAAGTATTCCAGGCTTATAATTATACACAGCCCCAAAACATGTAAGAATGGTTATTTGTTGAGATGTAGGAAAGAAATAGTGAGGCTTTTAACAAAGCCCTGATGATCCCTAACTCTTGCTCTCTACCTCTGCAGAGACCCGCAGAGCTGGATGAGCCCTTGGTGGGAACCRCACACAAATTCTGGCTTTTGTACATGCGGCTTCCATGAGGCCTCAGCCTGGGAAAACAYGGGACCACAGTCCTAACAAACGTTTAATGTGGCTGCAAAATCACAGCCGTGGGCAAATATCCAAGAATGGTTTTAAGAGCTTTCTTAAGTTCCCTTTGAAGTTTATAGCCCACGAGTGAAATGAACAGTTTTAAGTGTTATTTACAATTTGTTACGTATTCCTTGAGTGCGTTATTAGCGGTCGGTGTTAGCCCAGCAAGCTGGGTGGGAGACACCTGATAAGCTCAGAGGGGACAGAGCRGAGTTAGTCCTTCCAGCAGGGGAAGGGTGACGTGAGGTCCTATGTTCTCCGTCCAGTTGGCCACGTCCTTGAACAGCTACTTCATGCAAGAAACTGTTGTTACACAAGATTGTGGACAAAAGCTAAGAAGTTGCGAAATTTTGATAGAGGACTTTTGATATAGACATAGGACTGTAGCAGAACTGCTGCAACCGTTATTACATGCCATTTTCACTAATTATTGCCCTTAAAGATGCGCAGTGCATGAGACGATCTCTAACCTCCGTGAAGAGCAGCAGGAGCAGTTCAGTGTGCCCGTGGCTAGTGGCTGCATGCCYCGAGCAGACTGCTTTGGAAACCAAATGCTGAAGCAGGGAGTGGGGTTGATGGCTTAATTTCAGGTATCCCTCCCTTACAAAAACAAAAAAWTCAACAAATTTCAACCACTAGCTCCTTGGAGCAGTGCCATGTGCTAGCCTGCTTGCAAAGCCAAGTGGCCACCAAGGTCCACTGCTGGTTAGACCTGCTACCCAGCAGGTGATTGTGAGAATGGTCAGAAATTGTACTGTCATCTTCTGGTATTCACAAGGCAGCTCATTCCGCCCCCACACGACCTCGCCACAGCGTTTATTCAACGCCCGCTGCCGCAGCACCTGCCCCCTCCCACTCCTGCGGGCACCTCTGTGAGGAAAGGTCCCTGAGGAGGCAGGATCGCGTGAAACACGGCAGCTCCCCGCGTGAAAATCCACGAGCCCTGCGCGAAACCACGCCGCAAGATGGCGGGGGCCGCTGACAGGGAGCCGCCGAGCGCGGGAACGCGGCGGCCGACGGCGGTGACGGTTGAGAGGGCGGTGACGGTTGAGAGGGCGGTGACGGTTGAGGGGGCGGGGACGGTTGAGGGGGCGGTGACGGTTGAGGGGGCGGGGCTGGAGGGACGCGCCCCGCCCCGCGCGATGACGTCAGGGGCGCACGTGGCCGCCGCGCGCGGTGCGGGCGGGCGCCCCGCCGGCTGAGGTGGCGCGGGCGGGCGGGGAGGCCGCCGCGCGCCATGCGGGGGCCGCTGGAGCGAAGCCGCGGCGAGTGGCAGCAGCTGGAGGAGGAGTTCGGGCAGCTCCAGGTGAGGCGGCGCCGCGGGGCCCGGCAGCGCCGCRCTGCCCGGCGCTGTTCCGAGTCGCCCCTCCTTGCCGTCGCTGTGCATCGCGTGGTGTCTCTTTGCCTTGCCTTTGCGTGGTCGCCTTTCCTCCCCGTTGCATCACGTCGCGTCTCGTTACCTCTCCTTGCATCGCCTTTGCTTCGTGTTTGCTTTGCATCGCGCTGCGTGGCACCTCTTTCCCTTCCCTTCGCTTCCTTTCCTTCCTTCATCATCTTTCCTCGCTTTTCGGGGGTTCCCCTGGCCTGTCCCTGCTGGCTGCTCCAGCCGCAGGAGCCGGTTGCAGTGCCCAGCGAGGGACACCCAAAGGCACCACAAGGCGCGTCCTCCTCTAGTTGTGTCCAGGTCTGAGGTGCTCCGAAGGCTCTGGGAGGCCAGCCCGCTCCAGTGATGGAGAGAGCCTCTGGTACAGGCCTCCCGGAGCCGTTTTGGGCATCCCCTGCCAACCCCGTCGGCCTTTACCTCAGCAGCCTCCCTTGGTCATGGCRGGGGCACCATGGGCTGCGTCTGCTGGGCACGGCCCGGGCAGCTGCCGGTTAGCTGTAGACTTCAGCTCTTCTCTGCTCTTTTCTTTGCTTCCAATAAACACTTTTTTTGGTCAAAGAGACTCTCTCGGGCCAAACCAGACCCATCCTGAAATCGGGAGCCGTGGTGCCCGGTTAGATCCACGGGAAGGTCTTTCAAGTCGGTTGCAGATGGTCCCTGTGACGAGTGGCCAGGTCTTACTGAGGAGCAGGGGGAGGACACCCCACCTTGTGTCATTTTGGCCTCCCCGAGCTAAAAGCAGAATTGAAACCCTCAGTGCTACTCAGGATGGGCTTCCAACTGATGCTTGTGTCCTTATTACAGCCCTCCAAGCGCTAATTTGGAGCTTTGGAGGATAAACACAGGACAATAAAGGTGCTCCTTGCAAGGAGCCTCTGATAGTGCAGGGTTTAAGCACTTAAAGCAGTACGTGGTGCCTTAAATTGCTTGTGTGTGTTTGGAATAAAGGTGGCAGCTGTGGCTGGGAGACTTTCCTGAACCCTAAGGTTTCCAGGTAGTGGTTTTGTATTTTCCTTTCCTTGTAGACAAATGATGAACTCCCGAGTGGGAAAGCTCATTGGAAAAACAAAGTGAGGCTGAAATGGGTCTGTGGGTTTGGTTGCTTCCCACAGTGAATGAGAGCAAATGCAATCTGCAGCCCAGAGGGCCCTTTCTCACTGACTGCCCTTTTCCCACCTGCAGGAAACCCACAAAGTTTACAGGCAGAAGCTCGAAGAAGTGACCAGCTTGCAGACAGCCTGCAGCAGCTCCATACAGAAGCAGAAGAAGACGCTGAAGGACTTGAAGTGCCGCCTGCAACAGTAATGGGAGCTGGGGGAGTGGATGGCTCTGCTACCCAAATGGCAGATTTGTTTGGGATATTTAGCACTCATAACTTGCTCCATGGTTRATTTATCTTGTTGAGGGAACTGTCTTTGTCTGCTCAACTGATCCTTGGGAGCTGCAGGCTCAGTTTCTTGTGTGCAGGCCTGAAAATATCAGCTCAAGCAACCTAAGCTGCTGCTTCCACTGTTCTCTGCTTTGCATTAGTTAGTAAAACTGCAGCTTGCCAATAAGTCATCAGCTGTGCCCGTTGTTTCAGCACAAAGTATTTTATGGCTAGAGAACCACAACTGCAAAAAGGTGCCCTCAGCAGCTGTAGTTCTGAGTTAAGAAACCAGCCTGTTGGTAACTTATAGGCAATGTCTTTCCCCGAGTTTCATTTGGTTTTTGGAAACTTTGGAAACTTTTTTTTCCAGATGGCTGAGCCTGGCAGCTCATAGGAGGCTTTTAAATGACCCYTGGCCTCTCCTGTAAATGTAGGAGTTGCACAGCTGAGTGCCCCATTGGAAGCTTTGCAGGGCTCCCTGTTGGGAGGAGGGTGCTCAGGTGAACATGGGAGGACGCTTGTGTCCCACTAATCCCCAGTGTCCTGCGAGGAGCAGTTGTGCAGCCTCCAGGTTGTGGGTCAGTGCAGACCCATTCCTTGTCCTGCACCTTGGGGATGCAGAGACACCCAGGCTGCGCTGCCTGCTTTCCTTAACGTGGCTGCCCCTGGAGTGGGAACACACGGAGAAATGCAGAGCAGAAGGTCCCTTTCCCTCACCTTCCTCTGCCCAACCCACCATTAGTTATGCAGGGGCTGAATCGACCTCTTGGTCTAAATGAGTTTGACATGCTCCTGCTGGTGGCTCTGTAGGATGCATGAGGTCATGTTTGTTTTTAAAGGCTGTACAGTGAGCTTTTGTCTTCAGCTGGCCTCTCACAAGGAGTTTACATGGTCTGGATAGAGGTTTCCCAACTTGCACAGAGTTTGGATCATTTTGGAGTTTTTTTGCATGTGGTTTCTGATGYGGCTGTTACATTTGGAGGGAGTTCCAGCAAAACTCCTTCTGATCTGCTGTAGTGGTTTATGCAGTKGAAGAAATACAGAATTGGGTCAATGAGGTGGAGAGGAGCTTATTTACAAACCAGTGCATTGAGATTCCCTGCAGTGAGATAAACCAAGTGGTCAAATTGCCACTTGACTTGTCATTGATTTTGGGTGGGAAATACAGGAATGATGTGCACCATGRGGTAAACTCACAGTAAACTTTCTAACAGCATGGATTTTATGGCAATGTTATCTTCCTTTAAATGAAAAGAAGGTAAGAATGTAAACAGGAAAATCTTGTTTCTGTGTTTCACAGGTGCAAGCCCAGAGCTAGTCCTGAAGAATTTGCTCTCATACAGCAAATCAGCAGCCAGATCAAAGAGAGGCAGAATGTTTTCTTTGACATGGAAGCCTACTTGCCAAAGAAGAACGGGTATGTGCTTTGTAAGAGCAGGCACATGCTCTAAGAGAAGGCTCATCTTTAAATGCCCACAGCAGTGGTGTTCCCAAAGGAGTATGTGTGTATTGAAGAAATACATGTAAAACTGGATTAATCATAAATATCTTGCAGAGTTGCTGTGTCTGTTGTACACATGATTCACTAGCTAGTGAATCTGCAGTTAAGTGTTTCACACTACTCTGCTTTCCTGTGCTAGATTTTTAAAGACTAAACTATCGCAAGAGTTTTTTCTTATTTAATTTAGTGTGTGTAGCTGRGATTTGCACTTTGAGCCAAGTCAGGTGGATGGGCCAGGTTTTCTTTTAGCTGTTGAGTTCTGTGCACCACCGGGAAGCAGGAGGTGTTGATGTTACTTGTGGAGTAATCTGGGTCAAGTGACTTGATTCTCTTTTTTCACCCATGTYTGGTTTGTTTTCCCCGTTTCATCCTGGCATTTGCTTGAGTTGTTTTTTTGAAAATCTCTGATGAGAAGAGCTCTATGGGTGGAAGCACAGGCTGAAGAGAGCCCTGATGGAGGAGTTTGTGGAGAGTCCTCTGCTCCAGAGCCAAGTGCAGCTCATTCAAACATGACAGACTAAACTGTCTTGTTCTGTTGTGTCTGAAWAAAACAGACTTATGTGAGTCTCTTGGGTGTTGTCTTCCAGGTTATACTTGAATCTTGTGCTGGGAAATGTGAATGTAACTCTTCTGAGTAACCAAGCAAAGTAAGTGAGCTTTTTTTTTCTGTTATGGTTCAAGGCATGCAGGACTCATGGAAATGGATGTATGTGTGTATATATTTAAATATAAATTTAGGAAATAATAAAAAAAGCTGCTGCTACTTAACCAAGAAGCCAGCTCTTACAGATCTAAGCCCTAGGGTTGTCTTACAGCATACAGTGGCTGTGCAGGCCAGACCCTGGTGAAGTGCTGCCTTTTGCTCTCATCAGCTGCTTTTCTGAGTGTTGTTAAGCAAAACCTGTCTCTGGGATTGGCAGATCTGAGTGTGTTGTATAGAAATGTGCCATGTGAAATGTGGAGGATCCCTAAATACCACACACACTTCCTTTGGTTAAAATTCCAGTACAGGTAGTTTGGCCCAACTCCTCCTCTGTGGTGGGAATATGCAGCATATGAAGCAGAGGCTTCATTTCTATTCTGTTGCACCCATTTCTGGGTGAGAGGAGGATGAGGTGCAGGGATGAAGGCTGTGGTCCTGGGGCAGGATATGTATGTGGGGCCTTGGCCAGCACAGGGTGCCTGTGGCTGCAGAAGATCCACGTGATTTCACTGAGGTTTGTGTCCCGTCTGAAAGAAGGAAAGTCACGTTGCAGTCAAAACATCCCATACAAAGCATGAGGTTTCCTGCACTATAATGGTTTTATTCCAGGTTCGCCTACAAAGACGAATATGAAAARTTCAAACTTTATCTGACCATAATCTTGTTACTCGGGGCTGTGGCCTGCAGGTTTTTTCTTCACTACAGGTAAGCCTGCACTTTTGGTTGTAAACAGGTGTCTTGAATAAAGATGTACTCAAACTGAACTAACTCTTCCCTTCTGTTAAAGACTGAGGCTTGGCCACTATTTAGGGTTTGAATCATGCATTACCCCAGCAGGAGAACTTCTGTGCCCATTTTTCTGTGCACCTTGGCCCTGCATTTGAGCTACTTGTTTGCTATTAATGTTTTAAGAGTCTGTAGCAAATAAGAAAAGTTGAATGTTTTATTTCCTGATCGGTTTTGGTTTTCATGGTGTTTTAGTGTATGTGGGAATGAGCAGTTGGTTTTATTCTCTGGTTSTTCCCAAAAAGAAGGTTTGGGGTTGTAAACACCCAACGTGGACATTTGCACCAGATGGTCTGATCTGAAGTGTTAGGTCACAGTAACATAACTGAGCACCAGGAAGTGGTGCTCCACTATTAAGTTTTGTTTAAAAAAATAACGTAAGTTTTGAAGCCTGACCCTTTCATCAGGATCTCCGTGGGTCTGGGATGAGGGCAGATTGTACCATGGAAATACATTGCTGCATAAAAGGGCTGCCCAGAATCATTGTGGCGACTTGCAAATGGCAAAATAAGGGCTTTTTTTATCCCCCCTCTGAGTGTAATGCTCTTTTGCTCTTTTAGTTGATGGGATTTATATAGATCACATTCAATCTTCTCATTGAATTAGCCTGGAAATGCCTCTCTAAATTGGATCATCTGCTGCTTCCATGGTGCTTTCTCTCCTTCGGAAGGAATTAATGTCTTCTCCACGTACCTGCTTATCRGCTCGAGATCTGCAGTGTTTTATTGCGGGCACTTCCCAGGGTAACGGCCCTTGAGCCTGGCAGGGGGGCCAATGTGTGGGGCTCTGTGTGTGGCTCACATATCCAGGACTGGACCTTTGTGTCCGCGGTCTCGCTTGGGCAGGTTTTCATCATCCTGCCCCTTTGGGGAAGGGAAGAAGAATAGGGATTTTCAAATGTGTTTTTATAATTAATCACTTTTTTTYCCCCTGTATTTTTCTTCTTTAACAGGGTGACAGATGAAGTGTTTAACTTTCTATTAGTGTGGTATTACTGCACGCTGACGATACGGGAAAGCATTCTCATTAGCAATGGATCAAGGTACCATGCAATCTGCAAAAACTAGTTAAAACATGAAATGTCCTTAAAAGAAAAACGAGCAACAAAAGCGGATTTGGTTTGGCGTTGAAGCCCAGCAAATCTGAGACGATGATGCTTCTCCACAGGGTCTGTTGTCTCCGACCCTCTCTCCGTGCACTTCCAAAGGCAGGTGTGGCCACCTGAGATTTGGGAAGGGAGGAGAAGTTGCGCTGTCTGAAAAGCCTGTGCTCTCTTGATCCGAGTACTGAGCAGTTTTGGTAGCTACAAGTCAKTTGTAGATGTGATTTGGAGTGTAGAAGTGTGTGTGTTCAGTGAAATGGCAGTCCCGAGATGCAACTTTGTGCCTTCTTTAACTGCAGCTGCACGTCTCTGTGTGAATGCATCCATAGAGTGATTTCATAGTGGAAAAGGGGAGCAGAAGCTGTGTCACTATCCATATTAAGCCACATGGTTAGTGCGACTGCTCCGTGGGTTGCTGCAGYGTGGTCTGAAGTGCTCAACTCAATTACACTTGTGTGGAGAGAAAATGGGCGGTTAGGAGGAGATGACTGTGTGAAGAGCTAGGAACACAGGTAGAACCCCCTGAGAAGTAGCAGCTGATCCTTAAGCCCTGCCCTTGCTTTCCTCCTTGTGACACCTTCAGTATAGGAGGGTCCTGGATTGTGTGCAGGCTCAGCTGAAGTCATTAGGAGCTTCCAGCCTCCTGGTCAGGTTACATCCCTGGCACTCACACAGAGCTTTGTGGCTCACACAGTGTAGAATAGCAGTCAAATCCTGGGAAGAGAAATACTTTTTTGAGTTGATGATGGATGACTTTGCTTGGAGCATCCAGGAGCTTTGTTCCTTGAGCATCTCCTTTAATGCTGGGTTATCTGTGCTGTGGGGTATTCCTGGGAAGTGCTGCTTTAAATGGGGATAGGGGCTGTGTTGTGTTTGTTCAGGGGTTGGAAGAGCCTCTTCTTGCCAACAAGGGGTCCTTGTGGGGTCCCCATGGGAGACAGCTTCACATCTGACATTGAAAAAGGCCTCGGTCTTCTGACCCAGCTGCTGAGGGCTCAAAGAGAAGTCACCCCACAACCTGCGTGTGTTCTCAGAAATCACCATGCAACAAACCCACAGGCTGGTGCTTCCCATGGCAGCCAAATGCTGAACGTGTCCTCCTGGTGCTCCCAGGGAGGTGATGGTGTCCCTGCCTTCCTCCCGAGATCCCCCAGAGCAGGAGGAACTCGGGGCATCTGCCGTCCCCACGTGGCACTCAACCGGGTGGATGGATGGCAGTGTTACCAGTCTTGATGCCCTTGGAGTTTGAGATCTTTGCTCTGAGACACCCCAAATTAACCTGCTGTGTTTGTTTAGTTCCTAGTGCAGTGCTCTCCTTGGGACAGATTCTTGTTCTGCCTCGTTTGCCTTTGTTTGGTTTAAGTTTGAGCTTTCTGCAGTGCTCACATGTGAAAGAGGCTGTCGCCTTGTAAAGGGAGCCTTGAAACYTCACTTATTGGCAGGGAGAGAAAGGGGGTGTGGGCCGAAACTTGTGCAGCATCAGTCACTGCCCTGCCTCACACTGCTCCTCCTGTGCCAGGAAGTCTGCTTGTCCCTGCCCCATTGGGAGCACASGGGACCTGTTGCATTGTGTCATGTTGTGTCCTGAGCCTCCCTGCAGCAGCTGGGGCCTCGCAGCCCCCAGCCAAACCTTTCATATTTATCTGTGTTTTCCTTCTAACTGTTGCATGTTTTTTCCCCTCCCTTTTTAGGATCAAAGGCTGGTGGGTGTCTCATCACTATGTCTCCACGTTCTTGTCCGGAGTGATGCTAACATGGTGAGTTTTCTCTCCTGTGCTCATAGGTGCTGCAAATGGCATCGCCTGAGCATTCAGATCTTCCATGGGCATGAAACCAACTCTGCACTGGCACCTGCTTTAGTATTTACCTGGTATTACTGCTTCTTAGAACGAGCTGTGAGCTTAAAGCTCGCTTAAAACAAACAAATCCYGGACAAAAACCAAACTCCCAGGACTTAGTTGTGGGGATGGAGAGCTGCAGAGATTTTTGGTACCCAGTTTCTCATCATATCATTTCCTACTGCACGTGGCCACAAGGCCCCTTCTGGGCTCTGCATGGGCTGGAGCCGGCTGGAAGGCAGCTGCCGGTGGCTTCAGCTGCCCCATGGATGGGGCTTGGCTGACAGGGCAGGGCGCTGTCTTGTTTTCTGGGTTGTTTTTTGCTCTTAAATCAAGGGACTGAACCTTTTCTTGTGTTTTGTTTTCAGGCCAGATGGACTCATGTATCAAATGTTTCGCAGTCAATTTTTAGCGTTTTCAATATTCCAGAGTGAGTATATCTTGATAATTCAATCTTAAACTGTGAAAATGTAAGCACCAACATAGAACTGCAAATGAACAATATGCAGATGTAAAGAGTACTTGAATGTTTCCATGTGCGTTAACTAGTCTGCTGCATTATTTCCATTCTTCTGAACATGTTCCCCTCATTCCTAGGTTGTGTTCAGTTCCTCCAGTATTACTATCAGAGGGGCTGCCTCTATAGACTCCGTGCTCTGGGGGAGAGGAACCACTTGGACCTTACAGTGGGTGAGGCCTTCTGCAATATGGGCTTTGCAAAACCTCCTGCTGTGTCAGGCAGCCAGGGCGAGTTTTAAACGCAGTCATTGGGGTTGGGTTCTGTGGCCTTCAGAGAGCAGGGGACCCTTCCTTTGTGCAGCTCTGACTCCCCTGCCCAGCTGCCTTTGCCCTCAGACAGCAAGAGGAGTGAGGCTGTTGTCCCTGTAGGTCGGAAGCAGAGGGCTCTGATCCCTGTCAGGCTCTCTTGGGGATAAGCCTGGGGCTTTTTCATCTCCATCTTCCTCCCATTATGGCACTGTCTGGTTGGAGCTGAGCAGAACGGGCACAGCCCTTACGGGTTGGGGGCTGATTGTGCCTGGCGGCATGGCTGGGGAGAGCTGCTCCCCATGTGCACCATGGAGAACCCGGGAACATTGTCCAAAGGGGACAAGATGCAGCTTCGGTCCCCACTCTCCTATGCTCGCTCTCAGCATCTTCCCTTAACCTTTTGCAGAAGGATTTCAGTCCTGGATGTGGCGGGGACTGACGTTCCTCCTCCCCTTCTTGTTCTTCGGGCATGTAAGTGGGGCAGTGCCGGCCGTCCATGCAACACGGTGTGGGGCACGCAGGCGCTGGAGCAGCTTGGTTGGTGCTGCTGCCACGGCAGCGCGGTGGGGAGGGACTGCGGGACGGGGCTCCCAGCTCTGCTCGTAACCAGCGTGCTTCTTTTCTGTAGTTCTGGCAGCTATATAATGCGGTCACGCTTTTTGRATTGTCGAGGCATAAGGAGTGCAAAGAATGGCAGGTGGGTGCTGGTTCTGCTCAGAAAGAACATGGTGACAGGAGCGTTTTAAAGTTATTATTTAATTATTTTTAAACCAAGTCCTTAAAGATACTTGGGCATCTAAGCCCATCTAAATACTTCAGTGTCATCTGGACCAGTGCTTACACTGTGCCAGAACTTAAGAACACCTATAGAGAACTCGTCAGCTCTGTAAAAGAAAGTTGTTACTATGGAAAACATACACCCTTAGATAACTACACAAAGTCAAAGGCCGAAGGTGTAGGGAGAAGAGGGAGAAGAAAAGCGCATTTGGGTCAATGTTCCATCAGGGTTCACATGTGCTGACATGCAGCAGCAGTGACTGCTGTGCTGCTGGTTACTCTTACAGCTAGGCACAAAAAAGAAAAAAAGATAATCAGATCAGGATTACGTTATCTCCTTTGCCCTACTTTTAGGACTCCTTCCACTGTGTTCCTGTTTGCTGTCACCCATCGAATGTGTCTGTGTTTTCCAGCAGTCCTGTTTCTGTAGATCCAGGCAGATCCGTGCCGTGGGTGCCYATGTCACCCGGCAGCCACAGACAGCCTGAGGGTCTTTATTTGGGTCAGGTCCTGCTGCAGTTTGTTTACCCGCAGTGAAGGAGGAACTCGGCTTCACGTGTGTCCTGCCACTGTTACGTGCGAGTGCTTGAAGGATCATAACCCTGGTCCTTTGGCTTCCTATTGATTGGGCTTTGCTGGCTGAAAGTGCTTGAAGATGCTGATTGGAAAGCACTGCCAAAACAATCCATGTATAGATCCTGTTGTAAAATTAAAAAAGAGATGCTTGAATGTAGCATGAAGTACTTGAATGATCATGATAAAAAAAAAAAAAACAGATTTCTCTGTTAACTCTCAGAACTAGATGTGTGTGTATGTGTTTGTCCTGCACATTCTCTCATGCTGGGCTACTGGATCTTAGGACTTGACAACCGAACCCCATCTGGCCTCACTTAGTGAAACGCTGGCCTGCCCCATCCAATGCCTTGTGCATGGAGGGAGTGAAATGGTAGCAGACTGTTCCCGCTGATTCTCTTGGGGAAAATACATATTGGTAAACTTGTTCCTTCACATTGCACCTATATGAGGCAGCAACACCAGCTGCAGCAGGAAGCATCAGAAATTGGGGCAGGGCTGCATGGATGAGGCCTAGCCCTGTTCTGTAGCAAGAAGAGAACCTGTCCTTGAGGGCCCTTTGAAGTGAGACCGGGCTGTGTGGGTGTGAGAGCAGGGCAGGGGTCCAGCGYACCCTGACCCTGTTCTGTGCTCAGCCTGCCTCTGCCGGGCTCCTCACTGATCTCTTTTCCCTCCTCTGCAGGTTTTTGTGTTGGCTTTCACCTTCCTGCTGCTCTTCCTCGGGAACTTCCTCACTACGCTCAAAGTGGTGCACACTAAACTCCAGAAGAACAAGGACAAAGTGAAGTCACTCTGAAGCGGCGGTGGGGCAAGGAGCCCAGTGCGGAGGCTCCTCTTCCCTGTGCCCACCTGGGAGCCCTGGCTGGGCCACGCTGGGAACGGGTCCTGCATGGAACCGTCCCTGGGTCTGCGGGGGACACGGGCTCTCCCAGSACAGGCTCAGTATGCAGCAAGCATGGCTCGGCCGTTTATGTATATTTAATACAAAACATGTTTGCTTTTGTTTTTTTTTCTGTATGTACAGCAGCATGCACCTGCCAGAGGGAGCGCCAGCACTGGGAGAATGTGGCATCTGCTGTAATTCCAGTTCTGGAATAATCTCTGATGCTTTCCTCTCCAGTTTACTTATTTAAGTTTTGGGTATTGGATTTGCAAAGCTTTACAAACGCTCCAGGTCGCTCAGTAATACAGAYCGAATGTTATTTGTGAAGGCATTTGTTTAAGGCGGATTTTCAGTGGCAATATTAACCTGTCTGTACTGTGAAGAAAATCCCATCTTTGAACCGTACTGCTGCTATATACACTTTTAAAAAGCTATTTAATGAAGGGAAACCTTTTAAAAACAACAGCAAGCAAAACTAGCTGTTAAATGGCAAGGAGGTCTGCTAACTTTTTTCCAGAGAGACCAAGTAATTTGTCTGGGCCTGGAAAAGACTTAAAATAAATTGCCTAATATGCAGCTGGCTCAGCTCCTTTTTAATAATAAACACCCTGCCCGTTGGGTTGGAGCATTTATTTGCTGAGCCTCCTTCTGAAAATAACCCTCATCAGGGCATTAGTGCAACAGCCACTGCCCTTTCCGTTCTCTTGTCAGTATTTTTTGCTTCCAGGGCCATTCTGGAAAGGTGAAGACAGACTGAGCCTAAGTATTAACTCCTTCCTTTAGATGCCATTAGGGGATATCCAGGTGGCAAGAGTTAAGTGAATGTAAACRCCCCCTCAGTTTGCCTGAGGGGAAATACTGACCCTCTCCCTTGGCTCCTTGTGCTKCTTGGACTGAATTTACTCACTCAAATACAGCTTGTTTGGGTGTTTTAACATCTGTACCTCCTAAACCCAGCTTCCAAAGTGTGAGCTGCTTTATGCAGCACCTTTCTCAACTGTAGGTCTTTTCTTTGTGCTGGCACAATGTCTGGATTGGGCAAATGGCTTTGGCAGAATGKGACTGGAAAATGATGCCCTTCTCCCAGTGAGTCCTCACAAAGAAATATATATGCACTACAGACTTGAAATGGTTTCATCAATTATTTTGTTGCTGCAAGGCTAGCAAAATTACCTTTACAGTGTTGCTGTCCTGTGGGCATGAACAATAAATTTCAATTTGCCTATTTTGAACAAGTTTCCTGCTAGTTTGGCTGTATCTTTCTACATTAACTCTTGATGTCTGTAAGCTCTGAGGTTTTTCTTTCAGTTATGAAATGTAAATGGTTCTGTTGAGAGAGCAATGTTGGTGGAACCTGCTGGATCCCAACAGCAGAACTGGTGCTGCAGGGCTGGGAGCTCTGTGCAGGGTGAGGAAYTTGGATTCTGCAGTTCCTTAGAAACACCGAAGGATTCCAGCCATGGAACCAAGGGCAAGGGTGTTGATGYGTTTCAGTTACTTGCTGGGTAAGGTAACGTCTGGCCCTTTTATCATTTAATGACCAATGTCCTTATTGAGATTTGAGGCACAGATATAAGGTTGTTTAATGGGAGAAACCAATGTCCTCAATAGCCAACCAACACCTTCATCACAAAGGTAGAGTTTATTTCACAATAGTAGCAACTATTTCATCACCTAATGAGGGGGAGTTGTCCAGCTAAGTACTTCTCTGCCCCTAGTGAGCATCCACATTTGCATCTGTCGTGTTAAATAAATTGCAGTTTATTTTAAAACTGCCTTTCTATTGCACAGAGTAGCTGTTTTCAAGTTTTCTAACTTTTTCCATGATGCTCCATTTCTGAATTGGAGCAACTGCTGTGTGTATTTAATGAGGGGCCCTTTCTCTTAGGGCACCAGACCTTGCAAGGAGTCCTGTCAAGGAGCRGCTCTGCAAGCTGCTGCAATGATAAAGGAGGGGATGTTTTGCCTGTAGAGGCAAAAGGGACAGCTCAAAGCTAACTCAGTTGGCTGTCTTTAGGTAAATTAAGTTCTATATTAGTAATTTTCAAATTAACTTCTGTCCTCTTTAAATGTGCTGCTCTAACATCTCTTCTGCTTGTATTTAGTTAACCAAGACAATAAATTATAGCCAAAATGTACTACAGTTAATTTCCAGAAGAAAAAAGTAACTATGTCAGGTAGTAGCAGTCCCTGTTCCCTGCAGCTTACTGTGGATCCCAGAACTCACAAGAGCAAAAGCTGGAGGGACGACAGTAAGGGCCACCTGTTAACTTGAATAAAGAGCTTTGGAAACTTAGAGCAGTTCAACAAAAGTGCAAAAATATTTTAAAAAGTTAGAACTGCAGGAATAAAAACATTTAAGAGGGGTGGGGGAGAAGGTCTTTAAAGTTATCTGCTGCTAAAAGGTGGATCACATGGCTGCAATGCTCAGAGCAGTCCATATCAGAGCACTGAGCACACTGTCCGTTTCTTTTGGCGTTTGGCTTTTTTCATGGCATTTAGTGCAATGGTTGTTGCTTCTTTAAAAACATTTTCTACGTTTTCACGACATTTTGCTGAGCACTCCAGATAAACTTCTGCGTTAATCTGCTGACACGCTGTTTCACCCTGGAAAGAATAAAAGCAAATGAGATGTAAACCTGCAGTTGGGAAGCTACCTCTCCTGATCCAGCACTAAGGTGTAAGTGGTACTGCTAATAAATTATAAACTACTGATAAACAAACTGTTTTTCCTCTAGGAAGAGTCTTGCAGATGTTTTTGCTATTTTCCTTGAAATGCTTTACTTTTAAATATGGTTTGCAAAACAGTTTTTTTTTTTTCCAGAACAGTCAATATTTTTAATACAGTAACAAGGATCTCAGTGTCTCTGGCATTTCTCACAACCCTGATCAATGTATCAGTGACAGGAGCAATGCCCTGTAACAAGATTACAGAGGGAGTCTCACCAACTTTCTGAGGACTACCAATTTGTAACAGTAATGACTCCGCTATGTAATGAGGCTAGAACAGAGACACACGAATGACCAACACTTGCTCTTCTCCATAGCCTGGAAGGAAAAGCTTGGTCTTGATGCTAGGCTTAGTTATTAGTCTTTTCCAACACCCCAAGATGTGCAAAACACTCACCAAACTTCTCTTTGCCTTGGTACAGAAACTGGACAGTGATCTGACCACTTTCAAAAGGGCTTACAGAACCCCCTGTTAATGCGGATTACAAATTATTGACAATCTAGATGATGTGTTCACCTGATTTTGGAATATCTGCGGTTGCCACTTGTGAGCAATGATGAAATGCATCTGCTTGGTCTTCTGTGCAGAAGGCAGCACTTTGCATGCCCTCGTGCTTACCTGGCTGTACGTGATGGGCTCCTGCTGAGAGGCGCGCAGCCTGCGCAGCTGCTCCTTGTCCTTCCGGAGGTCCGTCTTGCAGCCGATCAGGACCAGAGGGGCACCGCGGCAGAAGTGACTCACTTCAGGATACCACTGGTAGGAGAGAAGCAAAACTTTTACATCTTTATTTCCTCCCCTCTGCAGAAATCAAAACAATAAAGGAACAGAGTCAGTGCTTAATAGAAACTGCAATTTCAGAGTTGAAAGTCCTTATTCTAGCACTAGGGCACAAAATGAGCCATTTACCGACATGTTCAGAAGTCATAAGTGCTATGTATTGATGTATAAGTGTATACAATGGAAGTATGCTTAAATTTAAAATACTTGTAAGCAGTCATGGCTGTATGACATTGCTATAGGTGAAAATGATTTTGTGCTTGGTTTGTGATCCTTCTGTGCACTGCAGAGCCCAGTCCTGAACACTGACCCTCTGAGAGGTATGTCCCAAGTTGAGCACTGTGGCCCAGGGCTCAGTGCACAATGAACAGCCTGGGCACTTGCAAGCCTTGGGCTACTAAAAGCCATCAGCTTTTTGAATCTTGTCATATATTTGGCATTTTTAACTCATATAAAAGTCTGAAGCAGTTCTGGAAGCCTCTTACCTTAACTACTACATTATCGTAGCTAGTGGGATTCATGACATCGTAACAAATTAAGACAACGTTTGTGTTCTGGTAAGAGAGYGGGCGTAGCCGATCGTAGTCCTCCTGCCCTGAAACACAGAGAAAAAACTGAATAAAAAATCTGTCCTTAACAGACCATGTGATAGGAATGTGTTAAAATATATACATCAAGAACAGGTGTCACTCTACTTGCACAGACTGAAACATTGTAAAATTCCCTGCCTTACATGTAGGAGATTCCTCTTCAGTGACAAACCTGATGCTTTTGAATATAAAATGTGTCCTTAGAAAGCTTTACTAAGGAGGGTGCTTTGTCTCACTATTAAGTATTTAGAAGCAGTATTAATCACTGATTGCTGAATTGTTCCTCACATGTAAAATGAGCAAGAGGAATCTGATTGCAAACATTTTAATCAGTGGCTGTTTAGCAGTGGCTCCAGTCCCCAAGATGCATTTACAAGTGCAGTGTCGTGAAATGAAGAAACACCGTGTCTGCTGGACACCAACACTGAAATAAGAAACCACTTAACCAGAGAGTGGAAGATGTATTTACCACTTGAATGGCACCCTGGGAAACAGGTATGTCTCTGTGATGCTCTGCATTTCATTTCCAAAAGGAGAACTGGGAAGGTCAGGCCTTTGCCTGATCACTGCACTGTCTCTACTGGACTGCATCTGCCAGCCTCCTGCCCTATGGAAGTTACACATCTTAAATATTTGCACTGCAAATCAAAGGAAAGGATGCTAAAAATGTAAGTGTGTCTGACTCATACCAGCTAGTCCTTATTCCTATCCCGGCACCCAGCTCCATTCTAAGTCACGTACTAGTTTCTCAAGGCAATGTGCTCGCCTGAAATTGCTTTTTTAGATGCCCAACACCTCTCCACACTACTTTGTCATCCCTCTAATTTCAAACCACGGATTGAGATATGGTCCCTGCTGGTTAACTCATTGCTTATTTGCCTGTTTGTGAAAAGGGAATTTTAAGTTTGGAGCACTCACTGAGCTCCCAGAGGAGCAGCACGTTCCCCGGGTGACATACAGCACAAAGGAGGATTGATCTCTCAAGGCTTAATCCAAAAATAATAGACAATTGACAAAATTATGCATGTTGTATAAACATTCAGGGCAAAGACTGTACTGTTTAGTCCTTCTTATTCTCCCAAATCCACCTACTTGTTTGCAACTGATTTACCGTTTTGTGGCAGAGATAATCCTCTAAATGCATTAAACACATCAGGTGCCATTTTTTTCCTTTCCTGCTTATTTCCCCAGTGTTACATGCTAGATCTGTTTTTCCCTTTCATATTCRTGCCTCTGAGCCTCTAAAAAGGTAGCTTGCAAAGTCAAGATATCAAATCATCCAAGTTAGTGCTGGCTATTTGTGAGGCAGAGAGGAGCATCCCACACGCTGCTGTAAATCAGCTCTCCTGGGCAGGATGACAGCAGTGCAGTACCTGGGTGACAGATGTGCTGCACTGCAAGCCAAAAAATACAGATGTGGCTGCCCCAGTGAGCTTCACCTTCAAAAGTCAGCTTTGCAGTTACGATTTTGAAGCAAACCGAAAATAAATGCACAAGAAAGTATTGCTCTGTAAAATGCAAATATTTCTGTCTTGGTTCATGTTGGAAATGTCAAATACAGAGCACGCAGAAATGCAGAGCCCTCAAGGTTAGATGGTACGTTGTTTAACTTGTGCTGTGGCAAGGTAATTGCAGASAGGAAGCTGTTCTCTAAGAGTTCAGACTGCAGTTCTTCAGCTGCTGTGGTTGTAACGGGACCCAGATCAAGTTGTAAGTGTCTGAACATYGGGGGCTCTCTTCCAAGAACTAGASTGAAAGTATTTCCTTTTCCAGCCTCTCCTTAAGAACTGCTGATAGAAATGCAAAAAAAAAAATAGTGCCTGAGGGACTTCATAAAGTTGCTCAGTCTGTGGCTCCAGTTTATTTGACAGATTTTTAAACAAAGGACAAGGGCTGAAGCGAAGCTGAGTGCTGACTGAACATACATGCAACCCTGCTGAGTGTGCGTTCCTTCAAGCACTTGCCCAGTGAAAACCATCTTGTGAAGGAACTGGGCAAACAGAGCTACACCCGAGCGTACCTGCGACTCTCCTCCGGCCTCTCTTGGCTCACTGCAGCGTWAGAGACTGTGGCATTTTTTGACTTTTTGGAAGCGCCCCTCACATGGCTCTGCTGCTGCTCTTGAACCCAAGGGAGGAGCGGCACCTCAAGCGATGGCTGAGGACGGGGAAGCAGCGAAACCACAGGTCTYGATTTCACAGGCCTGCTTGTGTCTGCTCTTCCTCTGCCCTCCACCAAAGTTCCGCCCGAGGAAGTGCTCGGGCTGTAAAGGACCTCAGCAGCCTCTTACCTGCGGGGACAACAGCTGCAGGAACAACATTTAAATCTCTTTGGGCACTCCAGGTCATTGGGAAGGGTCATGTCCTCCACCACGTCACCGCTAACCAGGGTTTGTCTAGCAGCTTCCCAATTACTGCTTCTCTCTAACAGCAACGCTCTCCATTGCCACCAACTGCCAGGCAGAAGGAAGACTGTAACATCCTGTCACCCAGTCCGGGCCAGCCAACCACTTCCTATATATGTCAGTATGTTGTCTTCAACACAGTACACTCAGTATTTCAAACCAACATGTAACCGTGCAGGGGAGTGCCCATACAGACACAAGGAAATGCACTCAATTCTCTTGAGTCTTTCTGCAAACTCCAACTCATACTAGGGTTGCCAGCCTGCAGCTAAGCTTCTGTGCTACCGTGTGTGGAAAGAAACAGTGAAATTTAACCTTCTTGCTGGTAGGAATAAAACTAGAAGGCGACRCTTGGGAGGTGAATGGGACAGGGCCATGTTTCAAATAAAATGTGAGTATTTTTAATTCCTCGAACTGCCCCCTCCTTTCTTTCAAAGTTAAGGCAAATTACCCTGGCATCTGCTTCCTTTTACATTTCTCTGACAGCCCCACACTGTGGCACATGTGTCACTGTGAAGAGCCCTGCTGCATTTCCTGCAGCCAGGGCACATGCTGCAGCACGGCTTCCCCCCCAGCTGAGCTGCGCTCCTGCCTTCCTTCCGAGAAGGCCTCGCACGAGTTAACCCTCACGTCGCAACGGCACCTGGAGCACCAGCATTATGAAGGCTGTTCCTGTCGTACGTAAACAACCGCAAAGTTAWTTTACCCGCTTGCAATTCCTTTGTCGAGCGCAGTGAGAAATGGAGGTTTTTAACTGAATAAACGGCTGCGTTTGGCAGACAAGATAATTGACACTGCAAAGTCCTTACAGATTGCACATGTATAGCCGKCTTCCTGCAACTGCAAGAGGTGTCTCTGAGGAAGACTAGAGTGGCCCAATATAAGCCTCTCAAAAAAATATATTATTGTAGCATATTTTAGATTAGTTCATCAACTTCAGTTGTTACCAAAACACTTCCAAGGTAAAACAAAAAAAATCTGCAGCTTGAAGTGCTTCATTCTACAAGCAGAGTGTCCGTGTCCTTCTCCCTAAGCAAGCAGGGCAAGCCCAAAGACCCACCTCTGAAGACTGCACACAAAAATCCCGTCAAACCAGAGGYTCACCAGCCACAGAGCTAAATCTGTCCTTCACCTTCCCATGATACTGGAGCTCTGTTTACTGTTGCTCTTGGCAAGATCCTAAAGATACCAAAGTCTTTCTGCTGTGGGTGAATTATAAAGGTCTAGTGATGCTTTTTAGAAGAACATACTTAATTTCTCCTCCTCTACACTGCTGCACAAGAGTTAGCTGGAGCTGTTCACAGTAGGTATGCTTTTATTTTTCATCTCATTTTAATGATTTTAGGACACTATGAATCATTTGGGAACTTTTCAGAGTGAGAAGCAATATGCAAGGGTAAAGCTGGCTTAGATTTTTTTATAGAAGAGCAAAAACAACTCAAGCAGTTCAGTATACAGAAGAAAATTAATGAAATACAGGCAATGTGCTGTACTGCTGAGCCACTGTGYTGCTTTCAGAAAGCTGCTGTACACTTAACTTGTTCTCCTCTTTAGGCCATAACTGAATTACCAAGTGTGGAACGCACAGCTTGGTGGGCGACCTCAGTGCRGGACCAAAGCTCATGTCTGTCTTCCTCCCAAGCAGATGCTGTAACCCAGAAAGCAACGTCTTCCTCCCTGGGCACCAGRGACCCTTGAGTTGTCTGCTGCAAAGCGAAAGAAACCCAACAGGAAGGGAGGAGAGGCTGTCAGCAGCWTGGTTAGTGGTCACAGCACTATTTTGGGAGGTGAAATGTGTGGGGTTTCAAGCTCTCCGTATGAGATGGAAAGGCAATTGCTCTTTCAGGGGTAAGGGCAACAGTGACATCTCCCTTTCCYGAAGTGTCCTGAGAAAGGCAAAATAACCCCGTCCCCTGCTTCAAGGGGAGGCGCTTTGCTCCAAGACAGCAAAACTCACTGTGGAAGGGAGGCATTTCCTGCTGAGCTACAACCTGAAGGAGGAAAGGGGTAGACAACCCGCCAGTGCGGGTATCTGCGGGCGTACAATGCCCTGTACAAGGAGATGGGCGCGTATGTCTGGCTTGAGGTCTGCACTCACAACGGTTAGTTTAGTGCCCTGTCGGAATCCAGCCTGCCAAAGTCTCCAGAGGCAAATGCTGGAAGTGATTTTAAAKGAGCCGGCCCAGCATCACAAACTAYACGACGAGTTAAAATCCCACGCTGACAGCGAGCAAACATTAAAACTCAACAAGTTCACCGGGGGAAGGTCTTTATGCCAATGCACTGTATTAAGGAAATTCCTGTTTGGTTGCTCAAACTACATTTTAGCTCCTCTCTTAAGACTTAGAGCAAACACAAAAGCCTTGCCATTTGGTAGAAGCTAAATTATCCAAATCACTGGAGTCAAGAAAGGCAACACTAGAAACAAATATTAGCAGATTTGGGTGCCCAGAATCTTACTACACAGAAGTAAGTAAAAAATAGCTATAAAATTCACTTTTATATTAAAGAACCTTTAAAATTACCTACTCAGATATCACATAAAGTATGTGAGAAGATAAGTGTGCTTTATAACTATTAGAAATTAGTATGAACCACATTCCTTTCTTATTTATATTGGCATAAACTTGGAACTCCACAGGCCTGAACTGAAACAAACATGATTTACACTGAGCCGTAATGGAGTGCGTGTCAATTTTAGGGTTCACTTAGAAACGCAGCTGGACAACTGTGTTCCAGAAATGTGACAAAAAATGGGAATGAAGTTGAACACAAGCCACTTCACAAGTTCCTGAAAGGAACCCAAGCAAGTTACCAGCATTTTCAAGGAGCTTTTAACACTGTGGCCTTTTTTATTTTGAACACTAACTAGCTCTTTTTTTTTCCCTCTTTACTGTTTGATCACACATGGCAGGAGATTAAAGTATTTTCTCAGTTGATTATATTACAGTTTGCATCTGGGAACTAGATTTTAATACCTCCAGGTATGTATGCTATTCAGTGTGATTTACCTAATAAACTGCATTGTTAGGATAAAGAACAAATCCATGGCTAGAACTGCAAACCCATTACACCAGTGACTATTCGTTCCCTGGCAGGCACATTTATGTGTTAAATTGGTAATGGTTGTTGATTAAAAGTTGTATTATTGTATGTAAAGTGTTACAGTAATATTAGGCCAGAAGAAAGAGAGAAAGAAGTGGAGAGAGAAAGAAGTAAAGCACAGTCAGTTTTGCAATCTTACAATCTTGTAGCATCAGTCTGTTTTACGTTGACACAGCAAAATCTTTTGGAATAAACACACCGATTCAGCACCTTYGTGGGAAGGGTGTTTTGTGAAGGTGAAAGCACTTTCTGCTTAGCTCTCTGATACTGCATCACTGTTCATACCACAGGAAAACCTTGGCACTGCGTCCGGGTTCAGTCCCAAGCCAGTCCCCCAACACGATCCCATCATGGAGAGGTCCTGCAGGAACTGGCTATTGCTGTTCATTAATTTGGGAACCGGGAAAAAAAAAATGAGAGTATGCGGAAAAACAAGAGAAAATCACCATTACCTGCGGTATCGTACAAATTCAGGGTGACTTCCTTGCTGCCCACCGTGATGCTGGTGGTGTACTTCTCAAAGACAGACGGCGCGTATTGCTGGAAACGCAGGGAAAATAATAAAAATAAGYCTGTTTCCCAGGCAGTAGCATCTGTGCAACCCTGACATGACGAGGGCCCCTTGGCTGGGCACCCTCCTTCCCAAGTGACCCTGAGTTAGGGGCTTTCACCCGCTCCTGCTCCCAGCCTTGGAGCGCGTTTCCCCCCGGTGCTGGGGGAAAACCCGGGGCCTCTCCGCCGGCCGCAGGCTCCAGCGCGGGGATTTTGGTGCTGCTGCAGGTGCCTCAGGCGGGAAGAACTAAAATAAAATTAAATGAAAAAAAAAGAGAAATCCCTGCTAAACGGCCAGCCCCGGGCTCACCTCGGGGAAGGCGCCCTTCGCGTACACCATGAGCAGCGACGTCTTCCCGCAGCCGCCGTCCCCGACGATCACGATCTTCACCTCCTTCCTGCCCGCCGGGGCGGCGGCGGGGCCGTGGCGGGAGCCCCCGGCCTGCCCGGGCGCCAGGACCCCGTTGGAGACCTCCATGGAGCGGAGCCGCCGCACCGGGCACGCGGCTCCCTGGGCGGCCGCGCGCGGGGCGCCCCGGGGCGGGCGGCGCCGCCCGCGCCCCGCCGGGGATTGGCAGGTGCCTCAGGGCCCTGCCCGGATCCTGCAGCCGCCTCGGCGGGAACAACCCGCGAGCGCAGCGGCCGCGCGGGCCCGTCACGGCTCCCCGCGCCTCGGGGCCGCCCTCGGGGCCGCCCTCACCTCAGCGCCCCGCCGGGAAGCCCCGTACGCGACCGCCGCCCCCGCCCGGGCGGCCCCGTAGCGGCCCCTCGCCCCTGAGGGCGCCCCCGAGGGCTCCCCGCCACGCCCGGGCCCGGCGGGACGGAGCCGTGACGGGCCGCGAGGCCTCGGTCACCCCGCGCCGGCCCCAGCCSGCTCGGGTGCCCCCCAAGGCCCCTCGGCGCAATCCGGGCCAGGCGCGCCGGGGATCAAAGTGARTTCGTTAGCGATCACAGGGCTGCGAGGGCTGGCGGACACCCACGTGCGGCGCTTTCCCCACGCCGAAACTGCCGGTGCGAAGGGAGGGAGTGAGGGCGGTGAGGTAAACCTGGCGCCGATCCGCGTCGATGATCCTGTGTTGGTAGTAGGGTTGCTCAACAAATCTGCCACTGTTCTCTGTAAAAGCTGTGTGGGCTTTTTAATTATTTTTTTTTTTTTTCTAACAGGCATTAATGATGTGCCACTTCTTAAGAAATCGAAATCGAATCCAGAATTTTTTTGAAATGCCACTTATTGGGAATACCAACAAATACATGCTCAACAGAATGCTTTAATTCAGCTAAAAAAAAAAAAAAAAAAAAAAAAAAAGAAAGAAAATTGTCATTCAGACAGGGTTTCACATTTCCTCCTGCACGAGTGCGTCACTAGACATTAGATGGCCTTGCAGGCTGGATGCGGAACGTGACCGTTCCTCCTGGCCTGGAATAATCTCGCAGGAAGGATCCTGCTTTATGCCGAGGGCAAACAGGAGGAAAGAGGCACCTCGGTGACAGGGAGCGGGAGCAGCGGCGCAGGAACACCAGCCAAGTGTCATTTAATACAAATAAAGAATAAGGGGCAGCCAAATTCACACCCGCGTCAGGCTAACATTTCATTAAGAAAATGTAAATACAAGCACATAGAACAGACAAGCTGTCCAAAAGAGGCCTTATGGGCCACAGTCATTTTGTATCTGATCTGCAAGGCAGTGAAAGCCATCAGCTCCTGTAGACTCCAGTGGCTGAGAACATCCCCAATATTGCACAGGAATGAAGGGTCCAGAAATGAGTTGKTTTTTCCTCAAATGATTTCTTTGAACGTGGCTCAAMACCACTGGAGTGTATGATGTAATGAGCAGATTGGCTTCTTAGTCCTCATGTAACTGTGGCAATTCTTCGGCTTTTGGGTGTGATAATTTCTGTGACAGGTTTTCAGTGATAAAAGTGTTTTGTGGCTYGTTGTTAGGTGATTTCCTGGTTTGTTTTATGCAACAGTCCTACAAAGCACAGCATCTCTGAGGGCATACGGTGATAGGCCAGTACTTCCCAAAACACCAACCTCCTGGCCAGTCCTGGGGCTGTACAAGAAACTCAAGGCACGTGGTGGCCTCACGTCCTAAGGGAGCGGTAATGGCACCCTTGTGCTGGGTCTCCATCTGTCCCTTGTGAGTGACTATTGACTTCATGGTCTCATGTGCTTTAAATAGACAGACTTGAGATTTAAAAATACTAGAAGCCTGTGAGTGTTGTGACGACAGGAAGTCAGGAGGGGAACAGAAACATAACTGCAAATTCTTCTGCTCACAAAATGCTTCCTTAAATAGGAAGAGTTTAACAGATTTGAGGAAATACTCTCGTTAGAATCACCCTCCTGTCTGCAGGAACTCTCAACACCTTTGACGTTTGCAGTCGCTGAAGCTCTCTCTGCGGTACCGCRTGCCCTTAGGCAGGTGAGCACAGCTCACAATAGTGTTTCTAATGGCAAACATCTATTTTAACTAGCCAGCAAAATAGCAGGCTACTGATACTTCCTTGTACACATATTTGCAGAGAAAAGTAATAGCAAACGCCACCTACTGTATGCTCATATTACTCGTTTAAATGGTAATAAAMGCACAACAAGAACAGGGACCTGTTYCTTCTAGAATGTCTTCAAAACTACTTTCCTACATTTAAGAATTTTCTTCTTAATAATACAGACCCCACCCTTACAAAGACTAAACATAAAACTTAGTAACAACAAGTAGTCCTATTTACGTCAAARGAAATAACTCAAACTTAGTTAAGTGTCTGCATAGTAAAAGTCTTAAATATTTACTCTTGAACACGACCAGTAACATTAATTATGCCTGGTGTCAGTGATGAATTCCAGTTGAACTACACCTCTGTATATACAAAGTAAGAGAAAATGCCTTGAAGAGTTTACATCTTATTGGAAAGACAGACTCTGAACGGATACCTMCTGAAAAATAATCTCCAACCCAAAGAATTTACAGTGTGAATTAATGGGGAGATAGGTGACAAAGGGCACTTGGTGACAAAGGGTTTGGTGACAGTAAGAGATTGTGAAGCCAGTGATGAAACTAAGTATGTACTCAATGTTAATTCATTTTATTTGTAAAGCAAATACACAGAATCATGTACTTTTCAAACCAGAAAGACTGACAATCCCAAGCCTATTTCAGCTATCACTCAGCTGAAGTGAAAGAGAATCAAAATTCCCAATCTCCTTGACTTTCAGCTGCTTCTCAGCATCCATTTTGTAGCGTTTCTTGCTGTTTGCCTTGCACAGAGCTCTACCAWGTGGTCCTCATGAACTGTTTTACACAGACACCCCCTGCCCCCAATATCCAGAAAAATACCATGCAGCACATGATTCATCATCTATTCAAACCTTGCCATGTGCTTTGTTTGTTTGTWTTGGTGCAGCAGTCCCTACCCATAYAAATCCTTTGTTTCATATGGGATCTCAGTTGCCTTTTTCTCGCTGAAGGCAAGGTGGCTGTGACACCTGASCTCTTCAAAGAGCTTTAAAGCAACCTAAAAGATTACTACACTGTYGTTTGGCTGAGGAGAAACTACATACTTTTTTTTTTTTCCAGTGAGAAGTGCTGGCAGAAGTAATRTGGAAAAAAATAAATCAGTAAGAAAATTCTCTGCCTTTTCATGCCTCAGGAATATATTTCCTGTTTCGCTTAGCTCAAGTACTCCATGCACTCAAGCAGTGCAAAAATCATTCAATGAAGTCGACATAAAARCTGTCCAAATGCTGCCACAAAGTTTAGAGGACTATCAGAGAAAGCAAGACAACTGTTTCCAAGAGGAAGATTTAGCCAAATTCAGGCTGTGAATATTCAGAAAGTTTGGACAAATTTTGTTCGTGAACCACAGACTGACGACTACTASAGAGTAACTATTTATAGGCAATACTTACTGTGTTGTGGGTTGTTTTCTTTGCTATGTTTTATATCAGGATGCCAAGTGTGTGGGCCACATTTGGCCCACCTGAGAGCTGTGTGGCCAATGTGCCATGTTTTGAATTCCACCTTTCATTAAAAAGTGTAAGCTTCTGCCTTTTCCGTCATGGGGGAAAAAAAAAAAAAAGATAAAAAAGCTTTCTTTCAAGCTGAACAGTGTGTAGATCAGTGCAGTAAAGTCTCAGTCTGATGTAGCAGAGCCTACCTGCAGTTTCAGATACTTGATTCCTCACTGAAGCATCATTTTTTAAGCCAATTTCTGTTAAAGATGTTGATAACAAAAGGTTAACATAATCTTACRCTGTTCTGGAATGTCAAACTCAGTGACTTACCTCTGAAAAGCATGAAACAAACACACAGGTATTTGTCACTACCTCCCTAAGTGCTCTGGCAGATGTGGGCATTCCCTGTGGGTCTCCCAGGGGTGCAGCGTGACTTTAACGAACTGTGGTGAGGAGTTTGTCCAAACGGGCTGGCAGTGCTCTCGGTGACAGTAAATCTTGTCCTCCACCTCCGTGCTCAAAGGTCTGTCCGGAAAGACTGAAAATGCCTCCAGCTACCAGGTCTGCAGGGTGCATTTCTGCTGGTGGACGGCGCTGGCTTTTGCACGGGAACCATGGGAAGGAAGTGGTTCCCAGAAGGATGCACTGGCTTTTCATGGAGCGCTAGAGCAGGGAAGCCCTAGCAGGAAACACTGGTTCTTGCTGGYGTCCGTCTGGTCTGCCAAGGAGCTCGCATGCAGAGCAGAGACTTATTTGCAGGACCCGGGAAGGCACCGGAGCGTCTCTAAAACTTGTTTGACACTCGCTGCAGAGCGTGCTCTGCCRGGAGCAGGCACATAGAGGGCAGCAACCGGCCAGCGCTGCGCCAGCCCGCAGGTCTCCTGGAACTTGGGGACTGGCTCTCTGCCATGGACAAGCTAGATATGGCTGGCCTTGATTGCATGTTTCCTGTGCATTTTTTTGTCTTCCGACACACATTTCACTCTTCCTGACTCTCAATGTAACAGCACAGGCATGCTGTAAAGTTCCCTGTTATTTCCTTGGAGTAGTACATAACTCTGATTTCTTACATCAGGGAGACTTCCTGGTGAAAACAGTCCTAATTAAACTTACATGTCTCATAATGCTAAAGATGCCCCTACATGAGAGGCAGCTGAAGCTACTTGTGAAATGTCAATGCTGCTAGACCTTTAATGATCTGAGTGTCTAACAATAGCATAGGCAGCGCCTGTTCGGCACAGATACAGGACACCAAGCAGATGGGAGGAGGAGGCAAAACAGAATTATTTCAAAATGGAAATCTTCAGACAAAAATATTCAAAATATAAACCACATCTGGCTATTTGTCATGTTTTGCATTAGCTTGAAAAACATGCACACACATAGAGCTTATACAGCTAATCCTTTCTGTTGTGGGGCTAGGCAACTCCAGGTTCGCTTTGTGACCCCGTTTTGGAGCAGGGGAAGCGCGGGCTCAGCTGACAGGCCTCCAAGTGAGCCAGGGTCGGTGACGGAGGAGGACAACAGCTGCACGAGCTTTAATTCCTCTCTCCACCTTCTCATACAAATGTGCCCCTCAATCCTCTGCCTGTAGGAGCTGGAGAGGAACGTGTAGGCACCCTGCTCTCGTGCCAACAGCAGTGGCATTTCCTATACTGCGGGCAATCACGTAGTAGGCGCTGAGACTATGAAATCTTTTTCATATGGGCAGCTGAGCAGCCGGGGGACTAGAATCGCTTTGGTCAGAACAACCTTGCAGATGCTCACGACACGTTTTAACCCCTTTTGTAATACGGCAGCAGTATGGGGTAATTTACTGCCACAGGAACCACTTCCTGCGTGCCGAGGGCTGCAAGTCTGCGCGGACGGATGACAGGCACCGTGCAGAGAAAAGCACGTGCGGGGGACAGCATTGGGAAGGGAACCCTGTTCTTCACCAGCAGCTCCCTGGGGAGATGGGGGTRAAGCAGACATAGCTTTGTGGATTTAGTTGGAACTAACTTCAGTTGTGGATTAGCAATGTTTGGCAGGCAGAAAGAATCTCTTCAGGGTTAMAGCAATGGGAATATCTGGAAAAAGCTATTTTAAGACATACCTTGGGAGGAAAAAAAAAAGAAAAATAAACAGAAAAGCCAGAACAGTTATGCAAATAAGCTAGAAATGAGGCAAAGTAAGAACACAGCATGCAGGACTCAAATGTAAACAAAAGGGAGGCTGTCCAGATAGAAAACCACAAACRACACAGGTTGAAATGCAAGACCTAGAGTTCATTGAGCAACATCAAAAATGCTGTGTTGTCCACACCTCCTTGTCTCGGGCGTAACCGTCTCCACAAGGTGAAGGGCAGCCATGAATCAAGCTCTTTTCCCTCTCGGTCTGTATTTTCTATTCAATTATTTGCAGGCTGTGCAAGTTCTGCTTTATTTCCCCTCTCCATATGCTGCACTCTCCTCCTGGGGTTTTTCTATTCTGCACCGTGCACTTGGCCTCTCTCCCATTTCTTTCTCCTCAGTGTGTCCCCCCCTGCTCTGCTAAGATCTGCTCTTTGTAAGCGCCGCTGTGCACATATGCCGGTCCCCCTCTCCCCACCTCTCTGCTCCTGTTCCTGTTCCAGGGAGTGTCCCTACACTTCCCTGGAGGATTTTTTTTTCTGCCGGAGGGCCACTGGCCAGCCAGAAAAGGGACAATTCTGCAATGGCCCCAGAGCCCGTGCTGCTCCCTGCAACAGCTGACAGGGAGCGAGGATGAGGACGGCTCTGCAGCTGCTTAGCAACTGCGAGCTGCTGTTATGCGGTCGCGCGGGGCGGCAGCCGAGGGCACCTCATTCACTAACTGCCTGTTTTGGCCTGTTCTGCTCAAAACCATGGCTCGGCAGGCCAGCCGGGGTGCTCCTGACTGTTTATATTAAAAAAAAAAGTATGAAAACACCGATTTCTACCTGCAGAATCAGGAGTAATGGTGCCAATGTCAAGGGCAAAGTAAAATGTTTAGTGATTTGATGGCTTTATTGATGAAAATTGCCACCCTTCATGATTTATTTGATGATTCTTGTAAGTCTGAAAGCATTCTAAAAYGAACCGGTTGTATGGATATGGTTGCGCTGCTGGGATCATAGCATTTCAATAATAGCTGCATTTCAAAGGCAAGAAGTGACACAAAGCATTCTGCAAGTTGGGTGTTGAAATGGCTTTTTTCTTTTATAGCTCAAGAGTGATTAGATCTCTAAAAGCACTCTACCTGTCTTGCAGAGTGGCTGTGTCATAATTCTTGCAGAAACATAATGAACAGATGTAGATTTAAAAAAAAAAAAAAAGGCAGCACAGCTCTGGTAAGTATCCAAGATGCCCATCAAAAGTCGAATGGATCTTAGTCTATAGAAAAGAAAGAACGTGTTTGTTCCACTCTCAGGCATCATTGTACATCTCTTTGTATACAGGTAGCCAAGAGAACACATTAGACTAGCAAATCCTGGTCATTATTCAGTGCATCTATGTCATGTACTCTGAGCACAGTGGCTCACAGGAGAAATCTGTCAGAGGGGCTGCCTATTTTGTCTAAGGAATTTCCTATCATCTGCTATACTTAGGATGTTATTAAAAATGTCAGAGCGAAAGCAGTGAACAAGCAAATACCTGGTCCATAGTCCTACTCAATGTTCCAYTGATATTTCTGGTCTTTAGCAGTGTGCGTTGAGGCTCCCTCCCAGCTCCTAAACAGCAATTTCTTCCCATGGAATGGAGGATAGTGTAGGTCCAGAACTCCTCCTGACACGGTTTTGACAGGCCTGGGACATACGCACACCTGGTGCTGGGGAGACATTACAGAGAAAAGCAGTGTCTATCAAGGAGCTGGAARAACATATACAATTATTATTAAAGTTTGTAAGTGAGGCACAGCAGTAGCAAAGGGGTGCTGAGTACAAAGGCCGTTGATAGAGCAACAGTGGCCGAAGAACCATTCTTTTCAAGAGAGCCAAGTGTAAAGCAGCACACRTAGAACGAGGAGCACAAACCAAGAGGCCCAAGACACCGCCCCAAGGAGGAGCAGCTCCCAGAGCATTTTATGAGCTGTGCTGGAAAACCTGCTCATACCCGCCCAGTGTCATCCCTGGATGCAGAACAGGAATCTCGGATGGGAAATGCTGTCACCAGGGGCATGATCGCAGCTGGTATGCTCTGTCCTATTCTGGTTGCCCTCATCAAAATGCTGAATAACCAGAATATTAATGGGGAACCATGATAAAAATAATTATAGGATTAGTAAGCATGGACTGTGGAGGGAGCTCTGCGAGTCTCCAAAGGGAATGATAAATACTTGCTTGATCGATATGTACACAGCTACAAGGGGACCAAAATCTGTTAATACAGCATTCTTCAGTCAAGCAGGCTAAGATATAACAAGGTCCAATCACTGAAAGCAGACAAAACAATTTACCAAGCCTTACTTGATTCTCACTGACCAATTTTCAATTAAGATTCCATGGTTTTCTAAGATACAGGTATGCTGTGGTTCAACTACATCTTTCAGATGAGAAAAGGCAACTAATGCACAAAAGCCTCATGACCTGCAGGAAGTCAGACCAAATGAACCTAGAGGTCTCTTTTGTCCTTTATAAGCTATTAATCTAGTTTGCTTAGACAAGCAATGGATTKTGACACAAAAACTTCAATATAAAGGATTCTGTGTACAAGTCAGCCTAAAACAAAATGCTGTAAACAGTCACAATCATTGTTTGGCAGAACAGCTTCATATTTTTTATTTCACTTTGCCTCTCAATCTAGTTTGCTTTAACTGAAACACTTTGCCAGAGGAATTAAAMCACTTCTAATTGATAACAGACACTAAAATAATTAGCATAGAGTCTTCAACACCAAAGCGAGTAGAGGGATACTGTGGGCAAACACAAACTCTACAGCTTCAAGAATGTGCGTACAGTCACCATAGGCCATTCAGAGCAACAGTCTGGTTTTTGCTGGAGTTTTTTTGTAATTTTTTTTCCCCCCCCCCGAAAGATTTCTTTCTTTCTCTAAGAGTCCCATGCAGTAAGCCAGGGTCATTCTAACTCAAGTATGAAAGTCTGGCTTGACCTTTCTGGGACTGAAATATGCTGTACCAGAACATCTAGCTTTTTAGATATGATTTTCAGCCATTAAACCACCCACTCTGCGGAGCACAATCGGCCTCAACTGCCTTGGTGACTTTTAAACTACATTGAACATAGCAGTCATTCAGAAACTCTAAAAGGAAAAAAAGCAGTTTTCAGTTCAGGCTCRCAAGAACCATTTTCAGAGGTGGGGAGGACCCGCTCGGGGCTGCTCGGGAGCTTCACACCACTCGCTGCCCCAGCAGTTCCTGGCCCGTGTTTGCGCCTTGGCAGCTCGAGGACTCTCCCAGCTGGAGCAGTTCCTAAGGGCCGGCCGCGGAGAGGCCGTTCTCAACAGTGATTAATTGCACGCAGGGATTATAGACCTGGAAAAATATGCAGGAGGTGCATGTGCAGACAAAGCCGGGCAGGCTCCCGCAGTATTACAGGCTGCACGCGCTGGTTCAAAGTCCGGACTGCATTCGACAGAACTGGATTGCTCCCATATCAAGCAAAACCACAATTAAGATTTAACTTAAAATGCACTTTTTTAAACCCAAACGTCTATTTACACATGAATTTAAAGCCCCAGGAAAGTTAACAGATGTTGTTTAAATATGGTACGCTTCTTATCGCTCTGCGTGTTGATTTAACTCGGGATGATGCAAGCTCTAGAACTGTGTCACACAGCTATAAAAAAAAAAAAGAGAGAGAGAGAGAACAGACCCATTCCGAGCCGTATTCTGATCTCCAAGCCGCTTGTTTTTGACCACTTTATCCTGCTGCGGTCGGCTGAAGCATTTTCCACTCGCAATAGGAAGCAGCAGAGACGCGTTTTTACGGAGGAGCCGCGCCATGTTCGCGCGGGCGGCTCCATTCCCGCATTCCCATTTAGAGGCGCTGCGAAGCCGGGAGGCAGCTGCCCTGGTGACACGGAGAGGCGCCCTGCATGTGAATAAGGCTGCCCCGGCGCGAGCCCTCGAGGGCAGCCCGCGTGTCCGCGCGCTGCCAACGCCAGCACGGCACCCGTCGCGGCCCTGGGAACGCCGTGGCCCCGGGAACGCCACGGCCCCGTGGCAGAGGCGCTCAGCTGGAGGACCCCTGTATCCGCGCGTACACGGAGCCTGGCGTCTCCCTTGCAGCGCTCGCCATTTGCAGCCACGTGCGTGTTTGTGTAGGCGGCGGTGGCTGCGAGCCTGACGCAGGCGGTGGCAACGAGCAAGACCGAAGGAAAAAGCAGCTCRAAGGGAAAAGCGGCTCCCGCGCGCCCACCTGAGCGCCTGGCCCCTGCCCTGCACGGGCCGCCTCGCCTCGGCGCCAAGGCCGAGCAGCCACTTACCTTCTTCCCTCCCACACGGTCCGCAGCTCGCTCCCGCTCTAGCCTGGCTTGCTTTGGGAGGCTTTTGTGTTTTTTAGGGTTTTTTTTTCTTTTCCTCCCTGCCCTCTGCAGTGGCTGCCCGAGCCAGGCTTTCCTACCCCATCTAATTTCAGCCTGCCGTGGAGGGTAAGGTTTAACTCCCCGCAGAGCYGAGGAAGCTCCGAAACAACCCCCCAACACACACGCGCCTGGAGCGAGCGGCAGGAGAAGCAGCTGGGAACAAAACAAAACGAGTCAAAAAGAAAACGGGGCGAAGAGGAAAAAGGCACGTGCGGCAGCTCGGGGCGCCCATGGCGGCCGCGGGGCGCCGCAGCCCGGCCAGGCCGCGGCGGCTCCTCCCCGCCATCCCCCCGGCCGGAGGCGGGCAGGGCAGCCCGGCGGCCGCCGCGCAACAAAGCGCCATGTGACGGCGGGCCGGCCGCGCCGCGCCGCGCTGCCCGCCGCTCCCCCTGCTCATTTGCCTGGCTCCCCCCTTCACCGCCACCTTTTTTTTTCTCCCCTCCTTTCTTGCATTTGGGGGGTTGTTGTCGCGGTTAAAAAAAAAAAAATCTTCCGCATTAGGCTACTTTCCTCTTTGGGTTTTCACCCGAGGCTGCGGAGGGGGAAGGGAGGAAGGCGAGGGGCGGGCTGCGTTATTTATAGGCACCCAGGGCTTCGCCGACATTATGCGAACTGCCTTTGTCCTCCCCGCCCGGCCGCGCTGCCAGCCCGGCCGCGGCCCCCCCGCTCCGCTCCGCTTCCCTTCCCCTCCCCCGGCCGCCGCCATGGCTGGAGCGCCGCCAGCGCCGCCGGCTGCAGCGCTGCCTCCCGCTGCTGCTGCAGGGCGCTCCCGCCGCCGCCATCTTGTGCACGCCACAGCCTCGGCGAAGGGGGTGGGGGGGGAGGGAAGGCACCATCATCCGCCGGCCCCGCCGCGAACCCTCCCGCGGCGGCGGGCTGAGGTGGCGCGGGGAGAAGCGGCCCCTTTTGCCGCAGCCACCGGGACGCGGAGCTCGGCGGGGAGCCCCAGCGCGGAGGAGAACGCGGCGCCCGAAGGAGAAGCCATGATGGCCGCCAGCTTCACACACCGCGGAGCGCCGCCGGGAGCCGCCGCCGCCGCCGGCCGCCCCTGCCCGGCACCCGAGACGCGGGGGGCTTCTCACCAGCTTTCACACAATAACCATAATAACAATAAAAACACCAAGCCGCCGGCGGGGAGGCCGTTTCACGGGCTGAGTGGCCGCACTAAAGCACAACCGCGGTGAATATCAACTGCGTCACGTCTTTCCAACTGTAAAACGCAGGCTGCAAAGGGTCCCTCACTGGGAAGGAAACTCCCTCATTTCGGATTTACTTCCAGACCTACATTCTGCCCCCCTCTCCAAGCCACTGCCTCGGCTATGAAGGATTTTACGGCGTTTTTCGTTTCTGTTTCTTTTTTTTAAAGCATGTGTAGTGAGACGGTCTCCATTAAGACTCTCACCGTCCTGAAAAACAACCCCCCCTCACCACCATTTTGTTGCTTTTGAATTTTTCTGTCGAACCAAACGCTTCAGTAACTAGAGGGACAAACCCGTAAGGGATCCCACCACCACCGTTTCGCCTTTGTTTTTCTCCTTTCTCTTTTTCAATCAACCTTAGCAACATCTCACTGCTTGTAGGCAATTTTTTTTGTTGTTTTTTTTTGGTGCATTCGTTTTGAACAGCCACGTAACGCCCGCACGGACTCGCAGCGGCGTCTCTCCGCACAAAGGAACAAAGAAACAGGGCTGGGGACAAGCAAGCTTTGTGAGGAAAAAAAAAAAAAAATATATATATATCTCCCTGAAAAACAGACATACAGAGCAGATCTGGATGTATCCAGCAAGACCAAGAGAGCTCCCGTTCCTACAGCCCGTCGTTGGGACCGCTCTGCTCTGCCCAGGACAAAGACGTTTGCTGCACGGGCCTGGTCTCGCTGTTTCTCTGCAAGGGCAAAAGGCTCTACTTACCCGCACACCATAGCTGAACGCGGTGCTGAAGGTGAAGTTGTTACGCTTTTTAAAATATGGCTATAAATACATGGGATCTGTATCACCGCTTCTCTCGTGAGTTTGCAAGTCAAAACGGATCTCGTTATTTACGGATCTCTGTATGGCAATGCTCTAACAAAAAGAGAGGAAAAACACACAGAAGAAAGATAAACCCCAAAAAAAAAAACCCTAGAAAATGTTGTCCAGCTGTGTGGACTGACAGGATCTAGTTAGGACTTCCACTCGAGGCTTAAATCTAAGTTCCCGGGAGAGATTTACTCTGTACATAAAAAAAAAAAAAAAAGACATTCAGTGTTTTTCCACCGAATCCGCAGAAACTAAAATCTGTTTTCCTCAGTATTTCAGTCTGTACACGTTAGTGTGAAAACACCTGGTTAACATTTACTGACCGTAAGCAACGTCAAACATGTCTATCTAGATACCTTGCTTTATATAAGTAAAATATTTCAAAAGCATCAATTGGTTTAGATAAACAGACAAAAACATAATACATGCAAATGAAGGCTTAGAAATAAGGACCACTTCAGTAACATTAACATGAAAACTACACTTAGTAAGGACAGAATGGATTGGGTACTTACAACRTAAAAGAGAGAAAAAAAGAAAGCTTATCATAGTAAAATTGCTTTTTTGCCATTATTCGCTATTCCTATATCTATATTTAAAACATTACCTTATAAGCACCAGAGGAGTTAATAAAAAAAAATGGCCAGGAATTAAGTGTTTAATGCAGGAAATACTTCCTAAAATTTATTGTTCAATCATCAATACAGCTCTAAAGCTTAAAAACCCCCCAACAAAAACATGTTATTTACTTATTATTTTTGCATTCAAAATTGTTACTGCTGACATAGGGTGTGCCATGACCTAGTTACACAAGACAAAGATGGATTCCAGCTCAGAGGGAAAAATCCGAGATCTTTTTTTTTGGGGTCTTCCTTCTTCAGTGAGTCCTCTACAGCCTGTTGCCAGACATTAGCACAACCCTGAGCAGTCCTGAAATGGATGGCAGTGGATTCGAGTGGAGTATTCCCCCTTTTGGAACAAAGGAAAAGCCCAGTTGGCCATTTTAATTCCAATGCAGAAAAATGGCTGCCTGGTCTCTTGGCCTCTCCTTAGCTCTGTCTGCTGAGGGATGTTTTTAGCCGGGCGTCTAATAACTCAAAACCCCCATGGAAGCCGCGCGCCCATTGGCTCGCGGCCGCGCGCTCCCCTCAGCCAGCCAATTAGGCGCCCGCGCGGCCCCCGCGCGCGCACCCGCCGCGCCCGCGCCCCCTGCGCCCGGCTCCGCGCCCCGGCCGCCGGGGGGGGGGGGGGGGGGGGGGGAGGGTCCGCAGCGCGCGCGCGCGCGGCCTTTAATAGCGAAAACAAAATGGAAGCCGCGCGCTGATTGGCTGTCGCCAGCGCCGGACCTTTAATAAGCAAAAACCGCCGCTTTCCTCCCCCCGGCTTTATTTTTTTTTCCTCGCTTTTCTCCCCAATCGTGTGAAATTGTCACAGTGTCGCCAAACGGCGCCGAGCCGCGCGGCCCCCCACCTCCGGGCGCCGCAGGGCGCTCCGCCCGCCCCCTGCTTCGCTCCCTCCCTTCTTCCCTCCCTCCCTCCGTGCGGGGCGTCGCGGGTCTGGCCGAAATCTCTTTTTTTTTCCCCCCCYCYCTTTYCCCCCCCAGGAAAAAAAAAAAAAAAAAGAACTTGTCCCACCTAGGCCCATCTTGTTTAGAAACACTTTGCGCTAAGGTAAATGCAGCGGGCAGATTCCACGCTCCCCCCCTCCCCTCCCGCCGCACGCCCTTAACGCCGGAGAAGGAGGAGGGGGGAGAAAAAAAAATATATGTTAAAAAAAAAAAAAAAAAGGGTAAATGTGAGGAGCCCCCGCTCGGCGGAGGGGAGGGGGCCCATGCGGCGGCGCGGGCGGCCGCGGCGGCGGGGGCTGCGCGGCGCGGCCGCCGTGAATGTGCAGGCGGCGGAGGGCGGTTGGAGGCGTCCGCGGCGCTCGCAGCGGTGGATTGTGGGAGGCCGCCGCCGCCAGCAGCGAGCGAGCGAGCGAGCGGGCGCACACACAATATGTGGTGGCTCGCGAAGGCGGCGGGCAGGAGCCTGGCGGGCAGCCCGYGCCGGTAACCGGCCCCATGTGAGCGACGAGCTCTCGCCTTTCGCCGCCCGCACGCGATCGGCCGCCAAACGCGATGTCTTTCCGAGAGACCAAGGCGGGGGAGAGAGCCAAGCACCCTGAAGATCATGGCAAAAAGCAGAGTTCAAGTGAGATTGGGGCTTTTTTTTTYCCCCTTCCCTTCCTCTCTCTCTCTCTCCTTCTCCTCCTCCCTTTCTGCCTCTTGTCTCGCCGGGGTGGAGGGAAGGAGGGAAGCGGGGACACACACGGCTCGCAATTCCCCCATTTTAGGGCTCGCTTCTTGGTGGATTTCCTCCCTGCCTCTGTGTGTGTGTATGTGAGCGAGCCGGCGGTTCGTTTAAAAAAAAAAAAAAAAAAGGTCTTTGTTGAATATTGTTTAACTTCGGGGTTTTCGGCCTGGGTTTATGTTTTATTACGATTTTTTTCTCCCATTCCTCCTCCCTGCCTTGTCTCCCCTGTCCAGGTTGGATCAACGGAATGGAGAACAGCACCCAAGCCAGCACTTCTGTCGAGAAAAGAAATCACCATTGGAGAAGTTACAAGTTGATTATTGACCCGGCTCTGAAAAAAGGACAGCACAAACTCTACCGTTACGATGGGCAACATTTTAGCATGCCTGTGAGTGCGGGGATTCCTGGGTGCCCCCCTGTGTCGTGTGGTGTGTGTCCCCCTGAGCCCCCTGTCCGGGTCGCCGGGGCCCTGCRTTCCCCCCTGGAACCCCCGCGTGTGCTCGTGGCGGGGTCGGCAGGGTGGGGGGACACGGCCACGGAAGTTACTGCCACCTGACACGATGTGTTCAACTGTCAGGAGCCCCGAAAGGAGCCCGAACCTGCAGCTTTCTGCCCRTGTTTCCAATCCGTGTGCATTTCCCAGCAGTATTGCAATTTGACACGTGTGTGTATGTGTGTGCTTTTCTGTTCCCCGGAGGCTTCCTATGCTTTGCCGGGGTTTATTTATTTTATTTACTTATTTATTTATTTCATTTGTGGCTTAAATTTCAAGCAGTGTTACTGCTGTTTTGGTGCTGTTTCTTCTCCTCCTCCCAGAACTCTGGAATTGCTCCTGTGGATTGTGTCAGAGATCCCAGAATAGGGCGAATATGGACCAAAACTAAGGAGTTGGAGCTGTCTGTCCCCAAATTCAAGGTACTGCCCCTCTCTCTTTGGTTTAGCTTGGTATTCTTGTTTATCCGGGAGTGAAGCTTGAGTTGCAGATAGTTTAATGAACCGCTTAAATGACAGTCATATTCCTATTAACATTATTATTTGGTGAGCCGTTTAACAATAATCCAATTCCCTAAAGATAACGAAAAATCAATACACCTGTCTAAAAGCATCAGGTTGAAGGTTTTGGAGTTGTGTCTTGGGTGCTCCTCTCCAGGAGGGTGGGTGACGGAGCGGGGCTGTCGGCAGGCAGCCCTGCTCAAAACACGTATTCCTGGCACCCGGCTGAATGAATGGCTGAACCGGCAGYGGCTCCGCTGCTCCCAGGGCCAGTGTGGGAGCCTTGGAGGCAGCTTCTTCCCCCAAAGTTCTGCAGGAGGCTTTAACCYTCTCCCTTCCACGCCGTTTTCCCTCCCTGCTCTTCAACGCTGGYGCTGATTTTCATTGCCGCCCTCGTGCCTGTTTCCAGATCGATGAATTTTACGTGGGGCCAGTGCCGCCCAAGCAGGTCACCTTTGCCAAGCTGAACGACAACATCCGCGAAAACTTTTTGACCGACATGTGCAAGAAATACGGCGAAGTGGAAGAGGTGGAGATTCTCTACAACCCCAAGAACAAGAAGCACCTGGGTATCGCCAAAGTGATCTTTGCCACTGTGAAGGGTGCCCGCGAGGCCGTCCAGCACCTTCACAACACCTCTGTCATGGGCAACATCATCCACGTGGAGCTGGATACGAAAGGTGAGGGCCAGAGCTCRTCTTTGCTGCTTGCAGCTCCTGTGTCCTTCCTTCTTCTGCTAAAATGTGGTGCTTTTGCAGGCTGGAAGGGTTCTGTGATTAAAAATATGGAGCGAATGGCCCTGTCCCCCTGCGTACGGGTCTGGTTTCTGGGGCCTTGGGAAGTCACGTGGAGCCAAATGTGTTGTCTGTTGCTAGGAGACAGCCCTGTAATTTGCAAAATGCTGCCATCCTGCCTGGATCCTTCCCCTTCCCGGGCTTGCCTGTCCCCAGCGCTGCCCCGGGGACCTCCTGGGTCCCCRTCCCCCTGCTCGAGCTGCTGCTGCTCCMGAGCCACCTCCTGCCGCTGCCCTGGCCCCTCAGCAACCGCCGGGCAAAACTGGCCCTTTGGGGAGAAACCCWCTGCTTCCTGGGACCCAAACCTTCGCATTGCAGCCACCCAGCAGGGCTGGGTGCTGTCCTTGGGGTGCCTGCTGTTTCATTAACATTTAGCAACAAACTTAAGGCTTGGCAGTAAAAGAGTGCTCAGCCTTTGACAGCGTGCGAGTGTGTGCGACTGTGCATGTGTGTGAGTAAGTGTGAGACTGTCCCTTAAAGGGACAGCAGCTCCGAGTCCTGCAAGTAACTGGCTCTCCCTCCTGGACCTGAGCACTGTGCTACCCAATAAAGTTGCTGAACGTACCAAAACTTTCTCTTCTCCCCAAGAATCAGGCACTTGACTAAAATATGCCTGAATTTTAGAAAATGTCAAAAACTGAGACGCAGGAAACAAAGTGTAGATAAATAGCCACTTGTATTCTTTTTTTCTTTGCAAACATAGCATTTCTAGTTTAAAGATGACTTGTTGCATTCTTTCTTGAGGAAGAGGACATCGTTAACACTGCTGTTAAAAAGAAAGAAATAAAAACATAGCACTGAYGTTTTTGTTCTGTATTAAAAGACTTAAAAATTTTGTGCATAATCTATACAGCAGTTGTTACGCTGCACATGGTAAGAGGGGATRTTGTTGACATCAGTGATCTCTGTTAAAAGCAAAATAACTATTATTAAAGTATTTTCTACTGTAATTTACACAAATATACTTTTGAAATCTTAGTATCGGGTTTTACATAAGTTATTTTTCCTGGTTACTTTGAAAACTGAAAGTAAAAAATACATTTAACAAGAGATTAACCATTTGTAGTTTTAATAATGTAAATTAAGGTAGGCTCATAAGTGGTGCAGGGGAGGTCTTACTGAGAGACGTTCTGAACAAGCTGACTGGAGTACATTCTTCCTTGTTTTTCTCCATTCATAATTTACCCTGCAAGTCTTGCACAGACAGCTGTGCAAGAAAGTTAGCTGCACACTGGGGAAGGGGTTTTTTAATGCCTTTTTTTTTTTTTTTTCTGAGAAAACATTGAATGAGCTTAGTTTTAAATTGCAGGGTTTTTTTTTGCCATCTGTGTGCTTCTAATGGTGTTTATTTTTTTCTTTTTTCCCCCGCTCTCACATTTGTGCCTCTTTCATTCTTAATGAGTAAGATTGGCAGTGTTAGGTGATCTGGTGGAATCAAGTAAAAATACTGCTCCCAAAGTAGCATTAACAGGCGAGGGTATTTCTAAAATACGTGTGTGTAATGTTTCAAATTTCTTTTCCATGTTCAGCTTTTCCAGAATGTTGTTAAAATTGCTGTTTAGTTAAATACTAGATTTTCATAGTCTAGGAAAATAAATGTGAGGAGCAAAGCATTGATTTATCTGTCTGGTAGGAGCACAGGCCTAGGAATCTGGAACTAATAAATCTAGATGTTCCCTCGCTGCCTTGGTTTATCCATCTGCAGAGTGGACATACTCACTAAGCACCTATTTTTATAGCGATAGTTAAGAATCACTTTACATTCATAAAGCTATTTTAGAATAGACTTGTAAATTTGACTACATTGTCCTGGGGAGCTAGGAGGAATTATGAAACTTCCTAACATTTTACATTTGTTTAAAAAGCAGCTTCAGCTCTAGCATTTCTATATCCTTGACATCGTGGTCTCCCGGCATGGTGTGTGTGTTAATATTTCAAGTATTTTAGGCTTTGTCTTGAAGAGAWCTATTTTTCATGCCTTGAACTGTAGCCATTTAAATAGTTGAGAATATGGCTTAAGAATAGATGTGTGATTTGAGTTTGGAAAAAAAAAAAAAAAAAAAAAACTCACCTGCAGCTGTAGTTTTAAATTGCTTGGGGCAAATCTTGGTGAGCTTGAGGTTTGATTCTTCAGGACTTCCTCTTAGAAGTCCCATTTCAGGGAAAATCTTGCTTGAATTCAACACTCTGTGCTCAGGTGTAGGTTCTGTCAATTTTTTTCTGWGTTGTAGTCTTCTTCAGTATAGAGACGTTTATCATATAGGCAAAATTTACACAGTCTCCAAGGGTCTGATTCTGTTTCCTTTGAAGCTGATAACAGTTTTCTTACAGACTGCAAGATGAGTAGGATTGGCTTTTTTGCAGTAACAAAAAATCCAGTATTAAGAAACTGGGTCTTATCTAGGATTCAGGAATTTAGGAATGAAGAAAGCTAAAGCTTGGCAAAAATGTAATGGACAACTTGCTTCTCTGGTTTATATCGTTGAAGGATACTGCTGAGCACACCTTAAACTGGAAAAAAAACCAAACAAAAACCCTGTATCCAACCTAATTAGTCCACGTCCTTTTGCAGAAGCRCCCCTTGGGTTTTGTGCATGGCATTGCTGTGCACCTTGGCTGCATGAGTAAYAGACAGCCTCTGTGGGCAGGGTGATTGGAGGGAGTTTGCTGCTGCTGCTTCAGGTGGTAGCAGAGAGGTGATCCTTTTCCTAAGGGTTTCACTTCTAAAATGTGCAAATTAAAAGATTTAGGAAACCTGGTTCAAGTATCGCTTCTCTTGCCTCCTTCCAAAATGCTCCTTACCCTGCTGAGAGGCTGTTGTGCCGTCTGGATGAWGTATTTTTACACAAACTGCCCTAGTTCTGTTTAACAAACTCTTCCATTGTGGTTTGTGCAGGTGAAACCCGCATGCGATTCTACGAACTGCTAGTTAATGGTCTTTACACTCCTCAGACCCTTCCCGTAGGCACMGAGCAGGATGCGTCGCCAACTGTGAATGAAGCCCTGCAGGTACAGTTTGCTTGACCTTTCTAAATAGTGCCTTTCTAGAAAACTCTGTACAAATGTCTTGTTAGGTTTGGCTTTTTGACACATTTACTTTAGCTCTGTCTTTTTATCGTCCTGCAGTATTTTCTCAGTGAGTGTTACTGATTCACATCAAAAGATAACTTGCTAATCATTGCCATAGCAAATGTAACTCTCTGCAAACATGGTTACATGTAGCTAATCCATGTACCAGTGTCTGCATAGCATGGTAAGTAATTTTTTCCCTTTTCTGAGTGGAAGATACCCACAGACCCTTCACTGCGTACTGTGTTAATATTAGAAATTCCTGCAGTTAAGAGAACTGGACCAGATCTTGCCCTGCAATGAGATTATTCCATTGAAGGCAGGAAATGTTTTAAATGGTACTTCTGGCCTGATGTCTGCAGTGTGTAATCCTTAATGTATGTGTGTGTTCTGCAGTTCTGCTTAAAGGYTAGAAGGGAGGTGTAAAGTCTTGAATAGCAGCAACAATTCATAGTCATCAAGATCCTTAGGCATTGGTTCTCCACAATCCGAATTATCCATGGAATCAGGTGCCAGTGAAAGCAKCCGGCAGTGTTTCCAGAGGTTCCCAGGCATTCCCCAGTATTCACAGGGTGGATCTGTGAGTTTTTACCAATAACAGCCCCTCGCAGCCCCACTGAAGTGAGGGGAGCCCAGCCGTGTAGAGCCATGAGCCCTCTTGGCTTGTCTCTATGTACTTTGGCTCCTGGTTTTATGGCTTTGGGAACATGCTTTAAGGTATCAAGTTTTGAAAGTGATCTGGCAGAGACTTTTAGAGCTGCAAAATGTGAATTTCTTCATACCTCTACTTCTCTGCATTCTTATGACTCTTAAAAAGCTGTAATTTTATTAACTCTATCACATGTTTTCAGGAAAAGAGCTGTACAATGACGATTAAAATCTCCTTGATCTAAAAACCAGAATTCTTCTCCTTGCCACCAATTCCTGCAACAGCAACAAGGCAACATAAATCCTCAGTAACCTCTAGACAAATTATTATAGGTGCTGACTCTTCCTTACCTCCCTTTTAAAAGCAGGAAGGAGCGGGAAGGAGGCGAGTGATGGTTTTGCAGGGAGCCCTGCCTGGCAAAGTGCTTGTATGTGCTCCACCTGACCTAGGAGGAATGAGTAGGGCCTGCTTTTGACTTCTTGTCGCAGCAAAACTAAGGTAGAAGTGTCCAGATTTGCTGTTAACTGTGAAAATGCAGCAACAGCAAAGCATTTAATTGATGTAACCTCAAAAGCAGTCCCTACTGTAATTAGCTTTAAAACCGTTTCTCTGTATATTATGTTCCTAGTCTTTCATATATTATTATCCTGAATTGATTTTTTTCTTTTCCAATTACTACCAGCATTATTGCCTTGTGGGTAGCTTTAACTATCACATTGCTGTTTGCAGCATCTGCCATAACGCTTGTTAGTTTGCTGTTGTAGTTTCAGTAAAATATTCTTTGACTTCTGATTTCCCCCTTGTGCAGAACAGCAGAGACCTGGCAGTGCCATGAGCCGCAGTCCCTTCCCTGAGGCCACATCCAAGCCCTGCTGGACACCAGTCCACATCAAATGTGCAATTAATAGGCAGACAAGTGGGTCATAGTGGAGATGTGACATGGCTTTTGCCTTACTGAGGATACTAGAACATCTCAGGAAGAAAATTTCCTGATATCCATGTGTTCATGGTCCCTAAGGGTCACAGCAAAGCAAATCTAAATGAGTGATGAGAGGGTGTGGAGCTGAGCTTGGGTGTGAAGGTGATGGCCTCCTACAAGCAGCTCATGTCGAGGTTCTCTTCTGCTTGTGTCGCAGCCAGACAGTAGTTTGTACTGTGAGTTATCACGAGGCTTTGGGAGAGCTGGAGCTCAGTCCTGCCTCTCGCTAGCAGAGCGATTCCTCGGGCTCTTGTTTTAATTGCAGAGAATTGATTCTGGCTCTCATGGTTAGTGTGGCACTGATATGACTCAGCAGTGCCCAAGTCCAAGCAGAACTGCTCCTAGAAACCCCTGGAGATGCCCAAGAGTTGCCCAAGAGGAGCAATTACTTGGTTCCCTCGTAGGTCTGAAGGGTTCCAGTTTTTGAGTACCATCATCGGCAGTGCTCTACCATCCTTTGTCCCTTTTGAACAAATGGCACGTTGAGATAAATTCTTCCTGTGTGTTAGACAGCTGTTTCCCTCCTTGTTGAAGATTAACATTTGGTAGAGGATGGTGGGTCTGCTCCCTCGGTGGAGCCGACACAAAGCCACCTAGTTTCAGCATGCTACACTCTGCAGTAAGGGTTCGCTGCACAGATTTGATGGCAAGTTAGCAGTGTGCTGATTTGTATGTTTTGTTCACAGATAAGCTAATTTGATCGTTTCATATCTCTGAAGTGCTCTCCGTTTTTGTGGTTTTAGTGCAGGTTTTTGCCATTTCCTTCCTTACTTGAAATTTAGATGAGTCTCACATGGTTGAGAGAAATTGAAAATCTTTTAGCTAAAAGTATTAGTGGAAATCTCCCCTTCACTCAGCGTAATGTTCTTGTGTATATAGTTTATAAACAGTACTTACCAGCTTTCTTTCCTTCYCTTCTTATAGACTAAGTTCTTCTTTTCATGCTCTTTTTATCAAAGGGAAATGTTCTTAGTGGATAATGTTTCTTGTTTTCAGGGGTGTTAGAACTCAGATCCCTTTTTGTCGCGATGGAAATCGGTGTAAACTCCAGGATTCTCAACTTCTGAAAATCAAACAGATTAGAAAAATAGCGTTCATAGTATACATTTATATGCCTTTTTTTTTTCTGCTTCTGTAGCTGACAGACTCGCTAAAGCGCCTGAAGGACAGTAATCTGTCCTCTGCGAGCTCTTCGGTCACCCCCAACAGCAGCACGCCGTTTTCTCACGACACGGCCTATTCCAGCTGTCGGCAGGACACCCCGAACTCGTACAGCCAATTCACCCCCCAGTCCCAAGGAACCCCTCACACCCCGCGCCTCGGGACGCCCTTTTCCCAGGATTCCACCTATTCCAGTCGTCAGACAACGCCCGTGTACCACTTCGGGCAGGACAGCGGGTACAAACCCAGGAGGCACGAAACAAAGTTTACGGACGCCTACAACCGTCGCCCCGGACATCACTATGTGCATAATTCGGCAGGCGTTTTCCGAGGGCCGGAGCATCAGTTTAGTACGTTCAAATCTCATCAGCAGGAACCTGTTCAGTTCTCTCACACTCCGCCCTTGAGCCACTCTGGTTCTTCAAGCTACAAATCTGCCTTCTCTCCCTACCAAGCACCAGCTGTTTTTCCGCAGGCTGATGAGCAGCCGTTTCCCCAGACTTCGAGGGAAACGGAGTACCGAAGACCTGCACCACCTCCCACTGAGATGGCTGTGGAAAGTAGTGCTGCCACTACTGTTGACTTTGTTCCTGTGAAGGAAAAGCCAGAGGAGCCTCCTCCACCCCTGCCAGATTCAAACTCTGTTCCTGAACCGAGTACAACAACCTTCTCTCAGACTCCGGAGAGGAGCGAGACCCCCGGCACCCCGACCATGGAGTCGGAAATGCAGCATAACAGCTTAGACTCACGGATTGAGATGCTCTTAAAAGAGCAGAGAACAAAATTACCCTTTCTTAATGAACATGACTCGGATAACGAGGTCCGAATGGAAGGTAGCCCCATCTCCTCCTCTTCTTCCCAGCTTTCTCCAATCCCCATGTACAGTTCGAACTCTCAGCCTGGTTACAGAGCTCAAACACCATCCTCGCGCCCTTCCAGCACGGGCTTGGAGGACATCAGCCCGACGCCGCTGCCTGACTCCGATGATGACGAGCCCATCCCTGGGACGGCTTCTCTGAGTCAGAATTCCAGGGCAGCGTCGGAGGCCAGCATGACTCCTGTGGATCCCCTGAGTAGGATCTCCAAAACGGAGACCTCGGAGGTTAAAGAAATGGTGCCTGGTGACCAGACTCCAACATCAGAAAAAATGGATGAGGTAAGTGAGCTGGGGACAAGGTACGGAGCTCAGTGCATGTCCCCAGGTTTGGCACGGGAGCTGCTGTGTTTTCTTGTGGCTTGTGCTGCTTACAGCATAGGGTTTCTGGTGCTTTTCTTCTACTATACAGCTGGAAATCAGCTAGATGTGGCACAAAGTCTTAATTTACTTGCCGAGTTGATGGGTTTCTGTGTTTATTATAGCAGTTTGCTACAATTTATAGTTCCAGGAGAGCTCAAGGACTGAACAAACCACTGAATTTTGGCCACTGCTCCTGCTATGAGTGTCCTGAGTGTCGACAGACACTTAAGCCACTGGAGCAGTTAATTGAGTCCTCTCTGCCATTGCTTAGGTCCTTGGACGTGGGGATGTGCGTGCACGCCTGCTTAAAGGAGCTTTCATGTTATGCTGCCGTATTGAATATATACTTTGTTTGATAGCTCTCCAGCTATTTCTGCCATCTGGTTGGAACAGGAGCCAGTTGCTGGGCTTTAGTACTCCCTTTGCTCGCTTGAGAAGGGGATGTAGTTGGCTTGTGGACTCCACTGAGTCTTACAGTAATAGAGCAGAGATGCCTCGGCTGGGGCATTTGGGGCTGAAGGGACAGCAAGAGGGGAGCAGTGTGGAAGGATGTTTGCAGGCAGGGAAATTATGTTGCGTGATGTGTCTGTTTGGGAACTAGGTTGCAACAAACGTGAGTGCCCCTACCGTGGAGCTGCTGCTCCTTGTCTCTGGTGTCAAGGAATAGTCAAAATCCGGATCTTTGCTGGAGCCGGACCCTTTCTCCTCGTTACTCGTACTAGTAAAGCACGCAGATGAAATTGCTGTCCCTGGTGTGCAAGAAGTCTGCAGCAAGGGAGAGCTCTGCCATTCAGGAGTGCTCTGCTCGTGTAAATGAGCTGAGTGTAATAGATCAATTACATTTGCTTATACAAGTTTGCTGTGGTTAAGCTGGCAGAATGCATTTCCCTCCAGTGGTTCGCAGTTGTGAGGTTTTCACCCCAGAAGTGGCTGCGTTTCAGGCAAGGTGGAACCGCTGCTCTAGGTAGATGCTTTGCAGAGTGCTTGTCTGGAGGAAAACATTGCGGCAGCAGCGTATAGTGCCTGTCTCGGTGATAAATAAACCCTCGTGCAACTATCATGGATGTTTTACATTCTTTTTAATAAGTGGCTTTCCAAACCTGCCAGCCCTTGCAGCTCTGGCCATTTAGCCTTCACAGCAATTCAACTGCTCAAGGTCCTGGTCGTTATCTAGGCTGGCCTGGGCTCCCCTCCCTGGAGGCAGTCGCTGGCCAGTGGGACCTGGGATGTGTTAGGAAGAGGATTTCTGTTCCCTAAGCTTGATCCAGGGGGATTGGGAGGGGATCCTCTAGGCTGCTTACGAGATGAGCAAGGCATCCCTGATCTCCCTGCCTTGAAGGCCTTGTGTGTGTTCTCCTGACTCTTGTGCTAGGAGACTCAGCCAGGTCTGAGCATATTTGGAAAGCTGACGAGCTCCCATGTGGTACGTGGGGGTCAGGCTCCCTRTGGACGTCGTGTTTGCAGGTTCTGAGATGGGGAAGCCGCGTGCAGGTGCTGAAGCCCAAGTTAAGTCTTTGTCTCCCTTTAACGAGGTGTCGGTGTCGGAAGTTCCTGCGGCTGGTTCTGAGATGCAAATTAAATAAATACATCGATCCTCTGCTGAAGCCAAGAAAGGGGTGCCAGGGTCTCCCTGCAGGTCWTGGCTGCCTTAGTTGTCTGCTCCCCTTGAAAAGTTCAGTGTTTGTTGTTGGATCTGTTTATCCCTCCCTCCTCGTAGTTACAAATCACACTAAGCTGTTCTGGCATGTTTGAAAAGTTGCCTATGCCTTTCACTGCTGCTTCTAATGTACAAAAAAAAAAATCTCCATGTGGTTTTGCTTCCTTCCCCCRCCCTTCTCCCCTTTTATTTTTTTCGTGCTGTAGAAAAGGGCTCTCCTGGCTCTACTCTGCTGAAGGAGGGGAGCTGAACAGGGACTTAACATAGGCTGAAATTTGAGCTGCAGCTTTGGAGCCGAGTTAGAGAGGGGCATTGAGCCCGGGTGAGGGCTGGAAGCTGAACCTCCAGCTCCAGCCTATTGTGATACCACTATTCAACTCTGAGCCCTCCAAAGAATCTTCCTGCAAACCAGAGGGAAGGCAGACCCGAATATTCCTAGTGACTGTGGCRTGAGGGAGCGGAGCAGAGATATTAGAGAAGGCTAATTAAGTATCATAAGGAAGCAATGAAGGGCAGAGAGCTTGAACCACTCTTCATATTTGCTTTTTAGGGGCCTGAGCGGCTCTCCTTGGGTGTGTATTCTGCCTCAGGRCTCTTGAGGACAACGGCATTATTGCAGGGAAGTTTTTTGCCTGAGACAATAAGAGCTTTCTAAGGACCTATTCCTGCTCCCATCAAAATGAGTAGGATTTTTGTCAATGATTGCTAGTCGAGTAACATTTGTTGTGTAGCTAATGGGCTGCCAATGATGGGGGGAGCTGATGAACCCAGTCTTGCTGTAAGTAGAGAAGGTGAAGCCAAGCCCCGGTAACTGCACTGATTTCTCCTGCAAAACCCCAGAGTTTGCTCACAGGATCCGGTATGATACTGCTAAGCCAGAGCTTGGCAGCAGGTTTGGGTGTGGGAAGGAAGGGCTGTTGCCTCCCTGCAGCACCTACCTCCRACTAATCCCCCCACTGTGATTATGGTCTGCAGAGAAAGTCCTGCTAAGCACTGCCAAGTCCTGGGCTGGGGGCACTACGAGGTGAGGGGGGGAAAGAAGGATCCTTTCCAAGAGCACAACCTGCCCCCGCCCCCCCGAGATGAGACAAGAGGGATTTTCAGGRCAGAAGATGACAAGGAAGAAAACTAGTCGAATTATGTTGTTAGGTTAGTGAACTTTTTGAGGGTAGCAATGTGCAAACATTCTTTACTGTGCTGCTGAAAGATAACAAGGAGGGAATTATCACAATATCTTTTTCATTGTATCTTTSAGTGCTGTTTCAAAAGTGCAAAGGTGAAGTCAGCACTGTTTGACGTTTTCACGTGCTGTTTGAGCCAGGTCTTGGTTTTTCTTGGCCTCATAGAGCAAGAGGCCCTGTCTGCACGTGCTGGGGAGGGTGGCAGGATTATAACAAGGTACTTTGTTGTAAATTGCCGATGCCTTTAGTGGTCCAGCTTTTGAACGTGTTTGTGTGTGATAGGGACACTATGTGATTGACAATGGCATCTTTGCAGATTTATGAAGATAAAAATATTTTTAATTGGGGACTAACAAACTYCTGCCTTCCTGGCAACTTGGATAAGTGCATAGTGACTGTGGTGGGGAGAGTATGCAAAATGCTGAAAACAGTCCTAAAAAGAAATCCTGAAACATGCCTGAGGTGGAAGCATTCCTGCTGATGCTGGATGGGAATCTTGGCAAGTGKTTTGGGGAGAAACCTGGGAGCTGCACAGCGCACAGCAGCCCTAGGACCACCTGAAAGACCTGCTGCCCTCAGCAGCCACTCACGRCTTTTGCTGCTGTGCAGGACAATGTCTTTGGGACAAGCTGTGCTCGCGCAGCAGGTCCCTTCTCCGTTACCTCCAAGGATTTCTGAGCTGCACTTATACATAAGCACAGGCCAGGTGACTTGGCCTTGTCCCTGTAGCACAGCTCTGCTGAGCCCCAGCATTGCATTGGGGCTCAATTTGCTCTTTATGTTGAAGGATCTTTGGGTTCTTGCATGGTCACTCCTGGAACTGGAGTAGGTTAATGTCCAAGTGTCATGATGTCCCTATGGGGTCCTTGTGGGATGCGTTGGCATCCTCCTTGACACACAGCACTGTGTCCCCATGCCTCTGCTTGTCACGGCTCCTGTGTGTGTTTGCAGAGCAGCAGCTTTGCAGGGTTCCTYGGGCATCACCAGCCCCTTAAACGAGGGAGCCTTGGACCTGCGGTGCCCAGGGAGGGTGTTGCGGGAGGCTGCAAGGCACAGAAGTGACTTAGTCCAGGGAAATGCATGTTATGGTTAAGAACGTGGAGCCTAAGAGCAAGGAAATGTGATACTTTGGTTTCCACAGAAACTGTGCGAGAGCCCTTCTGCCTATAAGGAGCTGTTATGTATGTCTAATATATATGGGTACACCTGGGATCCAATTTGCAGTTAGCGGGATCCATCATTCCTGAAGGGTGACAGGGTGGGGGGAAGATGTCGTGAGTGGTTACTGTGAATTTATTTTATTTTTTTAATTGAGGAAAAGAGGAAAAATTCTTCCGAGAGCTGTCTCTTGTGTCTGGTCTCGTAAACACTTTTTCAAATTTTCCTGCCGCCAGAGCTCCTGTGGATGCCATCCTGCCTCCCAGGACCAGCTCCTAATGGAAACTCGAGGTCTAGGTGTGTGTGGTGAGCACGAATTTCCAGAGGTGCCGCCAGCYGGAGCCGGGGTGGCCCCGGCAGGGATGGCCGCGCTGCTCCTGTCTGCACGTTACAACTGTGGGGCTGAACCTGAAGGTTCTGCTCTGCCCAGACCACCGGAGCAGCAGAGGGGAAAAATCCAAGGTGCTTTAAACGCAACACAGCATCGGACTCTGGAGGCCTCGGAGATCTGTTTAGTGTAAACACATGGTTCTGCTCGGAAAACTCCTGCTTTGGGACACGTCTCTAGGCCTCGTAGGCAGCGCCTGCAGGGTCCTAAGTGGCTGGCAGAATCATCCCCATGTCTGTGGAAGAGATCAAGCAGGAGGCCGGCACTGTCCTGTTCCCAGGGGGCAACGGGCTGGCTCCCTTGGTATTCCCACAGCATCCACGTCTCCAGACCTATGGAAATCCAGGCTGTGCCACTGTGTCCTTCCAGAGCTGGCACTGCAGGACCACAAGCAGGGCCTGCTTCCTCATGTCTGATTCATCTGCCACGTGACAGGCTGTTATTCCTACCCAAATTTCTGTGAAGCAGCGAAGTTGGTCAGCGCATGCTGAGCTGTGTCTGACTGAGGCTCCAGTTTGACTCTCAGAGGGCTCATGAGGCTGAGGCCATGCGGGAAGCAGTGTGCTGAAGAACCCGGCATCACTGTTTTATCACAGTCCCTTTTGAAGGAAAGCTGTGCAGGAGTCACCAGWGTTCCTGCGTGCTCACAAGGGAGAGAACCACACTGAGGAATACGTGACTTCGGGAGGTTTGGGGGGTTTTTGATACCCAACTACCTTAGGGGAGCAAGGGGACGTGTTGATAACAGAGCTAGAAATGGTGAAATGCTCTGGAGTGTAACTGAAAAATAGAAAGCAGGCTGTGGTCGGGAGGCCGAGCGCTACTTCCACTCTTGGCTCAGGCCAGACTTTGAGGCTTTCTTGCTTTGCATATGTAACAGGAATGACATTGCCGTCCCTTTTTGCAAATCACCATCACTGATCGCGCTCTCACCTCGRCTTCGGTTCTCTCTCTGCTTTGCCACCACTGACTTTGTGGGTTTTCTGCTCCTGCTGGACCRGATTTATGTAACTGAATTGTTTGTGAGTAAGCAGGACAGTGTTTTTGTTTTGGTGACACCTGTAGCTATTGTGGCACGCTGGCAGCATAGGTCCAAACTGCAGTATTTAACTGGAGCACGCGCTCTATGGAGGAGTAAGTTTTGCGAGTCTGAGCTCTGCAGCCTGTTGCGCTCACAGACCTTCGGGCACCTCTCCGTTTGCAGAGTGTGGAGCCCTTCCTCTTCCTGTCAACATGGATGATCCTGAATGCTCAGGTGTCACAGATGCAGGTCGCGAAGCCTCGCGCTCAAGGGATATGCTTTTCCCCATGCCGTATCCTCGCTGTGCTTCCCGTCAGATGGTTGTGCACAGTCACCCAGGGAAGGCGGGCAAGTGCCGGTACGGCAGCGCGGGTTGCAACACGCRGTGACACCGCAAAAATGTCATCGTGTGTTAGGGAAGCAGTAGAAATATTGAGAAAACAATTGCTTTTACCAGAGCATGCAGCCACCAGAAGACGCTAAAATTCTGGGTCTGAATTTGAAGAAAGCAGAGCAGCCTGCATGCTGCAGGCACGGGACATGGAGCAGCRCACTGAGAAGCTGATTCAAACCGCTGCTGCCTTTCCTGGAGGCCTCCAGATTGGTCTCATCGTCAAGCAGGCTTTACATCCACACTGAATTTGGATGCCTTTGCACCTCCTTCTGCAAAATTTGCCTTTTGSTTCGGGGTGCTGGTTTGTTCCTAGAGAAGGCAAAGCAAACCCAAAGTGAAAGCAGCCCTGTTGCCTGCCTGCCCGTGGGAGGTCCCTTGACCCAACCTCATTACTGCTGCACCGGCTTTTATTCGGAAAGTGCAGGGTTCGCTTTCGGAAATGCCCGCTCACCGTGAATCTTGAAATAGGAAGAAAGGTTTTTAAAAGCACACATTTTTCTTACTGAAACGGAAGCTGTTTGCGGCCGGGCCTCGGCAGCCGCACCGTGCGTGGAGGCCGCCGCGAGCCCCGCGCCGGTGGCAGGAGCAAAACCGCCRTGCGAACGGGAGCGGGTGGCGTCGCGCTCTGTCCGCTGGGAGGGTTCTCGTCATGAAAGGCCTGGCTGCAGCGCGAGACTTTYGGTTTCCCCTCTTCGGGCTGCAGCTGCTCCGACTTGGGCGCTCCTTGGCAGGTTCGCCTTTCCCGGCTGCACGTTCGTTCTGCAGCACATGTGTTTAYGTGGAGCTGATGACTGCGTTCTGAGCACAACTTATCACACACCTTTGGCCAGCTCACCTGCATCGCCCCAGAGCTCTGCCCTGTTGGGCAGAAAGCCAGGGAGAAAGTTAAGAAAAGCAATCTGGGAGCAGGGAGGAAGAGGAGTACCCGGGGGGGGTCCCTGTGCTGCTCCTCCCTCTGCTTCCTCTCGTGTCTGCATGTTCAGGGGTTGGAAATGAGTCACTTCTTTTATTAAGGCTTTTCCTGAGAGCTGTAAGCAATAAGCCAGTGAGGAGCGTGTAGCTCTGTGCCTTGGTCGGAGCAAGGTGTCCTCTCCACGTGCCTTCCCTCTGGGGCCCTGCAGGGATTTCTGAAGGGGCTTTTTGATTTTTTTCGCTTCTCCCATAGGGGCTTCCTGTTCCGGGGGCCTGTCTTGTGTGTCCCAGCAAAAGGCTTCATTCCAATGTTGCTCAGATTTCCACAAAACCAGGCAAGCTACCAGTTGAAGAGATGTGTATGCAAGAGTGTGTTTGGGCAGGGCAGTCTCTGACTCAATTTACCTGTTCGCACAACCTCAGGTGGGATCTGTCACTCCTGTTACATTAGGAGAACGGTAACAGCCGGCGCTTTTGCAAACCTGAGGTGAATCCGAGTCGGGCTGGGCAGAGAGGGGCCCTGGGACACGAGGGGTTCCTGGGTTCTCAGGGTCACTGGCTCTGCAGTGAGAGCAGCCTCCACAGATGCCTGTCTGTGCTCTGAAAGCGTTTGCAGGGATCTGCTTTCATACTAGGCAGTATCCTGCCAGGTAAAACAGACAAACCCACCTCCCTCAAAAGAGCAATTTTTAATAGTGCCTGGACTTGCGAATTTGGATGGTGAATTTGCTAGGACAAGATTTTAATGTAAATGGATATTAGCCTCARTTCAATCCTTGCTACAACTTGGTTTACCTAAGCTGTACCCGTGTTGTGACCTGATTTTGTAYRTAGTGTTTCTGCCCTTTTAATTCCTGAGGTTTTTAAGCTGCAGCATCGACAATGTTGTACAGTGTGACTGCATTTAAGCGAGACCTGGCCTTAATTCTGTCCCGGGTAAGTGAGGCCTGTTGATTCYRTCCTGCCACTGCTGTGCTGTTCTGGTGCTGTGAAGGGAGCTGACGATACTGTCCTAAGCCAAAAGCTAATGCTTGAGAACCGCAGAGCCAGCTGTTCTCSAAGGGAAAGCTGCTTTTGGAGCTGCATCTGCTCCAAAAGGTGCTCGCGCCTTCCGGCTGGTCCCCTGGGGCCCAGAGCRGCGGGTGGCCTAGGGGAGACCCAGTCCATCGCTCTTGTGGCCTTTCTTGCAAGTTTTTGTGTGGCTCTCACTCTCATTTGCAGGAGTGGAGCTGCAGCTTCAAACTAAGCTATTTAAAAAAAGAAAAGGCATGTGCTTGAKCAAGTGGTCTGGGTACGTGTTCGAGAAGGTTCGTGCCTGCAAGCGTCTGGCCTTCGCCATGGCTGGTGTCTGTGGCGTAACCTCACCGTGACTTTGCAGGAGAGAGAAAGAGACTTTGGACTGGTTCAGYAGGGAGCAAGGAGAAGGCCTGTCCTTGACTTTCTCTGGCTGCTCCTAGGTGGTTATTTCTCCTGTTTTCCCCTCAAAGCTTCCATATGAGATGAGTCTGTGTYGTGGTGCTGCCTTCACTGTTTGTGGGGATTCAACAGGTCTCCCAGGGACTCTCCGGCTCCTCCAGATCCGTGCAATAGGATTTGGCTGTGAGGAGACTTCCTGGACCGCGGCACTGGACTGTGCTCATGGTCCAGCCTGCCACTAATGGCTCTGATCTGTTTCTAAACCTGTCTGCACTTCAGCATTTTTGCAATATCTGCAGCAACAAGGTGCTGGTTCAATTCTGAARCTAATTTCTGTAAGAAATGTGAAGTATGCACAGGGTTTCCTTGCATTTATTCTCAACCTCCTGCTTGCTAATGAGAGGACAAATGGGGAAATCAGCGTTGTTTGCCTCTGTGCCTTTTTTTTGAATATTTTATGCCTGAGCAAATGGCAGAGGAAATGCCCCCAGCAGTGGGGTATTTCCACTCCAGTACCTTACGACAGTTGCGGTCACACAATTTATTTTGCATACAAYGAGGACAGTTTAATCGAAGAAGTTCAATATGTTCTAGAAGTCCCAGAAAGGTCCGTGTCCTGCGCACAGCTTGTTGCTAGCACAGGCTGCAAGGGCTGCCTTGCCCTCTCCGACGGCAGCATCCTGGGGGAAAAATTTCCTCTCYTGGGGCTGGTTTTGAAGAGGGAGACCTCAAGGGTGGTTTTGCCTATATTGCCTTAGGCTTTGTGTAAGAGTGAAGGGGATATTTAGTGTTTTAATGAGTGTTACATACGTGCTCACTGCATGTTCGGAGGATAAAACCTGGGCATGTTTGGAGAGGGCTCTTCTGGGATCCCCTCTCCTGCTGTGGCTCCATGCTTTTCTTGCAGAGACCAGGAACCTTTGGGCATCTTGTTTTCCAACTGCACAAACCAACCAGGACGGTGCCCTAGAAATTTGGGCCAGCAGTGGGAGAGAGGATCTGGGCTCGTGGTTTGAACCCACTCACAAGTGAGGGGGAAAGCAGCCTCAGGATGGTCAGCTTGCCCTGAGAGCAGGGGAGCTTTGAYGGAGGATATTGATGGGTGTTTAAGCAAAGCCCTCCGTTTTTCCACGTGCCGGTTGTCCTTCAAGACCTTGCCGACTCCTTGGTTTGTGATGATGCTGCTGAGGCAGCTCCCATTGCGCAGACCACATTGGGAACACTCAAGTCCTATGAATTAAACCCCTCTTGCTGCTGACACTGGAAATGCAGAGCACCAAACGGGCCGCTGAAACTGCTGCCATAATGATAATGGCTGCGTGATTTCAGATACTCTAGGGTATAGTAGCAGTGTGTAAGAGGCGGGGGGAAATAACAAACTGGCTGATTAGGGCTTGTTTGAATACAGTAGGTGTACAACTGTTCTCCAATAGGCTGTTATCAGCTGGGAAGCCAGAGTGCTTTTGAAGTTTATCTGCCTCCTTATCACTCTATTGGTAGAAAATCTGAATTCATGACTCTGTTTGACCTAGAGCTTAAGTATTAAGTATGAGGGTGAGCTCAGGGGATGGCACCTGAGCTCCAGCCCGGCTTGGGGCTGGAAGGGGTCTGTGTGCCCAGCAGTCAGGGTGTTATTGCACCCTTTTTCTTTCTTGTTTGCAGGTGGGCTCTCATCCYACGTAGCCAGTTCCCCGCTTATTACCAGTTGTAAAACACCTTCTGCCTCCCAAAGATGCTGCTGCGTCTGTGCCCACCACTGTGCAGGCCCAGGGCAGAGCGCARGYGCTTGGGAACCGAKTTCTCCCTGTCCTGTGCAGTTTCTCCTGTTTCTTCGTTTCTTTTTCCTTGCTGCTTTACAGAGCTGCTGCCTCAAACTCCTGAGCTTTTGACAAGCCTTGGAAGCAAATCTGCTCATAATAGCAGAGATGGCAGAAAATGACAGAGTGAAGCCCATGGCCTGCTTCTTCCTTCTTTCCTTTCTKGGAGAGACTATTCAGTTCCTCTCTCTGCTGGATTTGTTTGGTTTGTTCCCAGGCCTCTGAATCGCTCACTGAACCTGGTGTCTGAAAAGGGCTTTACCTGGGTAGAGACAGGCCRGCTTTATAAAAATCACCAGGAGAAGCAGGGAATGTTCCCTGACTAATTTATCCATAGGGGGTGTTTTCTTGCCACTCTCCCATCCCTTTATGCATGACTTAGTTTCCCAGCCCACTGAAGCCTTTGAAGTTGGATCACAAATAACTCCTCAGCTGTATCCATCCCTCCCCTAACAGAGAACCCAGCACAACCATTGCTATGGGCAGCCCTAGTGTGTGGCTCCCCAGTGTCAACACCCCTCTCTTCTTCCCTCCTTCCTCTTCCCTCCTCCTCCCCATGAAGAACTCCCTTTTTTGTTATTATTTTTAACTCCTTACTTCAGGCTTGATGGAAAAGACCACGGGTCATCTCGGGGCTGTGAAGGTGCCACCGAGYGTCGAGAGCCACCTCAGGTGCCCAAGCTCACCAGTGTCCACGACGTGCCGAGGGCTGGTGCTTGGCACTGTCCAGACACGCAGTTCTGTGCCGGGAGAGCCGCTTCCCCGCTCACTCCAGCCCCCAGATCAGGTGTTTTTCCTCCCCTCCTTCTCATCCAGGGAGATACTGTTTGTTTACCCCGTGCCTGTCGCTGTCACTTGCTTCACCTGTTGCTCAGCCCATAGGTGTGGGGAGGGTGCTGTGTGCCAGGGAAGGACACAGAGATAAGCACCAGGCCAAAACGTGAGCCCAGCCGCCACGGTGTGTTTGTCAGGGAGGATGTTGGCATCRCTGCAAGACTTCTGCAGGTAGCAATAAAGAAATCAAGACGCCCAAGTGATTTGCTGCCTCCTCCAGGGAGTGAGACAAGGGGTGAGTCCATCGCCTTGGTCAAACTGTTGCATTTTGCCCTTCTTTGAAAGGTGCTGTACAAGTACAGTTTTTTTTTTAAATATGGATGAGACTTGCTTGTTTTTTTCTCTCTCTTTTTTTTTTGTTTTTTTTTTAGACCCTCAATCCAAAAAGAAGCAGCAACAATTTAGCCATCTGTAGGATAGGATTCTGGTAACTTTTTATCCCAGAAGGAATTCTGATTTTAGTTCTAGCTTTGCTGAAAGCCTGTGAAGCAGTGAAGTGGCAGTGATCGGCAGTGTGTAAATGTGGAGCGTTCACGGTTGCAGGTTTAAGGAGTGGTTTTAGCTCCCACGAGTACCATTCACCAGCAAGCTCTGGTGAAGGCAGATTGCTACTTAAATGTCTCACTGAAGAATATCAGAATTGACRAATATAATATAATTTGAAGATAAAATTCACCTTGACACTTTCAAAATCTTAAAATAGCTGTTTAAATGAGCACCGCTGAGCCCACCTCCTGATACTTGGAGCACCAGGACCCATCAAGCGTGTGACAGAATAGCCACAACATTCAGTGAAACTGGTGTTTACCCCAAATACAGCTAAGCTGGTGCCAAAAAAAGAAATTCAGCACTTGCTAGCTGCTGGGTATTGCTCTAAGAGTATTATCCCATATTCAGTAGCTCTCTGCACTCTTGCTGATCAGGAGTGAGGTCTCGGGGCATCCCCTTCTTTTGGCCCCAGAGGTTCTGCCCGTGCTAAAATCGAGTGCCCGGCTGTGAGGAACAGCAGCATCTAGGATGAAGAGAGACCCCGGCCCTTCGTAGCTAGTGATGCTGACGTGAGTCTCTCCCAACAAATTTGCGTYGTTAAAACACCTTTGGAAAATGTGTCATGCACATAATTAAATACCTGTTTTGCTAACTCTTAATTTAATTAATGCAAAGCGAAGGTGGCAGTGCAAATTAATTTAGTTGCAAATGGCTTTTCTCTAAGTGGGCTGAAGGGAGGCTTTTTTCTGCAGGCTCTGCAGCTGCTGCCCTCGCAGGCGTGCGGGGGTCTCCAGGGCCAACAGACCCAGGGGGTGGACAGGGATGGAGGTGACATCCTCGCTGTCACAYGGAAGCTGCGGACCAGCTCACTTATTTCTTGCTATAAAAGCAAAGAGGGAAGCCAGCAAAAAGGCAGCTTCTTTGGGAAGACGACATAGCTGCCTTTTGAGTCTACCCTCACACAGGCTTGCTAGCAGTCCCAGTCAGTCCGCATTCAGAAGGGTGAATGAAAAGGAGTTCATATAACAAGAGATATTTCKGTGGCTCCTCTTGATTTTTTTTGCTTCTGCAGTTTGATCTCACTCAGTTGGTGCCAATGTTTTTCCCCCTTGGATATAACTTTTCTGTAGCTGCTATTCCTCTTTGAATATTCATCTCTTTTAACTTTCTTTAAAGATTTCTCCTTCTAGCTGTTCTTCTTTTGCTGTGACCTCTTCCCTAACCTTGTGTATTCTTCTTTTTTCTCCTGTCTTTTCCACCCATTTCTCCCCACAGCTTTAACTTTCTCCCTCCCTTTCCTCCTTGCTCCGGGTGAAGCTGGGGCAGGGATTGCTCGGAGTGCAAGAGCAATGGGAAAGAGGGCTCTGCTCTTCCTGAGGTCCCGCCAAGCACCCGAGCGTTCAGGAGACCTCTTGCAGTGTTCCAGAAATGCTCGGTGCTGCTTTAGCAGCTCTCAGTGCAGTAGGAATRAACACATGCAGGTATGAAGCAATCTCCTGGGCACTGGAACGTGGGGTCCGTCCGGTCCTGCCCACTCGCAGGAATGTCAGGAACAGCTTCTCCCACCTGCTCTTTCCCTGAGGAGGGAAAACCGACCTCATTCAGGAGGCAGGATTGCTGGTATGGAGGCTGTGCCTAAAGGGACCCTCTGAGGGCTGGTCTGAGCGGGAGCTCCGGGCAGAGCCGGTCTCCCGAGACCACTYGGGTAGAGAGCAGGGAGAGTTCACGGAGGGAAGGATGAAATGCAGCTCTGAAAAACCTCCAGTTCAGCGGTCACGATTTGTACTTCTCTTCATTTTGGGGCTTACAAAGCGTCTTCAGAAGAGGTCGCGGTTGTTTCTTTGGCGTGTTTGGGGCACTGCGCGAGCCGGGGCTGCGGCAGGGGCAGCCGGGAAGCAGCCGTGGGGCCGGCACCCTGCGAGCCGCGCTCGCCCTGCTCGCCCCGCTCGCCTCGCTCGCCGTCCCGCTCAGCCTGCTCTCTGGTGGCCGCTGCTGCAGCCGGAGTGTCCCTGGCAGGGCACGAGGCTTCACGCGCACCTGGGCTGCTTGCGGCAGCTCCGCTGGCTGCAGCCGCCGTGCCCTCACTCCCCTGCTCCTGCTTCCTCCCTTACCCATGGGCAAAATTCCCGTGGTAACAATCAAATCGCAGCAGCTTCAGGAAGGAGCCTGTGCGGGTTCTCCAGGGATGGTGCAGGCTGAGCTCTGCTGCCCTCTTAGGTCAGGAAAACTCAGAGGAATGCAGGTAGAAGAGGCATCTGCTGGTCCCAAACGTGGGAAAACTAAACATCCATGAGACTCTCAATCAGATTTGGTGGAAATTGGAGAGCAGGTTCCAACATTGTAGCTGGGATTGGGACAGGCACCTGGAGACACCACTTCTGAGGACTGCCTTGCTGAGCAGGACTTGGGCTGAGGTAGGCAGAGGGAGCAGGAGCTCCACAACAAAGCGGGGCCGTCGCTGCCGTCTCCTGTGCGAGGCAGGTGCCAAGAGCTGCCCGGCTCTTCAGTGCAGGCTGGCGGGGAGGGAAGCCCTCTGTGAGGTGGCTGGAGGACTCCAGCCAGTCCCGCTCACTGCATACCCAGGAAGGGTTGTGGTTGATCCAGCATTGCCGTGTGCTGAGCAAGGGGGCACCTTCCCTTATAATCCATTTTCCACCCCTTYGGCGCTGGAGGTAGGCTATCTGATTTGTATTTTATATGACTCTGCTTGCGTTTTTTATGGCTAGTAGAGTTCCTGTTTTGCTTAGGCATGTGCCCTGTCTTTGAATCCCAGCATTTATGAGGGAGAAAACCTGTGAAGAATAAAGGCAATTTAAGCAGATTCAGCATCCGTTTTTTTCCCCCAGCGTGAATTGCTTTGGCCTACTCGAGACGGGTTGGAAGAGCAGCAACCATTGCTGTGAARTGTTGTGTCTGCCCACAAGCAGAGGTTAAATGTTGACAGCAAGTGAGCCAGGGATTATAATTAAAAAAAAAAAAAAAGGAGTTGTTTCTTTGTGCATGGTGAAAACTGAAGAGTAACCCCCCGTGGTGTAACACACCTGTCAGTATTAGATGTAAATAAGAGATAATGTRTCTTGCAGCACGAGACGTTTGGCTTGGGCGCCTTTCTGCGAGCCTGGCAGCAGTTGCTTGTGTTCTGTGGTAGCAGAGGGTTTTGTTCCGTCGGTACCGATGTGCTTTTCCAAGGCTTTTACCTCGCTGCTTCCTGAGGTCTGGCATGGCCCAGAATAGCTACAATAGGCACCAGCTGCTCCGTGGGCCCGGTCTTTTCAGAGCACCGCGCGCTTTTCTCCACTCCCCATTAAAACATGTGCTAAACTTAGCTTTTGTTTGAAGCAGCCAGTACGATGGTGTTTAATACGAAAGGACTGTGCTCCTCACCTCTCCCTCTCTCTTGCCGCAGGGTCAGCATTCCTCAGGGGAGGACATGGAAATCTCCGACGACGAGATGAACCCTGCGCCCATCACCAGCGCAGAATGTGCCAAAACCATCGTGGTGAACTCGTCCGTCAGCAACACGGCCGTGATGGCCCCGTCGATCCCCATGCCCCCGCCAGGATTCCCTCCCCTGCCGCCACCGCCGCCGCCTCCTCCGCAGCCGGGCTTCCCGCTGCCGCCGCCGCTGCCACCGCCGCCGCCACCCACACACCCCGCTGTCACCGTCCCTCCACCGCCGCTGCCCGCGCCACCTGGGGTCCCTCCGCCTCACATCTTGCCTCCGCTCCCTCCTTTCCACCCCGGTATGTTCCCCGTCATGCAAGTGGATATGATCAGCGTGCTGGGCAACCACTGGGGTGGCATGCCCATGTCCTTCCAGATGCAAACTCAGATGCTGAGCCGCATGATGCAGGCACAGAACACGTACCAGTATCCGCCTTTCATGGGCRCCCGCATGCAGTTCTTGAATCTGCCGCCCTACCGCCCCTTCTCCATGGGAGCAGCGCTGGGTCGGGGGCAGCAGTGGCCACCACTGCCCAAGTTTGACCCGTCGGTTCCACCACCGGGTTACGAGCCAAAGAAGGAGGATCCCCATAAAGCTACTGTGGACGGAGTCCTCCTGGTCATCGTGAAGGAACTGAAGGCGATCATGAAGAGGGACCTGAACAGGAAGATGGTTGAAGTGGTGGCGTTTCGGGCGTTCGATGACTGGTGGGACAAGAAGGAACGGCTGGCAAAGGTAGGTTCTCACTAACTGCATGCTGGGGCTCAGGGGAACACTGGCTGTGGTCAGCACGCATGGGTGAACAGAGCTTTAAAATACTTAAAAATACTATTATTAAAATTAAAATACGCCACTCCCATAAAGGTTACAGTGATGAAAATGAAGCAAAAGATAGAGGCATAGAATAACTTTGCTATGAGAAACCCCATTACTTGGGGATGCTAAAATTACTTGTGAGGCCTGTGTGTTCCTGTCCYATGGATGTTGAGTGTAAAACTCTTTTTGACTCAGGATGTAGCAGGCCATAGCAGGATGCACCAGCCGTTGTGGTCAGGCTCTACCTGAGTCAACTTGAGTATTTGCATCTCAGCAATAACCCTCCTTTTGCCCCGTGAGTCTCTAAGGCTTTCCCTGTAGCCCTGCTCTGGGATCAGGCTGCCGGGATTCCCAAGGAATTGGGCAGGAGTGTCTCACGTGGGGCTGGGCTCTGCGCTGGGCAGCYGTGGCAGGAACGTGCTGGAAGCAGCAGCCCGCAGGCCACGGATTGGTGCTGCCTGCAGGTGTCCGCTGCAGGACAGGTTAGCACCTGCCCGGAGACCTGGCTGCCTTCACTGGCGTCGCTCCCTCGTGCACCCAGGCTTTTCTTGCTGCTGCCGGGCACGGGCCCTTCTCCCTTTGCAGCGAGGAGAGGCCCCGCGGCGCCGCCASCTGGGCCTGGGTGCGGGGAGCTGTGGCTGGGTGTTCTAGTAAATTAAAAGATTAAACTAAGTTAACACAGAGACGGCCTAATTTACCAGTTTATTGGGGCTGTCTTGTTGAGCTGTTGTGCACGAAGTGGGCAACAGAGGGGCCCCATGCAGAGCTGCCTCTGAACRTGTGCTGGAGATGCTCGCCACAGGGTGCTTGGTGCTGTCCTGAGGCTCCCAGCTCCTCCGTTACTTTGCTCTTACATTGTCCCACTGGTTTAAGYGTGGAAGAAGCACCTTGTTCTCACTGCAGTCCCTTTGTTTTGGGTCGGATTTCCTTGTCACCCCCTGCAGCTTTGGAGCCCACCTCAGGGCAGCCCCAATTTCTGCAAGGGACTAAGTGCATCTTCCACCTTAACCGCTCATGCCCGGGGTGCTTTGCCTGTCGCAAGGCTCTTGCAGAGAGGAAAAGCTTTGTATGAATCGTCCCATCATTTCACAGCCAATTTAAAGTGAACCGTAAGCAGTGAGCAGCTCTGTGATCTAATACGTGCTGCATTGCTCTCTCCAAAGAAAAGGTAACATTCTGGAGAGGTGAACGCAGACCTCAAAACGATGTTGCACAGGGTCATTTTAGTCAAACAAGCTGCAGATACGTTTTCTGTTTCTGACAGCAGTTTTCAGAGCTGGTATCTCCACCGCACACRGCGGTAAACGAGTCACGCGTTGGCTCTCGTGCCCAGGAGAGCTCCGTGACTTTCCAGGGACGTGGGTAACTCGGCTCCCGAGCAGCCAGTTGGTGACACAGCGCAATCCGCGCCGCTTTGGAGCGGCCTGGCCTGATGTGCAGCGAGAAGGACCAGTGCTCGAGGCTTGTGCCTCCTCCGAGCGACCGCAGTGGAGGCTCCTGCTTCCAAGGCGGCAAGGAAACATGGGAGCAAGTCGGAGCCTCGGCACCCGGGAATCAGTTTTAAACCTGGCTCCACGGTGAAGAGGCGAGCGAGTTGGGGCAGGTCTGTGTGGCCGCTCACCGTYGTGTGCCCGCTGCTCCGGTTGGGCTCTGCACGTTCCTCCCTGCCCTGGAATTCACAGCCCGCTTGGAAGCCAGCAGTGTCCCAGCTCCTTCCCGCGGTCCTTGACACGGGTTGTGCTGCAGAGGAGCAGTTTGAAAATATAAAATTGCTGGAATCACAGAAAGTGGAAGGGGCTGCAAAAGACAACAAAGTGCACACCTGTGACTTGAGCCCTCCCTGGGTGTCTCTCCAAAGGCACCAGGAYGGGCTGTGTGGCCCTGCGGGGCAGCTTGAGGTCTGTTCCCTACGTTCCTGAACCTCCAGACTCTGCGCGCAAGTGACCAGCCAAAACAGGCCCTGCATCCTTTTTTCTAACTCTTAATGGGTTTAATRGAAGCCTCCCATATGATTCTTCCTTACTAATAGTAATCAAACAACTCATTTTCAGAGGCTTGAGAGCCTAAATAAGGCAGCATAAGTGCTTGTTTAACACCTTTCTGTCTTTGGAATGAAGTGACAGATCGAGAGAGTATCTCTTAATATCCCTTATCCTGAGAGCATGTCCTAGGTCAGGAGTGATGGGAAACGCGTGGGGTCACGGCTGTGGAGGAGCTCACTGCTCATGTGGGCAGCGCAGCCCCCGGCCCCTGTTTGTCAGAGCTCTGGGAAAGCTCCAACCTATTCCTGAATGAGCGTCAATGCCAGAGGAGTCCCCACTAAGCCGCCTGCCAGGAATACCCAGCCTGGCCATGGATCCTCGGCTTGATATTCCCATTAGTCTTGTCCCTTATTAGCAGGAGAGCTGAGCTGCCGCCTCCTGCTCAGTGATTACACTCAGCTTCAGCAAATTAGCTCGGGATTGTCTGTAAAAGGAAGCGGCTGCTAGAGCGTGAGCCCCCGCTGGTGATGAGATAAGTAAACGTTACCTCCAGTGCCCTTTGCTCAAGAGCCACGTGCTGAGTGCCTCCGTGTCCCCTGTCCCCACTTGTCACCTCCYGGGCAGCCCCAGCCTGCCTGAGTTCCCTTCCTTCCTTCCTTCATGTATTCTTCAGTTATTTTGCTTTTCCTCYGTCATCCCCGGTGGGCGTCTTCCAACAGTTGTTTTAGACTGAAGTTGATTGCTGAGTGAACACGTGGCCCTGACTGTGTTTGACTGTTTTATTGAGCCTTATATTAGAAAGAAAAAAATGTCTCCTCAATTGGAAGGTCCGGACTTGCCTTCAGCTACGTGGGTTAGCAAAGGAAGGCAAATGACATGGCTTTAGGCCGTGTGCAAGGGAAATGGAGAAAGCAAGAGCAYGAGCTGCTCTCCTTCCTCATAGTGCGGTGGTTCCAGGTGCAAAATGTCCTGTGGTGTCCTGTGCCAAGCCTCTGTTCTGGRGCGCAGCGGGTTTGGTTTCTAGCAGTTTTAGTGCCTTGAGCAGAAAAACTGGCCTCTTAAAATGCAAAAGGAAAAGGCTGCTCAGAGGTGGAAGGGCTTTGTGAGCAAGAGCAACTCCTGCACCTTCCTCTTTCCAAGTGCACGTGGCCGCGTGGTGCATCTCGAGAGGCTTCAGAGCAGCTGGCGCCCGGGCGAGGGAGCGGTGTTCCACAAACCACAACTCTCTGAGCTTTTTCCGAGTTGTGTATTCCCCAGGAGGCTTTTCCTCTTTTAATTGTGCTTTCTCAATTGCAGGCATCTCTCACTCCAGTGAAGTCTGGAGGAGAACTGGAGGAGAAGCCAAAGCCAAAGGATCGGATCACGTCTTGTCTCTTAGAGAACTGGAACAAAGGAGAAGGCTTGGGATACGAGGGAATCGGCTTGGGCATTGGGCTACGAGGGGCCATCCGGTTGCCGTCCTTCAAGGTAAAAATGAAATTATTGCTTAAATGTGTCATTCCTCACAGATGCAGTAGGAGGACATTAGGCATTTTCCTGTGTTAGGACACAGTTTCAGTGGGACGTGAAATAGATGGTTGGACTTGATGATCTTGAAGGTGTTTTCCAACCATAATGATATGCTTAAGCAAGTAATAGTTACCACTCTTGTTTCTCTGCTTAGAACTCTGTTTAAACAAAGCTCATTTGGAGCTGGATTTACCATTGATAATGGGCCTATAGCATTGCTGAATCTCTGGGTTCTGAGGCTTGACTGTCTTGAATAATAAGTTAGTGTCTTGCAGATTGAGAGCTGAGTCTTACTTGGAAGCTTGGTTAAAATGGTTCTGTGCATCATGTGCGTTAACAAAATCAGTCCTGCAATCTTAGGGAAAATTCTGGGTTTTTTTTCAAAGAGCATTTATGCTTCCTGCGAAGAAGTGGAAGCCTAAAAATGTAAAGGATCTTGAAAAAAAAAAAAAAAAGAAAAAAGTGTGTAGAGGGCTTTCCTAAATGAGTTGTGTAAATGCACAGAAGATGCAAGTGAAGGTTGGGAATGAGATTCCTTAGACTTGATTTAGAAGTTGTTTAAGATGTCACAGGCTTTGACTGTTTCTTTTTTCCTGCATCTCAGACACATATTTTTTTTTTCAAGAGTTTTCTCTGTCATCTTCAAAGTACCTGGTGATGGCATACACCATGCTGGCACTGAGAGTGTTTTGATGCAAATTGAAAGAACAGAATTTCATTCACAGCAAACTTTCATTTGCAACCAGATAAAGGAATCCAGAGCTGTGGGGAAGTAGTCCTTGGTTCCTGGGTGCGTGTCACCCTGGTAAAGTAAAACAGTAGCCATTTGCTTGAGAAGCTGTTTTCTGCTGCTTTTAAACTCTTTTAGAAATGCTAATTTAATCTTTTGTTCAGGTGAAAAGAAAGGAGCCACCTGAAGCTGCCTCAGCAGGAGATCAGAAGAGAATCCGGCCTTCTACTTCAGTTGATGATGAAGATGAAGGTTTGCAAAGCACATTTGTTTGAAACACAAGAGCAGATGCAAGCCACATGCGAGCTGAATTCTTTTAAACTTCACGGGAGAGAGCTCACTTGCAGATAGACACAGAGTCAAGGGTCTGAGCCAAACCCCTTCCTCTCACAGAACTCCCGTCAACTGGGAGATGTCTCCTCTGCATTCTGCTATCTTAAATTCACGGGCAGGAAATTTAAGACAGGCATTTTATGAATAACTCATAATTTAGTTCTGCTGATGGTCATCCAGCAGAGGGAGCTCAGGTTAGTGCATGGACCATGTTCCAGAGATGTGCTTGTAAGACACCAAGTACATTGTGGGTTTGGCCTGCATTTGATTTGAAAATATATGCATATATATTCCAGAGGAGGGGGGAAAAAAAAAAAAGATGATATTTTGACATTTTCTTCTGGAAGCAGGGAAAAGCTCTACTTCAAGATTTAGAACCTTGAATACCCTTTATTTAAGGTTATCTATTTCAAATTAATTGAACCACAAACTTAATCCAATTTAACAACTAGTGTTGAAGTCCAACTGTAGAAGCAGGGTTCTATAAAACATTTGAGTAAAATAAAAGTGTGTTAACTTTAAAAATTCTAGCAAACAAGTTTAACTAAGCACCTTGGTTTTTGCTCACCAGAATCGGAACGGGACAGAGATGCTTCCGACACGACATCTGACCTGTCAAAGAAGGATGCAGAAGCCGTGGGGCTGAGGCGGCGACCAGCACGGCCTCTGGAGCTGGACAGCGAGGGGGAGGAGGGAGACGAGACATCGGGTAAAGAGGAGGAATCTTCCTCAGAGAAGGAAGAAGAGCAGGAGGAGGAGCGAAGCTTGGTGAAAGCAGCACCTGGCAAGGTGTGTTGGTTTTATTGCTCYGTTTTAAATGCTGTCTATCATTAAACACAGAGGAGTCTAGTAATTTCAGCTTCCAAAATTGCCTGCTGTGAAGTCTGAACCCAAAGGAATCCCAGAGGATTATTGACCTAGGAAGTTATTGGGTCAGTGTCCCTGGGAGTCACTGAGGTTACTGCAGTGACAGTTGGGTCTCAGAAAGGACCAAACTCTTTTCACATTCAGCAATGCTTTCTTGCAAAGGAGGACGAGGAGGAGGACGAGGAGGAAGAGGATGAGGATGAAGAGGAGGAAGAGGATGAAGAGGAGGATGATGAGGAGACAGGAGTAGAAACAAGTGACAAGGAAGAAGAGCAAGACTCTGAGGAAGGTAAGCAGTTCCTGGTAAATTGGCAAGCACGTAGCTTTCACCTCAGGTGTGGTCTCCTTTTTGCACTTTTTGTGAGCTGATTTTAATCTTCGCACCATCTTTCAATGAAGGGTCATTCTATACAAGGTACCCAAATGCCTCTGTGGTCCYTCAGTCCATGGGTCCCTCTCTAACTTCCCTTCAGCCTTTGGGTGATTTCAGCCCAGCCTGATGAGGATAATGGTCTCAAAGGCAGTTAAAATCCTGCCCATATCTTGAAATGTTTGTGGCTTAGAGGAGAAGGGACCATGTATCAAATGGGTAATCATTGGCATCAAATGACTTTTCCATCCTGTCAAACAATTCCTGTTCTGGAAGGTAGCAGCTCCCAMGTTTTAAAGCTGGTAATGCAACAGAAACTCTCAGCATGACTTCTCTAAAGAGCCAGTTCACCCGGAGACCCACATCGGCAGGGTGCCGCGCGGTGCGGGTTCTGCTGCTCAGGGAACTGCTTCTGGCATGACAACTATTGGCAGCATCCAAATACTTGGTTTGTGTTTCTCTGCTAAAATAAATATATGGGGAGGAAACTCCTTCAAACCTGTATGCTCAGCTGTGGATCCTATTACAGCACAGAAATGATATTTGTTCCTGTGGCAGGTCCTGGTGGTTTAACGAGGGCAGAAAGGGGAACTAATGCTAACTTGTTTTTCTTGCAGAAGATGTAGCAAGTCCCTCATCTTCCAAGGCTGAAGTTGAGTCATCTGATGAAAGTGAGGACTCCTCTGAATTTGAGTCGAGTTCTGACTCTGATGAGGAAGAAGATGAAGAGGAGGAGGAGGAAGAAGAAGAGGAGGAGGAGTTGGCTGAAGATCAAGATAGAGAAGCTGTGGTTGCTGAAACAGAGCATGAACCTGCCAGTCATGAGATTCCTGATGATGAGAGGGAGACCATTTTGGAGCTGTATCCTGTGGATGACTTCATGGATGCAACGGGCTTGGGACTCACAGAGCCAGCTTTGGTAGAAAAAGATGAAGGCATGGAAGAAGTTAAGGCRGGGGAAAATGAATGCGGTGAAATCCCAGAGGAATCTATTGCTGCTGAAACACTCCTGGTTATAGAAAGAGACCAGGAGACAAAACTCGCGCTGTCTCCCATCTGCAGGCCAGGTATGKGTTTCCATTTGGATTGTCATTTAGCATCATGTGTCGAAGTAGAGCATTCTTACAGCTTCCATTATCTTCCATTATCAGATATATCCATATATCTTACAGCTTCCATGATATTTATCTTGTCCATTCCTTGTATTCCTGCAGCACCATGCTAGGGTTTAACCCAGCATAGGGACAGAAGTCTGTGCTGAACTTTTTTTTTGCCTGAGTAGGGAGTTCCACACAGGCCTGCTGCTCCTAAAAATACTGTGGTTATTTTATCCAGTTTAGTTAGTGTCCTACAAGAACTGAACAGTTGTCATCATCTGAGAGCCTTACATTCAGAACTGATCTCTCCCATGAAGAYGTCCTCAAGGAAATTGGAAACCTTTTCCTAGAGGAGGAGTGAAACACATAAAACCTGACAAATACTGTAGCATCCAGGGAGGACTGACAAGTTAAAACCTGGAACCAACTGGGAGAGCACATCCAGTGTGGCCTGTAACGTGAGCCTTGGGCAGGGCTGGTGTCTGAGGGCTGCTCATCAGGGCACTGTGCAGTGTTTTGCCTCCTGGAGAGCTGCAGATCCAGTCCCTGACCAAGCTGTCACTCCGAGGCTGTCACAAAATCTGAAAGATTTCTTGAGGCAAAATATTCAGTCAGGAAGGTGTCCAAGAGAACAAGAGCTTGAGGAGACCTGCATTGGGGCACCTTTGTATGTGTAATGAGCTTTAGAGGTGAAATGTGGGAATGGGCTTCAAACTACCCAGCTAGGCAAACAAGCCCTTCTCCAGGTCACTCAGCACAGATGGGGAGCACTTTCCCTCCAAATGTCCCATTTGAAAATGTTATTTTAAGCTGCCTATAAAAATTCCCTGTTGACTCTTTTTGGTCCTGGCCTTAAGGAGGTAGATAAACTCCAGGCAAACAAGCTACTGGTGAGAGAGCAGCATAGGAAGCACTCACTGCTACCACYCAAGTGTCTCCTCATTCATTACAAGGGCTTCTCTTTTTCCTTAGTGTCGTATTCAAGACCATGGTGCTTCTTCCTTCCTCATTAGAAAAGCAAACAGCTGGAGGCTCTGACAGCTCTCCTTGAAAACCACCCTTGAAAACCCTCAGTACATAGTCCACTGAGGCTTTCTATGGTTGTAAAAAAGATGACCAGGGGTTTTGTAAGCAGAAATCCTTAGTTCTGGTCTGCACCGTAGCTAATCCTCAAATTAATAGTGTTTTTCTTTTTTCTTTTTTTTTTTTTTCTTTATTGGTCCATTAGGGATGTCTGTGGTAGTGTCTAATTACTCCACGCTCCATGTCTCCTAAGTGTAAAGCACTGGAGTTTTTAAAGCCTCCCTGTGGAATTGAGCTGTTCTGTAATTGCAATTTCCTAAACATGCCTTTGCCGGGGAGTGGCGGGTAGCCGAGTGGAAGCAAGTGYGGGTCACCAAGTGGAAGCAAAGCTCCTGATTCTGTCCTGTTTTCCCCCTTGCAGTSGAAGAGTCTGAAGCAGTTGCTATGCTGGAGTCGGAGGTCCCGGAAGGTCTGAAGCCTGAATCTCAAGATGAAGAGGCAACGCTCTGTGTGTCGACTCCAGTGGGGATCTTTGGGGAACCTCTACCCAGTAAAAGTAGCTTCTTTAGCAAGGCTGAAGAGAGCAGCTTAGAAGCCCATGTTAAAGCAAAGGTGCCCTGTGTGGCAGAGGAAGACAACCGGCTGCCTCGGACGCCTGGGCGGGAGGTGGTGGTTCATTCAGAGCCCGATGCCCTTCTGCTTCCAGCCCACAAGGTGCCATCTTCCGTGCTCCCCTTACCATCGACTCCCGGTAAAGAGGAATGTTTAGGCCCTCCAGAAAAGTTCCCTGAACAGTTAATGGTGACCAAAACACCCGTGGAAGAAGAGATTCCTAGGACTCCTGGGCGGGACATTCTGTCCAAGTCTTCACACCCACTTGCCAAGTCACAGAGCACGGACACTGTTCCAGCYACCCCAGGAAGCGATGCTCCCCTCACGGGAAGCAGCTTGACCCTCAGTTCCCCTCAGGTCCCAGGGAGCCCCTTTTCCTACCCATCCCAGTCTCCTGGCATTAACAGTGGCATTCCTCGGACTCCTGGGAGAGACTTCAATTTCACGCCTACTTTCCCAGAGGCTGGTGCTACCATTCCTTGCCTTCTGTCTGGCAAGAAACCATCAGAGGATGAGCTAGATGAGAAACCCTTTAAAGAGCCTCTCRGTGCTTCCCTTATGGTCAGCATGAACAGTGTTCCTTCCCCTATCCCTTTTGCCAGCCCTCCCCAAGCAGATTTCCGCACAGACATGGGCTTGCCACCTGATGAGCCAGTACCTGTAGCAGTCCTGCCCTGCATGCCYGGAGATGGAAGAATGCCCATCGAGGAATGCAAGGCAGAAGTAAAGTCTGTTTTGCTCTCGCCAGATGCACCTATGGGTGCTGCTATTCTTCCTCCCCCACCACCACCTTCTGTTCTTCCCAAAAGGAGGCCAGGTCGGCCCAAACGGTCTCCGCCTTCTGTCCTCTCACTGGATGTCTACTCGGGCAAAACCATAGAACCTCCTTCTGTCCCAGTGGCCTTGGTGGAAAGTGCTGTGAGCAAAGAGCTGTTAAGTGGACATCCCAACGCTTTCTATGGACTGAAGGACCCCGAAGCTGTCACCCTGGATTTCAGGAATGACGGCTTCCATGAGAAAGTAGCRGCGGAGACAGTCACAGAGAAACTGCCTTTTAAGGAGCTGGAGAACCAGTGGAATGAAGACCTCAAAGAAGAAGATGTGAAACCTAAAAGGCAGTGGCGAAGGCAGAAGAAGGCMCCTGAGGACATTCCAATGATTCCTTCCCCTGAGTACTCCCCACCCCAGCCTCAGTTCAGACCGCGCTCCGAGTTTGAGGAGATGACCATCCTGTACGACATTTGGAACGGAGGCATAGATGAGGAAGACATCAAATTCATGTGCATCACGTACGACCGCTTGCTGCAGCAGGACAACGGTATGGACTGGCTCAACGACACCCTGTGGGTTTTCCATCCTTATATCCTTTCTCGCTGGCGGCCTGCGTTACGCTCAAGGCGTCATGAAGCAAGAGGGGGACACGCTTGCATGGTCATTGGGTAGAAGTTACCTTGCAGAAGACTAAATTAGTTGGTGGTAGAAGCATTCRCTTATTAGAATAGCAATTGCTTTTGTCAGCAGGGACTCCTATTTTCTGAAGCTGCAGTACAAAAATACTGCAGAAGTGGCTGTTTTGGCTGCGGTTTCGGTCTAGAACTGCAGGGAAAATTTGTATGYACCACTTCTGGGGAGATTTCCTTCTAGTTTGAGAAGCTTCTGTCTGCATTTAAACTAAACTTTATTTTCAGCTTGCCTATGGAGTTGCTAGTCTGCATTCTAGCCCTGTCTGGACGGGGCTTTTATTTGGGGCTAAAACTTGTTGTAAAAATAACCTCACCATCTGTGCCCGAAGTGATGTGTTGGTGGTGCTAGCAGCCTTAGCCAGTGCTGAGCTCAATGCAAATACCCGCCAAAGGGGTGGCTCCGAAGGCYTCGGGGACAGGCCCAGCTGCAGGCTGGTGGCAGCCGCCGGGTCCCGGTCTCTGGGAGCACATGGAGCTCGGAGGGTGCTTGAGGACCAGGGCCTCGGCGCTCCCTGCCTGCCCGCGAGCCGCTGAGCAGCTCTGCAGGGGCAGCTCGGCGTCCTTGGGGCATCATCGGGGGGATGCAGAGGCTGTGACAGGGCCAGGACCTGTGTCCATGTGGCCATCAGTATCGATCGCCAGACCCCAAAGAGTGCGACCACAACCCAAAAACTCCCCAGCAGCGTTTTTAGGAAGCAAATTCAAATGTGTATGTTGAAGGCAAGGTGCACCAGCTCCTGCACTGCTACAGGTTGTGTGGAGTGAAAATATCTTGTCTCCTGCCTCCCTGCAAGATGTTGCTTTTATTTGTTTTTTAATCTTTTGAGAAAGCAAAAACAAAAAAGGGAAAACCAAAATCCAAACCTCTTAAAATAGCTAGTGAGATGACTCACACTAACAGAAGCAAGTTGAGGTCAGTKCTGAGCTGCGTTTTAGCACTCGCTTTCTCTGCATCTCAAAGGGCCATGTGTCAGATTATGTTTATAATTTTCTGCCTTTTGATACCAGTGTAATAATCCCCAGAATAGATCTATTTGAGGGAAATATTCTGAAAGAATGACAAAATGCATCTTCACCAGGAGTTCTGAGTGTGAATCTGCCCCATTGGAGAAAACAGTCCCAAAAATAAGTGGGTTTGAAGGCCAGCATAGCTGGCTGTGCTGCGGTGGGGAACCAGAGCAGAGTGGGGTGGTGGAGGGGAAGATGCTGCACTGCATGGTGGCATTTCAAAACTTATGTGGTTGAAATGCTTGAGACCTTGTCCCCTGCTGATAAGGATTATTGTAATGCTAAATTTACAGTCACTTTTTAAACCCTATAAAAATAATCCGTAGCCAGTTGTCGGTTCACCCTGCGCTCCGCTGCAGTCRCTGTGCAAGTACCTGCAGGGACGCGTTGCTTTGCAGCCGGCTCACGCCTCGCGCTCTGGCCGCCTTCCAGGCCTTCGCTCCGTGCGTTTCACGAGCCCTCTGCTTCAGCCTCCTGCTGCTGAGAGCATGTTGTGATTCACGGGGAGCATTTTGGGGCAGACCTCCCACTTCGGGGCTGCGTTTTGGGGATGCACCGTCAGGAGGGCAGCTCCACCACCGTCCAGAGGCCAAGGCACCTGCGCCCTGCGGTTCCTCTGCCTCTTGTTGGGCTGCTTGCCTTTTCGCTTGGCGTCCTTGTCCTGTCTGTGCAGGGTTTTGATCGAGGTCTGGAGGAGCCAGTTGACTGAGGCTGGGGAGAAGGGTGTCTGGGGGCCGAGGAGTATGTCCATGCCTGTCCATGCAGCATCCATCACTAAAAGCGTGTCTGTGGCTGCGGCAGCGAGCTCGGGGTGTCTCCTCGGGGCTCGGGGTAGCTGCAGGGGATTTCTGGAAGCAGAAGGAAAGCGTGTCACTGAAAACAGAGTACACAGTTTGTCCAGATGGCCGGGCAGCTGCTGCCTGTGTACGTGGCCGTGCATAGGGGAAATCCTTTTCCAAACACGTTCTCTCAACAGCTTAACCTTTTTGTTCAGACTTTCTTTTTGTCTTTACTTGATTTTCCCCAAGCATCCGCCTCAGAAGAACAGACTAGGCTCAGCTTCCCTGTAGGCACGTGGGCTTGCTTAGGTGATTTCTAAAACAATATTGTTGTTTCTTTGCAAACCTCAAAAACCTTTCAAGTTTTCCAGGCTCCTGGCAATGCTTACCCAGTAGCTCCATGTAAGCGTGCCAGGTTGTCTGATTTCCACAGGTAGCCGTGTTGCTCCTTAACTCGTTTCCACCAACCAGCCTTTCTACTCCCAAGAAAAAGAAGCGGGATGATGGGATGCGGGAGCACGTGACGGGCTGTGCACGAAGCGAAGGCTATTACAAAATTGATAAGAAGGACAAACTTAAATACCTCAACAATAGCCGAGCTTTTGCAGAGGAGCCCCCAGCTGACACCCAGGTAAGGCTGGGCCCTGGCTGCTCGCCTTGGTTGAAGCAGCGGTCCAAGTGTTCATGGGTGTTCGCTGTGGGATGGTCTGGGAGGCCACATGTTCTGCAGCGTTGTGCACTAGCCCAGTGAGGCTGCACGGCACAGAGGCTGTTGCGACACCGGGATCGTGGGGAAGCAGCTTCGCGGGGTYATCTCTGATCGCTTCTCTGTGCCCAGGGTATGAGCATCCCTGCCCAACCTCACGCTTCCACCCGGGCCGGCTCCGAGAGGCGGTCAGAGCAGCGCAGGCTCCTCTCCTCCTTCACTGGTAGCTGTGACAGCGACCTGCTCAAGTTCAACCAACTCAAGGTAGGACGAACCATGGGGTTATGGCTTTGTGCAGGGGCTGGCAAAGAGCAGGGCACAGCGCAGGCAGGGTCAAGCTGGGAGTGAGGACAGCTTTGCCTGGCCTTGGTTGTGCTCATCTTGGCACTGGGCACTCTTTTTCTGCCGGAGGATTGCGTGAGGCCCAGGAGCGAGTGTTTCCTCACTTTTTTTGCAAAATTATCTTTACAGAGCAGGTTAGAGATGCTCTGGGGAGCTGGGCTTGCAGCCTGTGCTGATGTAGCAGCTCTCGTGAGGAAAGAGCTGCTCTTCTGTCGTGGGCCAGTGTAGAGTCTCTCTGGGGCMCTTGACTCTGCTGCAATTCAATAGCAAAGCTCCAAGACCTCTGTGATCTGACTTAACCTAAACAGGAGCAGAGAAATCATGGGGAAAGTGATGGTCCCCTATGAGGAGCAGACACGAGCTGCTTGGTAAATGAACTTCTGGAGCTTGAGCACTCGTCAGAACCATGAGACAGGCAGAACAGAGAGAGGGAACCTTGTTTGCACCTGGACTGAGCAGCAACAAGCGACTGGTTATCGGCCGTCCCTGCCCTGTGCACAGAGAGCAAAAGCTGGGGAGGGAATCGCATCCCACACAAGCAACCGTGGTGGCCCCTGAAGATCCTTTCTCCCAAATAGTGCTTGGTTAATGGTTAAAAAATAGTTATAATAATAGAAGTACTGCAGGACATCCTGTCCCCTCTGTCCCCTCCTGTCACTGCTGGGACAGAAAGGAGCTGAATTGGGTTGATGCAGCTGAGCGTTGCTTGTGGCGGGGTGCGTGGACCCAGGGATCACCTTTCTGTGCTACGGCTAATCCCGGGCTGGGATTTTGGGGTGTTTTCTTCCCATGCAGTTCCGGAAGAAAAAACTGAAATTCTGTAAGAGCCACATTCACGACTGGGGCCTTTTTGCTATGGAGCCCATTGCAGCTGACGAGATGGTGATTGAATATGTGGGTCAGAACATCAGGCAGGTAAGCGGGCGCTGGGGCTGGGCTAGGGGGAGATCTGGGGATAGCAGCCCTGAAAGAGTGGAYTATCTGGCTGGATAGGCTGGAATCTACACTGGAAGGCATTAGCTGTATATGCTGGGCAGAGGTTGGCATGTGGTTTGGAGGTGAAAGGGTGGGATCTTCAGTGACCCATCGGAATTAGGCACCCAAATCCTCGGGAAATAAGCTCTTGGAAAGCCCTTCACGAGCTTGGGTGGTTTCAGTTAAGTCCACGTTGTCTGGGGGTGTCTGTTGAAAAGCCGAGGGCCGCGAGCCGTGCCCCGCACTGAGCGTCTCCGGGCACACGGTGACGCAGCGCGGGGCTTCCCGCAGGTCATCGCGGACATGCGTGAAAAGCGATACGAGGATGAAGGCATTGGGAGCAGTTACATGTTCAGAGTTGACCACGACACCATCATCGATGCCACGAAGTGCGGAAACTTCGCCAGGTTTATTAATCACAGCTGCAATGTGAGTACCACGTCTCTTCATACCGTCGTGCTCTGCTGAGGTGATAATCTTGTCAAGCCCTTGCTGACTCTGACAAGAGTCGCGTTCAGGAGTGGCAAAGTGTTGCAGGGTTGCGATTAACTGTTGAGGACCTGCAGTAGATCAAAGCAGAGTCTAAATTAGCATGTGGAGGRGATGGGAGAGAGCTGAGGAATTCAACCTGCAGTGAGATGTGCCCTCGGAATACCCCAGCTGTGTTGGGAGATGCTGGTGAACGCTTCTTAACCACATCTGGGAGTATTTCCTTGGAATAGAGCATGCCTTGGCCTTGTTGCTGTGCTGTGGTAACAGCCTTCTTTCATCCTCTGCGTGGAAAGGGCATCTTCTGCCCTGGGTGGCAGAGAAGCTGCCCGTAGCCTGGGGCGAGCTCAGCGTGGCGTCAGCCAGGCCTGCCCCAYGAGGGGGCAGAACGAGGGGGCACGGGGAGGGCTGGCGTTGGGGTACAGCTCTGTGGAGGCTGGGCAGCCCTGGCCATTGGGAGCCTAAATCATTCCCTGTTCTGTCACCCTTGCAGCCAAATTGTTATGCTAAAGTCATCACCGTGGAGTCTCAGAAGAAGATTGTCATCTACTCCAAGCAGCACATCAACGTGAACGAGGAAATCACCTACGACTACAAGTTTCCAATAGAGGATGTGAAAATCCCGTGTCTTTGTGGCTCTGAGAACTGCAGGGGAACCCTAAACTGAACTTGAGGTTTCTCGTCACACTTGCACCTTCGGCCATGTCAGAACTGTGGTAACCAGGTGTGGTTGCACTTTGCCAAAAAAGAGGAAAAAAATAGAAAAAAAAAGGACGAAAAAATAAAAAAGAAAAAATATTAAAAAAAGAGGAAAAAAGAGAAGAAAAACGCAAGCAAGTTTCGCACTTCCGCCAGGATCACGAATGAAAGCAAAAAGCGCACACGCTTACGAGGACTGTTCATGTTTCAGGTGCTCTTTCCTTTTCAGATCCAACACGCGCACAAAAGGTGATTCCCGTTTTGTGGCATGGTCTATCCAAACACTAGCTTCTCTGTTCGGTCCCTACGTTAATGCTCCCTAACGGGATAACGGTACCTTTTTCATTTTTWAAAAATTGTTGTTATAAACCTTCATTTTTTCATAAATGCTGCTACCTTTTTCTCATCAGTTTAGTTGGTTGAAAAAGACATTCAACGTTTCAAAATGTGAAGCAGAGACTGAAAATGCCGTGTGAGGTTTGTCGGGAGCTTGACTSGCTGCGATTGCACAGACTACTCGGAGTAAGCTGCAAATAAATGTAAGGTTGATGTTACAGAGCAAGCCAGAGGCTCGAGGGCTGCACGGGCTGCACATGGAGAGGGACTGTGTGAGACCAGGGGGCCTGTCCTGCCCTGCATTAGGATGAGCCCGAGTGGCTCCCCAGCGTGGCTGCAGACCGAGGCCTGGGCTCCTCTCTACTTTTCCCGCTGGTGCATTGGGGCATCCAGACCCCGCAGCCGTTCCGCGGTCGCCCGGAGCAGGGGCTTGGGTGTGTTCCTCGGTCGCGGCGCAGCGGGATGGCCTCTCCCGGCACCCGCTCCTTGTAGATGAGCTGCTTTGAAGCGGGAGGAGAGCAGAGTCCTCGGTTGCGCGGTGGGAATCTTGCCCTCCCTTGGGGCATTGAGGACGCCCCGCGTGGCTGGCAGGGCGGCCKGCGGGTTTCTGCTGGCGGAGGGAGGCCGGCCCCGCGGTTCCCGCTGTGGTTTTTCTTGTGTTGGTTTTTCTCGGTCGTCTGCGTCTCGGTGCCCTTGGAGCGTCCGCAGGGGCAGCGTTTGCTCCGGCCTTGGATGCGGGAGATGCCCCTGGTGATAGGAGAGGAGCTGCAGTACTGCTCCCCTCCCTCCGTTACTCAGTAACTCACCCCAGGGGCACTGTGCCTAGTGCTCCCAGCCAGCACGCGGGGCCGCAGGGTCCAGGGGCAGCTCGCCTGGAGTTTCTCTGGCTTTTAAAAGTCGCGCTTGGTTGTACGGAACCCTTTTAGTTTGGCGTGCGGGGCAGTGGCACTGGATCTGGGAAACGCAGGCGCCGGTGTGCCCTGGGCGCGGAAAATCCTTCCCCACAAAGCACCCCGGGCTGCAGAGCCGCGACCRCAGCCGCTCCTGCTGCGTGGCGCTGGCCCGGGCCCGGCTCTGCGGGCGGGATCGCAGCCTTGCCCCGGGCTTCCCAGCGTTCCCGCTGCCGCTGTGYGCGAGTGCCGGCCCGCACCTCCCCATCCGAACCCCTGCTCCAGACGGAAGGCCTCACCTAGCAGGACCGCGCCGACTGCCGCCAGCTGCCTTAATGCCGCCCGTGTTGGCCTGGGGACAGCGGCGCGGTCCCTGGCGTTGGGCAGTCGCAGTCTCGCCTCTGGTTTTGTTTGGCTTGTTGCTTCTTTTGGGTTTGTGTTATTTTTCCCCCCTCTTCTTAAACCTCTCCAGCACGTGGGTAATCATGGCCCAGAACCTCAAATTATGAGAAGCACAAAGAGTTTCTGTCATTGAGCGTTGGTTGTAGCTACAGCTGTGGCAGGAGCGTTGGGGAATTAAACCAGCTGCTTTTTTTCTTTATTATTATTAATATTATTATTATTATTATTTTAATGAGGTTGCTCTCGTTGCTCGGGAGCCCTTCCTGCCCTCGCCGCTCTGGGAAGGCGCTGGTGCTTCCCGCCTCTCCGAGATGGCACTGGGTCCAGCGGCCAGGACCTTCTCAGCCTCGGTCCTTCCCCACGGGAAGGGGGGACTTTGGGGACAGCCCCAGAGGTGCCTTCCCCTTGGGGAAGGGGAGAGGAGGGAAGGGGAGAGGAGCCCAGGGTGTCGGGGGCTGCTGCCGCCCGCACCGCTTCCCCCGTGGAGTCCAGGCCCTGACGGGCGTCTCCCTGATCGGCTGAGACTGGAATTGGCAACTAAGACCCCAAAAGAGAGAGGGAGCCCTTGGCTGCACCCCCCGGCCTCGCGTCGGAGCCGGCGCTCTCCCTAGGAAGGAGCGCGGGAGCGACAGGGCYTGGGGCCGGCCCCGCGTTCCCGCGGCCGCCGGGGGGCTCGGCCGGCRCGTGCTCGGGTTGTGCAGAGCGGCTTGTTCCTACAAACACACTTTGAACTCCAGCAAAGTACACAGGAGCTTCAGTTCCGGTTTTTGTGACCTTTTTCAGGGATCATTTCAGTGCATTTCTGTATAAAATAAAAATTTAAGGAAAAAAAGGATTTTGAAGTATAAAAAATGCATCTTCTGTACATAGGCAAACTCAAGAATCTTCTCTTCAAACACTGTTTCTTGTAGAAACATGTTGAAWTTTTTTTTGCTGATTTCTTTGTACTTCAAGAGCATGTAAATAATTTATTAAAGTGACTATTGTAATTTGGAGTTCTTTTTAAACAGATCCCAGCTCTAACTCGTGTCAAGAAGGTGGGGAGGAGGGAAGGACTAGAATAGCAAAGGGGCTGGTGGCATTTACAGCTTGTGTCAAGCTTTGTATAATGTAAATTCTGTACAATTCTTTTTTTTTGTCAAATAAATAGATGAAATTAGAAGCATTAAGAAACTGAAGACAAAATTGCCAAGTCAGGCTTCTTTCTCYCCCCTCCCTCCCTTAGTCTGAAACCTAATGTGCAAAATCTATTTATTTCAAGCGAGGAAATGTGTATAGTCTAATAGACAACCTAAAATGTATTTAAGCAAGTCTGCAACTGGATTTTCTTTTCAGTTTAATATTTTTGTTTTGTTTTTCCGAATTTCCTCCTTAACTGCCACTGTAGTGTTCGTCCGAGTGAAAAGCAGCACGTTGTACAGGACGCTTCCRAATGGGCGGTTTTGAAAGCAGAATCACAGAACATCCTGCTCCCGATCCGTGCGGTTTCCCAATTCTGTAAACAGGTTCTTTTAATTCACGGTGTGAAAAGAAAGGGCCTCCTTTAAAAGGAGRCAGGTAAAATGGTTTGCAACGAATAAAAAATATTTTGTTTCTTTTTTTTTAAGTTCCTTTAAAAAAAAGCAATCTCTGCTTTGAAGATTTAGGATTTCCGCTTTTTCTTTTATTAAGCAAATTTATAAATTTAGGGATGTTTTGTGCATATAGAATCTGTCACCAGTATGTACCTTGTTTTGAAGAAAGTGTTTTTGTTGTGGATGTGTCATGCTGTATATATTTGTTCATATTTTTGTGAATTGAATACTATGTACCATTGTATTATAGTAACTTTTATAAAGCAAACCATAAATATACTGACTTTTCTTACAGAACAAGCCTGTTGTGCTTCCTGTGCAGCCGCGGCTGCCGTGGCGTCCCCGCGCTGCGCTGGGAGCGCCCGGGGCGGYGGCCGTGGAGCCGGATTGTGCCCGCTGGGGCAGAGCTCCGYGCCCGGCGCTGCCTCCTGCCTCTGCTCCGGCCTTTGGGTTTGCTGGGGYGGGTGGAAACGCTCGAGCTGCCCGTGCGGGTGCTGCCTGACGGCGGCTTTGGCAGCTCCGGGTTTGGAGCAGCTTCAGCGGGGAYGTCCGTGAGCAGCAGCGGTGATAGACAGGGGCTGGGGAGGGCAGAGCAGCAGCGCTGCAAGACTCGGGGTACCAGCAACCTCCTAGAGCTCCCCAGCCATCGTGAACRAGCTCTGCAGCCCTCTCGGGGGCATCTTGGGGTCCCTCTGGGCCCGAGTGTTCCGGAGTTGGGCTCTGCAGATGATTTCAGGTCTGGTGGAGCCACCTCTGTGGCGCAGGGCGGCAGCTCAGTCTGCTGGAGCGGCAGCTCCTCCYGTGTCCCCACAGCCCCCGGGGAACACGATGCAGGAGCCCGCCAGGCACACAGGCCGCGACGGGAATGGGTTTTACTGTGTCGGAGGAGAAAGGCCCCTCGGGAAGCTGGACAGAGCCCAGAGTCACATCCCAAGGGGAGCTTTCCCGTGCAGTTGAGATTGCAGCCAGGTAATCACTGCAAATTCCAGCAATTACTTCTAAAAGTCTCAATGAAATATTGGAGAAAGCCCAACTGTTCATCAGTTGTGGAATTTAAGGGTATTGGATCGAGGCTAYGGTACGTTGAAAGGAAGGCTGAAATATATAAATTAAATCTCACTCCAGGAATGTTGTCACTAACCCAAAACCAAGTGTTTAATTATGGGAAATTCAAGCTCAGGATGGAATAGGAAAGCAGTTTCAAAAGATCTTAGAAAAGATGAGATTCACAGAAAGGCAAATTGCATCATGCTCCCCCTCCTGGCTTGCCTATCACAGCTTCCCATAGAGATAAAATTAATGGGAAGCTCTGGGTACACTAAGGTTAAGCACTCCTGTTGTTCCTTCTGTCTCCTACGGCGGAAGCCTTAGGTCTGCCCCGCGTTGAGAGCTCGGGTGGAATCTGCAGGTTGGACGTTTCCCGCCTTCTCTCTGCCATGGAGTCCCCAGAGGGCAGCGCCTGGGCTGGGTCGGGATGCGCTTGAGTCCTTTTGCATTTCCAACGTGGCAGTGACTTTCCTGGGTTTCTGACACTTCATTCTGGGCTGTTTACCAAAGCACGGGCCATTTCCTGGGTTTGTTAATCGACTTTCTAAGGATGGAGGCCGCGTTTCTGCCAGCGCCGGCGGCAGCCGCGTGCTCTAGAGGACGTTGGTCTCCCCATTGGGACTGAGCACAGTCAGGTTTCCTCTGGCATCCTGGTCAGCTTCTATAGCTTCAAAGAGCGACTTGAAGTTCCCAGCRCCGAAGCCCTGCGGACACAGACTGTCAGAGTGTGCGGACAAGGCGACGGACGCAACAGATCTAAAAGGGCTGCAGAAGAACAAGCACTGGGAGGCGTCTGGGTGACGGCACTTGCAGCCACCGAGGCTGCGATTTGAGGCCTGGAGCACCTCAACTTTATCTAGAGCAGTGAACCCCTCAAACCTGCCTGRTGGTTGTGCCGCTGGATGACCTCCAGGAAGAGCGTGGGTCTGTCTTGAACGGGTTTGGTGAAGATCTGCAGCAAGTATCCTTTCTCGTCAAAATCCACCAGGATTTTCAGTTCCTGGAGAGACGGAATAAGCTGGCTGGAAGAACCCCCGGGTAGCAGAGGGGCTTCCCTGCATTCCTCATTCCTCTGAAACGCATCCCGCAATGCGGCCCAGGGAGAGCTGATCCAGTGCAGATGCCAGGACGAAGCTCAGAGCTTCCCTCCCGTGCCTGACRTGGCTGGACTCACCGCCAGCTTGTCGATGTTCTCCTTCACTTTGATTTTGGCAGTTTTCAGCCTCTCCCGCAGCATCTGGTAGTAGCTGGATGGCACGTCCATGAACTGCGTGCCCCGCTGCTTCAGGTTGGTGATCTGTAACAGGCAGAGCGCGGGTGAGCTCTGCCAGCCCCCAAGTGCTGCAGAAGCTCCTCACCCCGCGGCGCTGCAGGGATCTGGAAGCCCAAGGCGAGTGCTCAGCCCCGCTGCATCCCGCTCACCGCTGTGATGATGTCGGAGGTGTTCAGAGCAATGTGCTGCACTCCCGCCCCGCCGTAGTAGTCGATGTATTCCTGTAAGAAAAGAGGCCCTTGGTGTTAGCGGCATCACAGCTCCTACAGCTGAATAGGACTTAAGAACGTTACAAGTGAAAATTAGCTCGGGGACTCTGTGAAGTGAACCAAATGTGGCGCTTGTGAAATCAGGGGCAGGCTGGCCCCGTGCCCCGTGGCAATGCGAGCAGCTCCCCCAGGGCTTGGCTGCTCTTCGCAGAGCAGAGAGGGGCGGCTCCTCGGGCAGCCACTGTCAGCACGCGAGCCTGGGCCGCCCCGGCGGCCGTGCAGAGCTCCGTGTCCTTTCGGCTCGTCGGAGCCCCRCGCCGGTTGACGTCAGCCTGGGCATCAGCGTCAGGCAGCGTCAGCCCCCAGCGCTCACCTGAATCTGGGATTTCTTCTTGCCYGCAGCTGGCTCGTTTATGGGCATCTTTATGGTCTCTTCGTAATTGGTGACCACGATGGAGCGCAGGGCGCTGAACTCAGTGTGCAGCTGCTTGTCATCCACGGACCAGAAACGATGGAAGAGCAGGTTCCTCTGGTACCTGCCCCGGGCCACAAGGGCACGTTTAAATCCTGCAATGTCACAAGTCTAGCCCTGGCTGACAGTAATGACCTTGGCTTAACCRGTCCTCAGCCACCAGCACCTGAGAGGCTGGAGAGCAGCCCAGCGGTGCTGCTGTGGGCTCACACCTCCCGCCAGCCCTGCCCCRTCCTACCAGTCCGCCACGGGCACCATCTGCAGGTCGGGCTGGTTCCCCACCACGTGGTCAATGAAGCTCAGCTTGGCGCTGGGGCTGCGCGGGGAAGAGGAGCTCAGTTCCCAGCCAGGCTAAGGGGCACGTCCACCAAGCRGACCCAGGGAAGGGATGGAGAAGGTCCCGCGCAGCCGTGGCGGCCGGGTGCTCGGGGAGACACTCACAGCTTCGGCAGCAGCGGGTCCCTGAAGAGGGGYGGGTGGTAGCCGGGCAGGAAGAGCCCCTTGTAGCCGAGCTTCTCGATGAGGGTGTGGGTGGTGTCGCCGTACTGCGAGGGGGCAGCGAGGCCGCTGGCTCGCGCCGGCGGTGCCTCGTCGCGGCGGCGCGCGGCGCCGGGGCGGGCGCTTACCGTCTGGATGACGGCGAGCTTCACCCTGCCGTGCGCGTCCTCCTCCAGCCAGGGCTCCCGCAGCACGGCCGCGCCGC
>PTEX01000041.1:2207593-2228931 GCA_003342815.1 Eudromia elegans | reverse complement strand
GCGGTCCCAGCGCCGCACAGCCGGCCCCGCGCCCGCCCGCGCCCGCTCACCTGCACGATGGAGTCGCAGTCCTCGACCTCGAAGGCGACGTCCTTCACGCCGTCGCCGTGCTTCACCAGGTGCYGCCCCATCCCTGCGGGCACGCGGGGCGAGCCTCGGCCTCCAGCGCCCGCCCCGCGCCRCCGCCGCCGCCGCCTCCTCACCTTCATTCCCGGGGTTGAGCGCGGACGAGAAGACGAAGACGATCTGGGAGGGCGAGGCGGGTGAGGCGGCCCCATGACGGCACCACGGCCATGGTGGCGCCGCGGCGGCCGCCTCACCCTGTCCTGCTTGACCACGTGCGACACCACGTCGCGGCTGCCCGTCTCCAGGCCGCGGTACGCGAGCTCCTCGAAGCCCAGCTTGTTGCAGTAGTAGGAGGCCGCCTGCCGTGGGCGGGAAGGGCCCCGCTGAGGCGGCCGCGGCACCCGACGGGGCTGCTGCGAAATGGCGGCCGCGAAGCGGGCGCCACGAAATGGCCGCCGTGACCGGGTGCGCGGGCTCCCACCTGCTTGGCGTTGCCGACCCAGAAGGTGATGGAGTGGAAGTGGATGAAGCGTCCCCRCTGGGGCTGAGGCAGCAACGAGGTGAAAATACGGAAAGAATTGAATAGAAACACAGGTCAGCCCCGTGTGAGGGCGGCGAAAGCCCCGGAGGARCCAGAGCCGCCCTGGTCAGGGTCCAGTGAGCGCCCCAGGGCCGTGGCTGCCCAGAGCGGCCGCCGACCTTGGGCCGTTAACGATTAAACCCCGGGGAGCAGCCGGGAGCAGCGGCCGGGGGCGTCCCACGAGCCCCCCGCTCTGCTCCGCTCCAGCCTCGAGCGGCGTCGCCTCCGCCCGGCCTGAGGTTGGACGTGCTCGCACGGCCTCGGAACGGCTGCAGGGCCTCGGGTGAGCCCGGTTTAAACGGGAAAGGAAGTTGCCGCCAGGTAGAGCGCGCAGCAAGAAACGCTGCGAGARGCTGGGCGGCTGCTGGGGCGTCGGGCGGCACGGGCAAGCGCCCGCTGGGTCGGGAGGGACACCCCAGAGCAGGCGATCTCCAGGGCAGCGCGGCCCGCCGGGAGGAGCCGGCCCGGCCCGGCAGAGCCTCCCCRCGGAGCACTGCGGATGCTCCCGTGCGAGGCGAGCGGGCGGGTGGCCGAACGGTGCCGCGGAGCCCCACGTACCTTCTCGCCCTTGTCCGTGTAGCTCGTCTGCAAAGAGAGCGGCACAAGAGACCCGTSAACGCCGGGGCAGCCGCAGCCCGGAGGTCAGTCCGGAGGGCGTTTTCCACGCAACTCCCACCCAACGTTTTCCCCCAAAAGCCCCGCTCGGGAGGGAGGAAGGGGCAGCCGGCCCGGCAGGTCGCAGCCCCGTGGACCCCCCGTTTCCAGTGAGGTTCCCGCTCCCCGTCCTGCCCTCACCATGCTGGCACCCTGGTGGCGGTGACGGCGGCGGGGCCRGCACGGCACGGGTGTTGGATATAGTGCGGGGCGGCGGGAAGCCCCTCCTCGGCTCCACCTTCCCCACCGGCRGCTGCAGCCCAGCGGGTGCCTTGGGTTGGGTGGGCAACCGTCCGTCCCATCCCCACACGCGGCTCCCGCAGGGGCCGGGGCAGATCCGCTTGGCCGAGYGCCAAGTGACCCCATTGCCACGTTCCCCTCGGGCCCCCCCAGTGCCGGCCCTGCGGTCGTTCACCCCGTTCCCGGGGCAGGGCCTCCGGCCTGGGACCTGCTGCAGCCACCGACCTCTGCCCACGGTTGGAGGCGTTTGCAGAAGGGCAGAGGAAGGGGAGAAGCCCCTTTTGCAGCGGCTGGAGGCCAGCGGGAAGCCTCACGCTCCCAACATCACCTGCGGGCCCCGACAGCACGAGCGGCACAGGCCCATCCGTGGCTGCCATTATGAGCGTGGCGTGAAGGCCCTTGCAGCGCTGCAGGCGCCGCGTGACCTGCCGCAGAGCACGGGGCAACTCAGCGCAGGCAACGGGCCGGAGCGCGGCGAAGCCCCGCCCCCTGCTGCGGCTCGAGACCGGCCCCGCCCCTTCATCGAGCCACGCCTCCTCCCACACGGCAACGCCCCCTTCTGGGACCACGCCCCCCGTAGACCACGCCCCTCTAAGACCACGCCCTTCTCTCCCCGCCCCTTCCTCCAGGCTCCGCCCGCGTGCTCGGCCCCGCCCCTTCCCGCGGCCCCGCCCCGGCGCCGCCTGTGACGCACTCGTCCGTCGCCGCGCTCCGCGGCCGCCATGGCGCAGCCCGGGGGCGGCCGCGCCGTCTCGGTGAGCGACGTGCAGCAGCTGGTGCGCAAGAAGGACGAGATCGAGGCGCAGATCAAGGCCTACTACGAGGTCCTGGAGGACGTGAGTGCCGGGCGGCGGCGGCGGGGACGGCGGGGGCGCCCTGCGGAGGGCCCCGGCAGCCCCGTGACGGCCTCTTTCCCCCGYAGCAAAAGGGCGTTGGGATGAACGAGCCGCTCGTGGACGTGGAGGGSTTTCCCCGCGCCGACATCGACCTCTACCAAGTGCGCACGGCCCGGCACAACATCATCTGTGAGCCCGAGGGCGTGCGGGCGCCGCCGGGGGCTGCTCGGGGCCGCAGCAGCGCCGSAGCCGCTGGTTTATTGCGGGTTTATCCCTCACCTGGAAGACCCGAGAGGCGGGGCTGGTTTGCCCCGTTTCTAGCGTGTTTTGTTCAGGTCTCGCGGCTGGCAGGAGTGGCGCGGACCCTAAAACGCTGCTGTCCACGAGCTGCTGCAGAGCCTGGGGTTTGGTTTGTGCTGTGGGGCTCGTTGGGATGCGTGAAATGCAATGAGGCGTTTTCCTGTTTTTTTATTTTTTAAATAAGCTTTGAATTAAAAAAAGATGGCATTTGTTTCTGCTCAAGCTTGGCTGGTGCACTGTATGTGGGATGGCTTTTGCTCTGCATACCTAAGATTTGATGGGGAAAAAAAAAAGTTTTCTTTTTTTCCTGAAAAAAAATGGAGCCTCTGAGCCCTTACCATTTCCTGGTGCTTTTAGTGGATGTCATAGGGTGCCTTTGGTCTGGCAGGAAGTTACTACTGGTCCCAGCTGAGATCCAGGGGATGCAGGACACGGTTTCTAGCCCAAATCTCAGCTCAGTTGTGGGAAGATGAGTCTGCCAAGGAGGAGCCCTGGGATGGACCTTGGTGCCGTTGTCTCTGTGCTAACAGTCTTCACCCGCAGGTCTGCAGAACGATCACAAGGCCCTGATGAAGCAGGTGGAGGAAGCCCTTCACCAGCTGCACGCCCGGGAGAAGGAGAAGCAGGCCAAGGACGAGGCGGAGGCCTTGGCCGAGGCCAGGAGCCAGGAGCAGGGCCTGCCGCGGGCCTTTGCCAGGGTCAACGAGGTCACGTCGGGCTCTCCCGCGAGTCTCTCGGTGAGTTGTGCGCTCTGACRGGTGACGGGGGGCTTCTCTGGGACCCAGAAATGTGGCGGATGGCTCCATCTCCTTGCTGACAATAGGARTAAGTTGTAGGCACTTAGGTTACCTCCCCTGTGTGCCTTGAGCATTAACTAAACATTCAGTAACCTTCTCCACTGGCATAATTATTCCTGAAGCTCCTGTGGCAGGGACAGCCCTTGCATCTCAGTGCCAGGGTCACATTGGGATGTCCCCACGCAGCTCATCTGCGAGGTCTTGTTTGGTCTGTTAGTTCTAGCCTCAATATTTCCCCTTCCATAATGGCTTAAAGGAAGGAGTACTTGCTTCTCTTATATCCTTTTCATGGTCTGGAATGTAGTTCGGTGGCCTGAACGGTGAGATGAGCAGAGCCTTTACATCAGTCTCTCTGTGCAGCTCCGTGAAGGATGCTCCTGTGAACAGGCAGATGTTGCCTGTCTTTGCAGAATGCAGGTACTCATCTGCCTTCTCTCACTGTCCAGGGGCTCCAGGTCGATGATGAGATTGTGGAGTTTGGCTCTGTCAACGCACACAACTTCCAGAACCTGCAGAACATCGCCACAGTGGTGCAGCACAGCGAAGGGGTGAGCTAGGTTCTGCTGCACCTGGGTTCTCTTGACTGTCTTTATTAGCAGCAGGTTTTTCAACGAAATTTACGTCTCTGAGGTCACCTCTGCCCTGTCAGAATTCAATCAAATTCAGTCTGTGCTTTTCTGGCCTAAGAGGTGCATGCTCTTGGTTGTGGATATCACCCCTATTCCTCCCCTGGGAGACTCCCTGCAGCAGTAGGAGCTTATTGCTGTGCTGCCCACGTGGCCTTATGGATTGGCCAAAGGGTCATCTGCAGCCGCGAGCACCGTGGCGTGGAAGTGAGAGACCTTGCGGAGGTGACTCCCCGCTGCACACTCCCTGCWTCCAGAGCAAGCTACGCCAGGGCCACRTRTTCTTCCTCTGGTACTTCRGCAAAGGAATGGAGAAGAGGGGTTCCTTGGTGAAGGAAAGTTGTCGTCYCCTTTTTTTCCTTACTTTTATTTTTCCCTTCCCCTCTCAGAAACCCCTGAGTGTGACTGTGATCCGCAGYGGCAAAAAAGTGCACGTGGGGCTGACACCAAAGCGCTGGGCCGGGAAGGGCCTTCTGGGGTAGGTTGCTGTTTTGCTTAGCATGGATGCAGATTTTTATCCAGCTTGGAGCAAATTCCTGCAGCGGGGCCGGGTCCAGGCTCCGCTCCATGTGTTGATGCCTGCCCTGATGTACTTCAGGGGCAGATGCTCGCTGAGAACTGGTCTCTGCCAGTTCATCACCGTGATGAGAGTTGATGGGTTGTATCAGATGGGAGCATGGGGGAAAAATCTCAGTGGCYGCTGCTAAAGCAATCCAATGGAAGAGGGTCTGGTTCGTGTTGTGTTAGATATCCTGTGTGTTTGGGGGAGCTGAGACACTAACGTTTCTTTCTACGCTCTTTTCCAGCTGCAATATCATTCCCTTGCAGAGATGACTCTTGCTTGGGGAACAGTAAAGTTGAAGCTTGTGCCTGCTTTCTGGACTCTGATCTGATTTGAAAACTTCCCCTGCAGTCTTCGTGTGTTTTGCTGGAACAGATATTTCAGAGGCTGTGAGCTCCAGGTGCCAAACTCGCCGGGTGTGGAGGAGCACTCGTAGAGCAGGGCCTGGCGCCCCGTCAGAACCGCGCTGGGTCGTGAGCAGTAGCGTGCCGAGCTGCAGGATGTGCCTCCTCATCACTGGTACCTCGTATGAATTCACAATCAGGCTATAAAGATATGCAAAATTCTTCAGTTAATGAAGATACAGATTCTRAAAAAAGCAAGAAATGCTCTGATTTGCTGGTAACAAAGCATATTTCCTTTCCCCTTCTCACTGAACATCTTTCAAAAGATGCCAGAAAGTCTTGGAGCACTTAGGTTTTGTCAATAATAATAATAGATCACAGCCAGGAAACATGCAAGTTTGATCTTCCTTGTGTTACTGTAACATTTGAAGTTGCTAAATGTGGAAGAATTTTCAGAACTCTAATTATTTTAAGTTAATGGGACAAAGAATAGGGGCTATAATGCTATTTTTCTTTACTTTTAGTATTTCCAATGGGTATGAGTGTGTAAAATTATTCCTAATTTGGTTTTAAAAATCAGTTTATCTGCTATAGATAGTTTTGTGGTGTATGAACTCTTCAAGGGGATTTGGGGGGCARTTGGTTTGTTTTAAGCTTGTTTCCAGTTGAACTTAAGTACTCTCCCAAAACAATAAACCCAAGTACTGCATCTATCTCCATTCCTGTAGAAGTTGTTATTTTGGGGCAGTAACCGTGAGCCAAGTTGGACCTTCTGGTGTCAAAGCCCAGGTCAGATGCCAGTCTTTCATTAGGGCTTTATAAGCAGCTTGTGGGCATAGGTAACMCATCAAACATAACGAGCAGCTTTGCAGTGAATGTCAATAACTAATACTGAAACAGACCACAGAAGTGGCCTGATGAACACGCGCTCAGGTCAGTCACTGAGGTCTCTCTTAAATGGAGCAGCTTTATCCTTTTGATATTTCAGGTGTTTGTATTTCAACATGCGGTTTGGTAGAGCGGATTCTTGGTGAAACAGCAAAGCTTCCCAGCAAAGCTCATCGCTCGGTGACCCCTACGTGGTGCCGCGGGGAAGTCCTGCTGCAGCAGCCTGTGGAAGTGTCCCTTGGATAAGATCGCATCTCTATAATCCCCACCAAACACAGTCTAACGTTGGTCTCTACTTCGGCAATTCCAGTTTTGTTCCCTCAAGTAATTTTAAAAGGGCCAAAGCATGTCGATACTTGGCTCAATCTATTTTCTTAAAGAATAATCRGGAATAGGAGGTGTTCTGGTACCCTCTCTTGCCTGTAAATCCTGCTGCAGCTCTACAGGAGTTGTTCCAAGGCCAAGTCTGCCTTGCTGGTCTTCATCAAGTGCTACAATCCACCGGRGCCGCCGCATCTCTGGAAATTACTATGAAATCTCCCTAGAAAGCAATGCGATTTCCATCTCTGCAGTCACCATGTACCTTCCCCTGCCCCGCAGCAGGGTTTATTCTGTGTGTGGGACCACAGTGTCAGTAATGGAGTTGCCAAAAATGAGGATTTTCAAACGTGCCGTGCACCAGAGCCCCGTTTCTGCAGAAGGAGTCGTCTCAGCCGCAAGGCAGGCGGGCGCTGCTGCCGTTGCTGAGTGCAGTGACTCTGCCCAGGCGTGCGAGCTGTCCCTGTTGGTCCCCACGAAGCGGGACATGGGTGCGGGGATGGATCTCGGGCCAAGTCCAGGGGCCGTGTCCTCCTGGGCCTTGGTTTGTATTTGGTTCCRTCCTTCCCGATGGAACGGCCTCCCGGCTTCCAGCGCTCCCCGTCCGGCTGCAGTGAGGTCGGTGGCCAAGTCCAGCCTGGATCAGGCAGCTGAATTCCTGCTGCCAAGGAGCTCGTGTCCCTTCCGCAGGGCAGAGGGGCTCTGTCTACCTAGGGCAGAGCTGCTCTATCCACAGCCTCCTGGTTGTGTCAGGAGYGGAAAAGGTTCAGCAATCCCAACAGTTAAGCTGCAAAATCTTCTGCAAATGGGTAAGATCTGAAGGGCCTTGGAGCACCCTAAAGCCCCAGGAGCTCCTGCTCCCATCTGCTGGGGCTGTGAGCAGGGAATGGGGACAGAAAGCTCCTTGGTAAAACAAAAAATCTCTGTTTAGAGCAAACTTAGAGGTGTGGAGGGAATGGAGACTTTGGTCATTGCTGCAACTGCCCCAAAGCTTCAGTGGAGGGCTGAGAGCTGGAGAGGATGAACGAGGAGCTGGGGCAGAGCCCGGCGCCTGGATCAGGGCGGGCTGATCTGGAGGGAGGCAGCCCGGAGGGCAGAGCAGATCCGGAGCTGCTGCTCCCACTCCCCAGGCAGCGGCGGGATGGGGCCTGTCCTGGCTCCAAACTGGGCGGGCGCGATACCTGCTGTCGAGCTCGGGATSCTGGTTCGGCAGTTCAACCTCTGCCCCCACCTCTGATCGGGTTTTTGGTCCTGCAGCTGTAGGAGGCTCTGGTCCGTCTGGCTGGAGCGGGTCGAGCAGCACCGCAGCCTCTTCCCAGCAAGGAGACGAAGGGGAACGAGCACAAAACYATTTCTCCATCCCAGCAGGGCACGGGGCTGCTGCGGGGCAGAAGGGAAAAGCAAACCAGGTGGTGAGAGGTGGTTAGTTTGTTATYGTGCTGTTGAGCTCAACAGCAGAGCCCAAGTCCCGGCCCGGGAGCGCCYGGAGCGGCTGAGCCGAGGAGGCAGCGGCGGCTCAGAGGGGCCCCTCCGTGTGAGGGGCTGCAGGGCTGGAGCGGGTCCTGGCCCTGGTTGTGGCTCCGAGTCCCGCTCAGGTGGTGGGATGGGGACCGGGACGGGGATGGAGCCGTTTCCACCCGGGCCCCTCGTGTTCCGCGGCGCTTCCGGCGCCGTTGGCTGTTGCCGGGGGAACCGGAGTCGGGCACAAACAGCAACGGGAGCGGAGCTGGGACACGGGGCTGGTCCCTGCTGGGACACGGGGAGCGGAGGTGGGACACGGGGCTGGTCCCTACTGGGACACGGGGAGCGGAGGTGGGATGCAGGGACGGTCCCTGCTGGGATGAGCTCCGTGTGTGTGGGGCAGCAGCCGCTCGGATCGGGGCCACGAGCTCTGGTCCTGGCCGGAGGGGCTCCCTYGGAGCCAGGGCTTGGGGAGAAGGGGCTTTTCCACCCAGCACCGCGCGTTCCAGAAGGAAGCCGAGGATGAGGATGGAGGGCACGAGGGAGGCCGCCCCGGAGGAGCCGCGTGCGGAGGCATCGGAGGGGATGTCCCAGGACACGCAGACACCTCGGGAGGCGACGGTACCGTTGGGGTCCCTGGGCAGCGTCAYGATGGGAAGGGAGACCCCATCCCTGGGACCTGGAGATGGTTTCTCCATGGAGAGGGGGTCTCCGGGATGGGAGGAGCAGGGAGCATCCCGGCTGGTGTCAAGGCRGGATCGCACCCAGCCAGCGTTGACTTCCCAGGCTATTCAATGTATTTATTAGCAGTCTGACAGAGGGAAGAGGCAGCAGCCTTAGCCCTCCCTCCACTGCTGGGGCTGGGTTTCCCAGGGAGTCCTTTGCATCCCTCTCGTCCCCATTTCTCCTGTTGATGCCGCCAGTCTCACCTGCAGACCCCTCATCCATTTGCTRTCACTGCAGCCAGGTGCCCTGTGCCCGTTGAAACAACCGACACGGGGTGCGTGCAAAGCACAAGGGGGGCCAGGAGGTGGGACAGGCTGGTCCCTGGAAGGAGCCTTCCAGAGCCTGGAAGGGTTTGTTCAGCAGGAGAAACCCCTGGGGAAGGGGCTGAGGAAGCACCAAAGCCGCCTCCCCTTGCAGGGGCCGAGCGGGACGGCGGGCGCAGGCGGGCGCAGCTCCCGGTGCGAGGCAGCGGCCACCAGCGCGCTGTGGACGGCGGCTCCGGGGCAGCTCTGGCAGGAGGCGGCGGCGGGCAGCGCGCGGCCGCTGGTGAGGAGCAGTCGGGCCCGGGTGCCCCCGGGGTGTCCGGAGCCCCGGCGCCCACGCGGCTGCTCCCGCAGCGCCTCTCCTGGGTGCTGGGCTACAACAGCGCGCTGCCCGTGCACAGCGCGGCGGGCGCCGGGGCGCCGCGGCTGCTCTACGCCGCCGCGCACACGCTCGTGCTGCACGACGTCCGCGCCGGGCGGCAGGCGCATCTGCAGGTGCGGGCGCCACGGGGAGCGGGGGTGCCCCCGGGCCGGGCAACGCGTGCGGCCCTGACGGAGCGCTGCGGCTCCCTGCGCTCCCCAGGGCCACAGCAACCTCATCTCGTGCCTGTGTGTGAGCGAGGACCGGCGCTGGGTGGCCACCGCGGACCGGGGCCCGGAGCCTCTTGTCATCGTGTGGGACTCGTACTCGGGGTGGGCGTCGCGGCCACGCCGTTCTCCGAGTGTCCTGCTCCGGGGCAGGCAGGGCGAGTGCCGCTCACGCTCTCGGCAGCATCCCCGTGCGCACCATCTTCGACAGCCACCCCGGCGGCGTCGCGGCCATCGCCATCTCCCGCGATGCAAAGTACCTGGTCACCATCGGCGCCGGTGCGGTCCAGGTGAGGAGGAAATTGCCCTGTTGGCTGCTCCACATTGTTGGTCCCCGAAGGTTTGGCCAGCGCAGCTCAGTGGGGCCAGGTGGGGACAGCAGGGGCGAGACGGCACCAGGCGCAAAGCGTCCACACTCGAGATGGGAATTTCTGGCCCCCGTGCGTTTGAACACGAGCCCTTTCTAGCACCAGTCATTGATGCTAAGGCCCCACCCTGGGCTCCCGCTGCTGGTGTGGGTGTCCTTCACCCGGCGCTGCCCTTGCCTGGCAGCGGGTCTGCGTGTGGAGGTGGACGTGCCCCGCGGAGACGCCCGTGTGCAGCGCRGAGCTGCCGCCCGGCGCCGGGCGCCAGGTGAGCGGGACCGGGGCTCCCGAGGGCTTCACGCGAGCCTCATCTCATTTCACCTCACCTCGCCTCCTCCTTCCAGGAGTTTGTYGTTTTTAACCCCCACAACGCCACCGAGTTCGTCAGCAATAGCAGGAGCCAGGTGATATTTTACCTGTGGGTGAGTAGGAGCGCGGGGCAGCGGGATGTTGTGTGCTCGGTGCTAGCGGAGCTCCCTGCGGCCCCGTCTCTGCACTCTGAGCAGCGCGGTGACCCCCTCGGCCCAGCGTGAGGTACCAAGGGACGAGGGGGGTCGCAAAGGGTCATCGTCACGCAGATGTGCTGCTCTCCCCACAGAGCGACGCTGCCCTGCAGTTCGGCACGCCGCCCTTGTCGGACAGGGTGAGTGGCGGCCGCGGGGCCGGAGGGGCTCCCGGTCCCCCCGCAAGAGCGTCTTCCGCTGCGTCCTCTCCTGGGGCTCTTCCCCTMGTGGGGTGACCCCTGGGAAAGGCGTCGCCTTTGGTGGGAGCAGCCCCCGAGCGGAGCCGCCGCCTCCGCTTGCTCCGCAGACCTTCGGCAAGGCCGTGGGGCTCCTCAGCCAGTCCGTGTTCCACTTCGACGCCTCCCAGGCGCTGACGGGCACCTCGGCGGGGAAGCTGGTGCTGTGGGACGCGGTGCGTCCCCGTCCCCTGCCCCGGGAGCCGCCGCCGAAGCCGCACACCATGAAGGCCATCAAGCTGGTGCCCATGCAGAAGGACGGCATAACCGTGCTCACCGTGTCGGACAGGTGACGCCACCACGGCTGCCACCAGACTGTCACCCCTAGACCTGGGGCCACCAAGCGCTGCGGGTTTAAGTCCTCCCACCCTGCGTTTCACCCAGCAATGGGTGTTTTAGGGACCTTATGGCACATCTGGGCTCATGGGGACGGACCAGCCATCCTCCAAGGCTTTCCCGTCCCAAAAGCTTTTCTCCTTCCTTCCAGMTATTTTGTAACGTGCGACGTCAAAGGCGACGTCAAGTTCTACGACGGGCAGCTGCAGCTCGTGAACTGGTACAGCCACCCGCGCGTGGGGCCCATCCGCTCCATCTCCTTCTGCAAAGAGCCTCCCGGCGCCGCTGCGGACTGCGCCAGCTCCTGCACCCTGGGCGGGCGGCCCTTCRTCGTCAGGTGGGTGCCCCGTCCCCCGCTCCAGGGCTGCGGAAGCCTCCACCTGAGGGCGCCCCTGGGGATGGAGTGGGTTTTACCCCTGTCCCTGGGCGGGACGTCACGGCAGGGGGTGCAGCAGCATAGGCTMGGTCTGGCACGGTGGGATGGAGCCCTGTCCAAAGCGGTTCCGGTGCTGGGGTCCTGAGCGGGAGTCGCTGCCCCGCTGCGTATGGAGCAGCCCTGGGGTCCTCCACAGCCTGGACGGGCCCCRGGAAGCAGCTTCTCCCAGCGTGTGTTTTGCAGCCCATCAGCTGCAGCCATCTCGAGCCTCCTGGGTCGCTGCTGCAGCTTCTGCTGTTTACAGCCATCTGGGGACAAAAACGGGCAGGAAAGCCAAGGGGAAGCCGAGAGGCTGCTCGTCTCAGGCTCAGCATCCTTGCTCGCGTGGGCCAGGAACACCGAGCCAGTTGCTAGCAGGGACACCCGCCTGTGACCAGGCTCACAGGGACCGCACTCACTACAGCGGCTCTTCCAAGCGCTCCTGTCCGTGAGCAGCAGGAGTCCTCGCACTCCTCTGCAAGCCCTGCAGACCCCATGAGCGTTTCACAGGTCGCTGGTGCCCTYGGACTGGGCTGAGGGAGCAGGGACCCAAGCCCTGGGCGAGGATTCAGCTCATGAGGCACCCCAGTCTCCCCATCAGCCCTGCACGTCGGCAGCTCCTGTACCTAGGTCCGTGCACTCCTTTAGCTGGGCCTGGAGTCCCCAGGCCGATGGGCGAGCAGACGCGTTCGTTCTGCGACACGCGGGGCCATTGGGACATCCTGGTTCCACACGGCYGGTTCCACAATGGGGCTGCCACGTCCGAGTGGGCGCCCGGAGCCGCTCTGCGTACGCCGGGGTCTCGGCCCCGCGCAGCCGCTGACAATGGTGGCAGGGAGACGCGTGAAAGGGCTATTCAGAGCTGCCCTCAATCGCTCATTGATCCTTCTCACACGCCAGTGAGATTTGCAAATAGCAAATCCTACCCAGATGTCGCTTGCCTGCTGACTTGCCTGCCCGAGCAGAAAACGTGGCCAGCTCCAGCGTCTGCAAGGGGGGAGTTACTGGGTCAGGAGCACACAGTGCCACCTGCCCTCCCGGTCGGAAGGGTCTGCGTGTTTCATACCCCACAATACAGCCCATCGTCCCGCTCAGCTGCCACAGGAGGATAAGGAGCTGCACAGCGTGGATGGGGATGAGCCAGTGTGACTGATCAAACTCTGTTCCTTTTACACCGACAGGAACTTTATCCTTTCAACTACTGATGCAACAGTGTTCCACGTTGAGACGGATGGCACGAAATACGAGAAGCTGCTGGAGGAGCCCAAGCGAGCCGTGACGGCCATCGCGTGTCACCCCGCGCAGGGGCTGCTCGCGGTGGGCAGCCACTGCGGGCTGCTGAGGCTGTGGGACTACGAGCAGAGCGCGGCCCTCGTCAGCAGGGTGTTCGCGGGGGGCAGCATCCAGTGCCTGTGCTACAGCCCCGCAGGTGCCCGGGCCGGCGCCGCGTGCCGGGTCCGCGGGACGCGTGCCCACGGTGTGACCGCCTCCCCGCCGCCTCCCAGGGCACCTCCTGGCCGCCGGCTGCACCGACGGCAGCGTCCACGTCCTTGACGCGATTTCCCTCCGCTCCGTCTGCGAGGAGTTCAGGTTCTCGCACGGCCCCGTGACTCTCGTGAGCTTCTCGCACGATTCCGAGTACCTCGCCACCGCGGTGAGTCAGTGGCTCGCGGCGCCGGCCGGGGCGGGCGGCGCGGTGACAGCCGGTCAGCGCCCGCGCCCTCGCTGTAGGACGAGAACCTGGCGGTGACGGTTTACCGCGGAGCCCCGCGGGAGGGACGGCGGTGCTGGGAGCACCTGGCGGGGCTGCACGCGCACTCGCGGCGCATCCGCAGCCTCCTCTTCGGCRTGCACCTCGACGGCGACGAGCCCCGGCTGCTCAGCCTCGCCGAGGACAGGCAGCTGGTGAGGCCGCGGGCTGGGAACCCGCTGGGAAAAGCCGCGGCTTCCCGAGGGGAATCCGTGCCCGGCTCTGCAGCTCCTTGTTCCCCAGCAGCTCCACCACAGGGGCTGTTCCTCAGCCCGGCCACCCTCAGTGCTCACCCCGCTCCTGGTGATGGCCGCTGAATCCAGTCAGTCCCGTTTGCTGGCCGAGCCCGAAGGAATCGCTGCGGTTCCCTGTCTTCCCTCCAGGTTGAATACGACCTGAGCAGCAGCAGCAAGGGCCACCTGGCCGTCCTGCGCCGGGACCGCGTCGAGCAGGCGGCCGTGCCGCTCTGCTTGGCCTGGTACCCGCAGCTCGGCACCGAGTCCTTCATCCTCACCGCCAACAGCTGCTACAAGATGAAGCTCTACAACACCACCACCAAGATGTGCAGGTAGAGCAGAGGCCCAGCCCGCCCAGCGCCAGATCCTCTCCCCTTCCGCCTGGGAGCCCCATCCTGGGTTTGGATGTTCCTCCTCCTAATGCCTGCTCCTCTTCGGGAGCGTGTGCTTGCCCACCAGTGATGGGAATGGGACTAGCCAGACGTTCCTGTGCTTGACAACGGCCCACATGGGAAAATGATGTGTTTGTCTTGTAGAAAGACCCTTTTGGGACCAACTTATGGCTCCCCTCTGGAGAAGATGCAAATCCTGCCGATGCCGAACCTGTCGGACCCACAGAAACGCTACCTGGCTTACATCACCAAGGACAAGGTGTGGAGTCGGGAAGGCTCCCGCGCCCCCGGCCCCCACGTGGGGTCTGCAGGATGCTCCAGCCCTGGGATGCCGGCAGAGGAGCCGCAGCCGGGGCGCGTCCCGGTCCCCCCGCAGGTCGGCCTGCAGGTTTTGCCTGTCGATGGCAACCCCCACAAGTCCTCGGCTTTCATCTGCCACCCGGGCGGCGCCGCCGAGCTCGCCTGCTCCTACGACGGGCGCTGCCTCTTCACGGCCGGCGGGGACGACCGCACCGTCATGACGTGGGAGGTCGACCTGCCGTGAGTACCGCGGCGCGGAGCCCAGCCCGGCGCAGGGCTCGTCCAGGCCGGGAAGCGGCCCATTTCCTGGTCCGCACGAGGCCGGTGTGATGGGGCAGTTTGGGTTGTCAGACCATGGGAGGAGCGGCGTTGGCTGCGGGATGAGCCCCTCGGGAGGCAGCTCACAGAGAAACGTCTGTCCCATCATGGGATAGGGCAGCACTAGGGGCTGCCCTGCTGGAAAGCAGCTCCGTGGAGGGGGATCTGGGASTCTCTTAAGCCACACTTCATGGGGCTTAAGCTGTTGGGGGTCAGAATAAGTGACTTTTTAAGGAAAGCGGCAGAATATAAACGATCCTTCTTTATAARGGTTGGCCAGAATCCAGGCAACATTGAATTCCTTTGTAATTTGTTTTAGGAGTGAAGCTCTCGATGAGCTAATTATAATTTTATTGCTGCTTCTGGCATCTTGCGCATCTCCACCGTGCTTAATGCCCAAATAACTTTATTATGAAAACCGGCGAGCGCCACGCTGGTGGAAGCGGCGCTCCCGAGGCGCCCGTCCGAGGTGCAGCCGTGCTGGTGGTTTGGGGAGGCGATGGGCGATGCCCTCCGGCTCTGCAGTCCCTTTTCCCATGCACAAACCGGGCTGGCTCTTTCGGCCCCGGCTGCGCAGGAAAGGGAGCTGAAGAGCAGCGAGACGTCGCGGGGGGTTTCCTACCACAGCGCGCGGCACCCGCGGCAGTCGCTTTCTGTAGTGGTGGATGCAGACCAAGGGCTTGCCCGGAGTTACCGGGAGGAATGTGATGGATGAAGGAGGAGGGAGCTCCCCTTGGTGCGGCTGCTTCCAAACACCAGCGCTCTGCACGAGCCAAGCGCCGATGGAGGCAATTCCTCTCCCCCGGGGGTCTCCGTAAGGCAGCAGGAAAGCTCAGTGCCAGACGCCAGGCTCGAGCCCGTGGAAAAACTCCTGGCTGCCGGCCCCGCGCGCGATCCACCGAACAAGGGCCCCATTCAGGAGCCGTTCCCACACTGCACTGTTGTATGGAAACCCGTGTAGGAAATCGCGCGGCRGCAGCAGCACCGGCCGGAGCGGAGCTGTACCCAGCGCTGCGGGATCTCATGTATTTGTTGGAAGAGGCTCCAAACGGCAATGACAAGGGGAAGGTGCAACCGCCCCCGGCACGAGCCCTCCCATCCCTTCCTTCCCGTGTGCTGCAGGGCTCTGGATGCCGCCGTTCCCCTGGGCGGGCAGGGCCTGGAGCCCTTCTACAACCTGCTGGATGGCGGCAGAGACGGCGACTTCTTCAGGGTAATTGCGCTCGCCGGGAATGTCTGGCTGGAATTTGATTCATTTATACAGGCCTGACGTGTCTTTATTTTGGCCCACGTCACCCTTAACGATACCTGACAGGCCTGTTAATAAAGCTTAAAAGAAGCCTTATCTGCTGCCCGTGTTGGTGGCTGAACTTTGCAGTGTTTCGTCGGGATCCCTTGCAGGAACTGGAGGACTATTTTTACTACGCGCAGCTGCGCAGCCACGGCATCGATACGATGGAGACCCGGCAGGTGTCAACGCACATTCCCCTGGAGGAAGTCCCGTTTGTGATGAGAGCAATGGGATTCTATCCCTCCGAGGAAAAGGTCAGTCGGTTGTTTTTTTGCTCTTGTTGTTGCTGTTATTAAAAGAGAAAGGGTGAGAATAACCTTGCACCAAGTGTCCTGCAGGACCGATCCTGACTGCTCGCACGCCAGATGGGTCCAGAGGACGTTTTTGCTGTTTTTAAACGTATTTTACCTGGTGTGAGTCAATTAGAGGAGTGATCAGAGTGTGGTAGCACGTTTCTGAAGTCATGATCCCTCACTGGAGAGCCGGATGAGTGTCAGGACAGGCTGGGATGAGCCTGGGTTTGAGAGCTGGGATGTGTCTGAGGTGTCTCTGGGACTTCCAGCACCATCCAAGCTTCTTTCCCAGCACCATGTGCTTGGTGGGCCACGGGTTGAGACCCCAGGCACAAGAAGTCGTGCTGGGCCTGGACAGAGACTTAGCCAAAGCTTCCTRCGGGTGTTGAGCAACACAGGACACCAAAGGTGGTGGGAATGCCTAGCTCCGTGCAGCGCTTTTTGGGGTGTATCAGAGCCTCTTTCCCTTGATTTGTCTTGTCCTGATGAAAGAGTGACTTGAAATGGAGACGGCAGCTTCTATTCCCATGGAATTAAAGCTCTTTCATAACCGATAATTCTGCAGAGCTCTCTGAGCTTTCAGGTTGCAGCAGTGGAGCTTCCTATCAAATATTTCTCAAGAGCTTTTTATCTCCAAATTTTGCAAAAACGACAACTGATCTAGTAAGGGTGCAGCTTCGCCCTTTGTGTCACTGTATCCCCAAGGCAGTTTGCCCGTGCACACACCTCCTCTGCCGTGTTGCAACCTGGCAGAAGGGCAATTAAAGCACGCAGAAGAAAAGAAAAAACCTGATGCAAGGTGATTAAAGTAACAACCTCCCTGCGCCAGCTCCTGGCCGCCAGCACAGGAGCGGCTCTCCCGAGGGAAGCGGTGCATGGCGCTTTCCCTTTATCTTTCCATGGGGGAGGCTCCGCTTGTCCCTGATGGTGGCCGGGGAGCTTTGGGGGCCCCTGAGTCGCTGCCGCCCCATCTGCCCGGCCAGACAAGGCAGCAGATGGGAGGCAGGACCCGCACCCCCTACCAGAGATTCTTTGCAGCTCCCGCACCCGGCAGCGTCGGCCGCGACCGCCTTGCCTTGGTTGTGCCGCCTTGCGCTTTATTAGACCTGCTCATTACAGTTCTGCCTCTTGGGGACAGAAGGGACAGAGTCCTCGGGGACCTCCTTGCAGGGAAGTGTGTCTGAAAGAGTAATTTAACTGAAAAAAAACCCAGAAATCAGAATCAAAGCAGCGTTTTATGCAAGGGAACAGAGGTGCCAGGCTGCTGGGAGAGCAGGCACCCTCCAGTCTGCTTCTCAGAGCAGGGCAGCGTCCAAGTACACAAAGTTCATCTCTCTCTCCAGAGCGTTTTAATGAAAGAAAATCAGGAGGGAGAACGAGCAGCTTGAGCTGCCTAGCAAAGCTGTGGGGAATTCCTGTTTCTTGTGTGTAGTTCAGCAGGGCTGATAGAAAACCTAATCCCAGATCAGCTAGAGCTGAGCAAAATTGACTGTTCTCACTTGGCGTGACATTTGCTACAGGAAAAAAAAAAAAGAAGGGAAAGGGTAAGATTTCCATCTTCCCCGGGCTTCATTCACTGGAAAAACTTGTGACAGGAGCACAAAGGCCCGGGGCTGGATGCGGAGCCGGGAGCCGGGAGCGCTCGCGTCAGCTCCGCTCGGCGGGCTGCGAGCGGCATGCGCGGCACGCGCTGGCACCGGAGCACCCCGGCCCTGCGCTGCCCGCCCTGCGCTGCCCCCTGAGCAGCCCAGCGCCTGTTTGCTCTGCCAAAGAGGGAGCCGGCACGAGCAGCAGCAGAAAGGGAGCCCCGCGGAGCAGAGCGGAGCCCCGCGCTCCGCAGCGGTGGAGCTGCCCCACGTGCAGGGCGATGCGGGGTGCAGGATGAGGGGGCAGAGCATCTTTGCCGTCCCTGCTGTGTGCGTAGGCTGTGCACATGGGTGTGCTGGGAGCCCTGCAGGCCATCGGGCACAGGCTGGTGCATTCACCGTCCTGTGGTTTGCCTGCACACTGCCCCAAGCGCSTGCAGAGCTGCGGCATAGGTGCTGGGAAGAGCAAGGTGCAAAGTCGGTGCACAGGCACCAAGTGCCTTCACCGCCCGGGCCGGCCTCTTCCCAGCAACAGATCCCAGGGCAGGCAAGCCGCGTGTCCTAGAGGGAAGGCAGGATGCTGCAGGAAATGCACGGTGGGCACTGACGGCATTCCAAGCACAGTTGTTGTCGGACAGTTCAAGCTGAGCGATGCTCACCTAAACCTGGAGACACTGCGCTGGCTCTGCCGAGAGCAAAGCAAACGCAGGACATCCAGGACAACCAAGTATCTGCTGCCCTCGACTTCACCCAACACTGTCGTAACAACAGAGGCACTCGAGGGCTGGCCGGGTCCACGCCGAGTGCAGCTCGCTGCCTGTCACAGCAGTGACGGCCGTGGTGCCCCAACGCGCCCCGCGGCGCCTCGGCTGCCCCGCTGCAGAAACTGGTTGATGCTCCTCAACGGGGGAATATGTAACRGTCTTCCTTGCCTTGGTCTCTAGATTGAAGAAATGCTGAATGAAGTAAAGTTCAGCGAGTACGTGGATACTGGAAAGCAAGTGACAAAAATCAATTTAGRGGATTTTATCAAACTTTATATAAATCATCGACCTGCATTCGGCTTGTCAATGAAGAAGATACGGAGAGCRTTTCAGGTCCTTGGTTATGATAATGAGAAGGGAGAAAAAGTTATCGACAGAGGAGACTTGCTCTTGCTGCTTCAGCGCAGAGGTGAGTTGTTCTTATTTTCTAATATTAGCTGTGTGCTYGCTAGTTCTCGCTTCAATTTCAGCGTGAATTCGCTGCAGCAGAAAATGACTCGGGAACTAGAGCTTGGTAACCAGGGCAGGCGGGTGGAGGCACCAGCCTTGGAATTTTAAACTGAGTCATCACATCTRCCAGCTCGGCCCCACTTTCTTTGCTGCTTTGGAAATATCTCATCTGTGGAATGAGGAGCATGGATCTCGGCAACGATGCCCTTCTTCCAGGACACTCTTCTCTGAGCTTCTGTTTGGTCGCAGGGTGTCCAGAAAAGAACTAAATGCTGAAGAAAAGAGGGACAAGAAAGGAGGGATGAAAATGGTCAGAGTCCTGGACTGAGTTTGTACGTGAAAGTCCGGAAAGATAGGGATGGTTTAGGTTAGCTTAATCAGAGGCAACATTGCAAAGGCCTGTGTAAATACGCTGATGACCAGTGCTAAAGAGAGGTAAATAAAGCACTTACATTATCTTGCTCCTTTTGTAAGAACAAGGAGCGTTTATTGCTGCCGAGGATTAAAACAGGAAAAGGGAAAAGCTGTTTCATTCAGTTCGTCAGCCGGTAGAAGTCCTTGCCACGGAGATGCTTGGAAACCAAGGATTCAGGCAACGTGAGAAAGGTTAGTTGTTTCTGCCCATGGTGTGAACACCCATAAATAGATGCATTAGACAGGACAGAACAGTTTCATAACAGATCTATAACCTCCTGCTCCAGGGCAGGAGCCAGCCGCTAGCTGGGGACAAYTGCCACATCCAGGCTCCTCCAGGACACTCTCTTGAAGACTTCCCTGCACCTTCCACCTTCCTCTTCCTCTCCAGGGTGGAACCGGCTACCGACACTGGGCTGCCCAGTCCGTGCCGTGTCCCATGCTGGGAGCGCTCCGTTGGGAACGGCAGCACGCACAGCCTGGCCTAACAGCACTTGCAACAGCATCTCCTTCTCTGATAAACAGCCTGCCCCAAATGCACGCAGCAGACGTGACCCGTTTTCCCCAGGATCGACGTTTCTCYGCGCTGGGGCCGTGTGTTTCGCCTGGGGACGCGGCTCTGCCCCTCTGAGCAGCCGAATCCTCTCCCAGACCACGCCGCTCTGCTCGTGCGCCGTTCCCGTGCGAGCAGCCGGTGAGTTTTCCGTGTTGATGATTCCATAAACCGACGGGTTCTGCTTCGCTGTACAGGAGAGCACATGACGGAGGACGAGCTGGCCGCCTGCCTGACCACCTTGCTGGGCACGAATCCCGCGGGAGGAACGGCCGCACCGGGCACCCGCGGTACCTCAGGTACACGGGAGTATCATTCCACGCAGCACGGAAGCGGAATTGCTTCAGTTCCCAAACAGGAGTGATTTAAACTGCAAACCTACTGCCCTGTTAGGCCTAGAGCTGTCAAAAATATTCAGACAGGGCTGCAAAAAGTCATCATGGAGCTACAGATTGTCCTTGATCCATGCAACAATTGCATGGGTGCATCTAAAAATAAGTGGGCAATGAAATGCGACTGACCTGACAAGATTACATTGGTGTCTCTGCAGGCTTGGGACTGAAATTAGAAACACACAGTGGAGGGTTTACACGCCAAAGTCCACGGGCAAAAAAGAAATCCTCGAATATGAAAATTATAGTGTTGATTTTACCCAGGCTGCACTGTCCGTTATAATGGAACTGTTGATAATACCACATTTATCTACAATTTCTGTCCCAGCCTACACCAGTCTAGCACAGCAAATTACAGCGTTGGTTTGATCCAGGCAGCATCGCCTGTTTTAACCGGCACAGCTGCTAACTGCAGTGTTTTTATACAGTGCMTGTCCCAGTCCCCACCAGCCTAAAGCGGCACGCTGAAGCCCCTGGATTCCTTAAGATCCCAGAATCAAGCGAAATTCCCCGTGTGCGGAAGTCCCACTTGTTCGTGACTCTCCCGAGGCTGCCAGCCTCACGGCCGTGGCAGTTTGTCCCTGCTGGGSATGCCTGGAGTACTGAACGAGCTCATCCCTTTCCACCCTCACCGCGTCCCTCTTTAACGCGTCCCATCCACTTAGCTGCCGCCCCTAAACCCTTCTCCACGGACGCCCGTTTTCATGTTGCTGCTGCATGCCTTGTGCTGTGGTTTTCACTGCTCCCCAGGCGCAGCAGCTTCCCTGGAAGAAGACATTCCCGATGAAATCACAGCAGAGATATTCACTGCTGACATCCTTGGCTTACCCATTCCTGAACCGAAGAGCGAAGCAGAAGRAAGGGACGAGCCTTTGCTCCCCGAGGGCTCGCAGTCGTAGCTGCTACGGAGTTTCCTACTCGTCCCTACTTTGCAACCTCCYCTCAAGCATCCGTGAGTTTTGTTTGATTGCATTTATTAAAAAATAAAGGCACAATAGTTTTAGACTGACCAAACACTCTTCTAACTCCTGTTTTAGTACAGGCCACAACGCGGTTGCATCAAATTTATTTCCCAATTCACACACGGTCCTCCCGTTTCACCACCTGTAGTGCCACTGTGGAAAACTGGGGTTTTGGGGATTGTCAGTGGGAGTATTCCTGCTGTTCTGGCATGGCAGTTAATAAACAGCAGTTTAYGTGAAATGCTGCTGTCCTGAAACGATATTCTGGGAGCGCAGCACCAAGACCCCGCTGCAGACACACCTCCATCAGCGGGTCCAGTATTTATCTGTAAATAMATTTGTAAATACATTTGTCCGGGGCCGGACACGGGGGAGCGGCGCCGGGGACCCCCGCGTTCTGTCCCTGCCGGGGTCCGTCCCTGTCTGCCCCACGCGGTCACCCCAGGCCCCACCTCTGTCCCGCGGACACGGGCGGGACGGGGAGACGCGCGGCTCCCCCTCACGCCGGGCGCCTGAGGAGACGCCCCCCCCCC
>PTEX01000041.1:2185749-2207101 GCA_003342815.1 Eudromia elegans | reverse complement strand
TCGGTGCGGGCCGAGACCCGGAGCCGGGCGAAGGATGATATCAAGCGGGTGATGGCGGCCATCGAGAAAGTGCGCAAATGGTGAGCGGGCCGCGCCGCGCCGGGAGCCCGCGGGAGGCCGCGGGGGGCGGGGGAGCCGCCGGCGCCCGGCAGCCATTTCGCTCCGGAGAGTCACATGAAGGCGGCGGCGGCGGCGAGCGAGGGCCCGAGGCGGCTCCATTGTGCGGCCGAGCCCCCCCCGCCGGGCCCGGCTCCCGCGCGCCGCCCTCGGCCCGCGCCCGGCGGCTGCCGCCGGCTGGAGCGCTCGGGGCATGAGAGAGGGCAAAAATCAATTAAAAACGTCGCTGCGCAGCTCGAGTGGTGCGCTTACCCCCAGCCCCGCTTCCTTCCCCCCTCCTCGACTTGCCAGGGTTCGCCCCCAGGCYCTGGAGGAGCGAATCCCGAGCGGGGCCGGAGCTGGAGGGGGTGAAAGAGCCGCTGGGATTTGCCCTAAATCCCACAGGCAAAGTGTGCCCGCCTGGGAAGTCCTGCCCTTTCGCTAGGCCTTAAAAAGTGCTTTTTCGTTATTATTCATATTATTTTTAATACTTTTGTTTTTCCCTGATTTTCTTACCAAAAAAAGAGGGGGAAAAAAAGGGTAAAAAAGACACAAAGCGAAGAGCGAGGAGAGGTCTGGGCAGCGCGGCGGCTGCGCGCGGTCGGGACGGGCCGGAGCGGTGCCGCTGCGGCTCGGGAAGGGAGCTCCGTTGGCTGCTCCGTAGCCTTTGTGCACGTGTCTCRAAATCCTCCCTCAAACGTGTGAAATCCGCGGAAAATCCCCGGGCTGTGTGCTGATGGGCATGGCTGGGCTGCTTCGGATCTGGTAAAATGAAGGGGGGCGGCACTTTTCTTGTAATCCGCAGCTAAACGCTTCGATTTTGTTAAAAGGGGAGAAACGCGGAATTTAAACGCGTGTGTTATCCCGGCGAAATGGATCGCAGTGCTTTGAGTGGCCTTGGGCCCGTGAATGGGCCCTTTGGCGTGGGCTGGGCAAAGAATGGGAATGCGTGTCAGATAATGCCGGGCAYGGGATGGGAATTTCGGAGAATCCCTCCATTCCGCATGGAGCGGAGCAGCCCTGGGATTACGGCTCTGCTGGCTCCAGGAACCGTCCTCTTCTCTCACGGTGTTTTTGAGTGCTGTTTGCTGTCTTTTGGGCCTGCAGCAAAGGGCCAAAACCATAGAAGAGTTTGGGACCGCGCTAGTTATCCAGGGGTGASGTTGCTGGGCGTGTGGGACTGTTTTATTTGTGGATATCTCATTCATGAGTGCAGCACATTTCCTTTGGATCCCAGTTGTGGATTTCGGAGAAGAGCAGGAGGCAGGAGCTTGGCCATTCAACAAAACGTCTAATTTTTTTTTGTTCTTGGCAAGAGCTTTCTGCCATCGTGTCAGTTGCTATGGCTTCCCCTATAAAACAGCAATCTCGGGGTATAAATAGATCCTGTACAGTTTACCCCTCCCGAGAGAGCCGGCTTGAAAAAGTTGCCGTGCAGACTCGGGCAGAGTGTTTCTTGTGGTGCCTGTCAGTGTGTTCACGTGGCTCTGTGTGTGTGTGTGCATCTCGCACACGCTCGCACCAACCATTTTTTCCCCCTGTTTTTAAAGGAATCCTGTTTTGCTGGTAAATCTCATGATTTTTTTTCCCCCTCTGCTCGCTTGCAGCCCAGTGCACTAGGAAATTAGCGGGAGAGATTCTGTGTTTTGTGGCTCAARTGTTTTGAAAAGACTTGAACTTTACACACTAGCAATTCCTACCTCTTACAAAGAGCCACATAGGCAATTTTCAGTGTGCAGTTTCATTTGCATAATAGGAGCAATTTGTTGCCATCCACAGCTTTGCCGTGGAAATGCAGCCGCGGAGGATTAAAGTGCCTTGCGTGCAATGCTCCGAAGGCTCTCGGAAGGGAATTTTGGGGGCTTTTACGTGCCGAGGGCCGCGTTTCTGTCCCGGACAGCCCGTGCTGCGAACTCGCTCCGTGCGTGCTGGCCAGCGCTCCCTCGGCACGTGAAGCTGCTCTCGGTACTGCCGCGTGCTGCCGTGCCACGTCTCTGCGCTCGCTTCCATCGTCTCTGCGCTCGCTTCCATCGGCACAGAGCTGCTCCTGCGGGAAAGCCGGCTCCGTCCTTTGATGCCAGGGCCCATCGTTTATGTGCGGCTGTGTGGTGCCTGGCTCTCTGGATGTTACTGGAGTTCAGCTCATAGTAAACATTGAAGTTGTTACAGTTGCATTAATGCCAAGATTAAAACTAATCTCCTTTGTTTAAATCACTCTCGTGAATGAGCATCTAGTTTAGAATAACCTAGTTCCTGTCCCACACAATATATGGTTGTGTGGGGTTTCTGTGGCAAAATGCTGTCTTTTCATGGCTGAGAGTGCAGACCGACTTATTTTAACAATAGTTGTCCCATTTCTTCCAATCTGTTAAAAAATCATCTGAGTTAAATTTAACTCAATGAATTGTAAACAGTGTGGAGTTATTTGTTTTTGGTTTAAAGGTCGACAAGTATTTGTGGATTCTGAAAGGCCCTGGGGAGAAAAGGGCAACAACCACTCTGTTCCCCACTAGCGTTGCCAAATAATAGAAATGCTCTTTTTTAAATAGGTTTATTAAATGATAGAAAATGTAGAGTTTTATGGGGCAAAAACATAGTGGACATCATGCAGTGTCAGCAACTGGATGTCTTAGGCAGTGATATATTTTGCCTGGGTACCTAGGGCTTGTGAACCATTGGACATGTGTGCAGAKAGCAGGGCATGGTGGGGCTGGCTAGGATAGGTGCCCTGATGTAGGGAAYGCCGCAGGAATGAGGAAATCCTCTTCTGTTGTCACTGAATTGCAGTGTCTTTGTGTAAGTCAGTTTACCTTTTTCTCTGCTTTTTATCAAAGCAGGAATCTACGGATAGTGATMACACCTCGTAAAGAAGGGGTGAACTTGGAGAACTGATGGAGGTAGTTACAGAAAGTGCTAATTATTTATTATGGAAGAGAACTGGCTACTGAAGCTAACCTGACTGGGATGTAGTTTAAAACAAAGCCTGTTGTGTGGAAATGTGGAGCAAAAGGACTTCTAGGCAGTGAGATCATGTTACCTTCCAGATAACCCTGGCTGGGATCTCTGGTTGTGGCTAGTTAGGGAGTGTTTCTAGGCTATGAGACTGTGGCTTTTCTGTTCACTGTCTCCTTGCAGACTTCATAGAATATTTTTGTGTGGTATGTAATGCTCCAAGGTTGAACTTCTGCAGGTTTTTCTGCTTACTCCTTGCAATTCATTTTCAATCTGAAAAGCAGTTAAAAACTAGAACTTCTTAATGTGATGTCCGTAGAAAAGCCTGTCTGATGCTACCAGATGGTCTGTCCAGTTGAGTCAGGCTGTGGTTGTTGAGACGTTGACTGCACTTGCTTTCCCACTAAGGTTGTACTTCGTGTAGTGGTGATTGGCACGAAAAATTTCTCATGTATGCTGAGGAACTGCTTAGAAATGTTGCAGTTACCAGGATGCAGTTATCATGGTTGAATTACGAGAGAGTTTTTCTGGTTCATAATTATTTCTTTCTGACTTCAGTGAAAGTCAGTTGTATGGAAAGGAGGAGTTTATATCATATGTAGAGCCGTGTTTCTTGTTACTGCAAGAAAAGGCACTTGTTGCGGTGCAGAACCTAGCAGAACTTGCTTAAAAACATGCTGCCATGTGCAAGTTAAAAGGAGATGCTTGTAATGCAGCATACTTAAATAAGCTGCAAGAGAGAGGTGTTCTTAACAACTGGTATTTTCCATTCGTTTTAATGCTGCATTCTATTTTATCCGCTTTGTAGCTTGGTCCAGAGACTCCATATACACGTGGGGCTGGTTCATGTTARTCGCTAGACAAACATCCAGTTAGTGCTAGGCGTGCTTGGCCAAGCCAGCCTGTCTTGACGGAAAAATACCCTTTTTTTTTCCTGCATCTGACAACACTTTGTGTGTAYAATGGTGACCTTTTCTTTCCCATTCCCCTTTCTCCTTTGCTTGATCGCACAGGGAGGTCATTATTCTGTGATTTTCCCCTGACAACTCTGTTGCAATACAAGTGAGTGTGATGCAATAAATTCAGCATTATGGCATCGCTTTGTGAGCATCAGCAGAAGATGGGGGGCCGGGGAAACGCAGCTCGCACTGCGAGTGGTAGTCGGGGTAAATGCCAAACGGGCGCCAAAGCCTTTTCCTCAACCATAATATATTGGCAGTAAAGGCTTTCTGTTTCTCTGCCATGAAATGTTCCTAGCACTCGCTGCTGCTGCAAAAGCTGCCTTGACRCTTTCTGTGTAAGTGTAATATACACTGTTGTGTTTGCTCACCGTATATTACTTTTATACATGAAGTTTGATGCTCATCTTTGGAGCTTAAGGTTATTCAGAATATAAATATATTTAAGTCTCTTGGGTTATTTAAAAGGGGRATTTGGGTGTATAATTATGTAAGTTCTACAGTAATAGTGTGCCTTGGGCATGAGAGTAAAAAAAGTGTTAATACTTATTGCATGTATCCTTGACTGTCCTTAAAATGGTATGGTTCAAAATGTAAGAGGGCTTTAAACACAATTTTAATATAAATGTAAGGCTTTATTTTCCTTTCTATTGCATTGACTATTTTTGGAATTTATTAAAATTAAACTATTTAAGATATTTTGATTTCMTTGGTTTTAATCTTCCATGCTGAGAAATATTCTATATATATTAAGTTTTGACATTTTCCTTTTGTTATGCTTGGCTCATATGTGGAAGAACAGATTTAAAACCAGGAAAGTGTGCTTTTTGGGGCGGGAAAGCTATGGAGTCTGTCAGGTAGTTGCCAGCGACTGATTTTAGTAATTAGCAGTGTGAATTAGCTCAGTKTGAATACCTCTCAGGGTGATAGTGCTTCCCTGCTCCTTCCAATCCAGTCAGTACAGACATCACCCTGTGTAGTGTGACAGGGCAGTCAAAAGATATTGCCAAGTGATTATCCAGCCAAGCCGGAATAGACTTACCTGGGGTGGGAATTTGGTCTTGGTGTCCTCAGGATGAGTGGATTCAGCAACAGGACCCTTTTAGGGACAGGAAGGGAAAGTCCGTGGAGAGTCTAAATTGGATTCACAGCAAGACAGGCACAAGGGCTCGAGTTCCTCCTCCTCACTCTGGCATGTGGTCAGCTAGAGTATTTTGCAGTTTGCACAGCATTTAGAAAGCATGAATAAATTGTTAATTCTAACCAAGTAAAAGGGARCGTTCCCTGAACAGCAGATTGGGGTTGGGGCTTTGCAAAGAAGAGGGGGGAAAAAAAAAATTACAAAAGAAGGTTCAGAATAGATCTGTGGGGTTTTAATTATTATTAGTTTTTTTTTTTCTTGTGGCAATAAATACTACTGATAATATTTTAAGCTTTGTTTGCAATAAACCTCTTAACCTCTGAAGTTATTTTACCCTGTTAATTTTAGATGTCTGAAACTCCATTACATTTCTCTGTTAACAAATTGTGTTTATGCTGCAAGTGATATTAAGAGTTCTAGAGGATTTCGTCTTTTGTTTTCCTGTAAATATATAGTCTTAAAGTTTCARTACCATAAATGCTTACACGTGTAAAAATATCTGAATAATAGCAGTTCAGTGTTGGGTTTTCTTTTTAACCGTAAGTGTTGCAGGACTGGGATGTTCGTGTAATTCCATCGCAAAATATCCTTATTCCCAGTGTTATCTGAAATACTGTGTATTGAAATCAGGAGAAAAAAAAAAATCCTACAGCTGAAGGTTATCAAAATTTAAAGGGGTACTTAAGAAGCTCAAAAGAATTAACATGTCAGGRCTAACTTTAACACTAGAAAGAAAAAGTTACTAATATAGGTTTCCTCCTGTGTTCTACAGTCTGTCCAGTGAAGATGCTGTGTGAGGCTGCTTTGAGATGCTAACAGGTATCTTGAACTTTTGGTTTTCCAGTGCAGCATCTCTAAGTAATATTTTGCTGTAGGAAAAGGCTGAAATCTTGATTTTTTTAAAGCATTTATTCACCTTCTCCCTTACCCAAAACAAAATTCTGATGGCAGGTTTTATATCCATAATTTCAAAGTGTTTTCCTAGCTAGAAACAAGTTTAGTTTGTCTTGTATATGTAAAAGAAAAACAAACATCACTCTTCACAATTAAGTCTACTTTCATTATTTACATGCCCTCATCTCCACTGTCATTTTTATCATGTCTAGCAATAAAGCTCCAAATTAGCATAAAATTAGGGTTTTTTTGGACGTACTTTAGCCATCTACTGTGCCTAAGTGAATGAATCTAAACATACTTAGAAAAACTGCACTCCCGGATGTGCAGTGGGAAAGAAATGAATCTGAAACAATTCTATAATTAAAATGTCCTTGTGGACAGATCCAAAACTGCAATGTTCATTTATTTATTTATTTTATTAACAAGAAAGTGTCTCCTTTAAAGGGAAAACMAATAAGATTGGTTTTAGTAGCGAAAATGGTCAGGAGGGCATTTGTGACATTCATACAACGTGGCTGCTTTTGATTACGGAAACTTTCTAAAAACAGATATATGACTTAGTCATATCCAGCTTCTTCCATCCTGCAAAGAGCATTTAAAAAAAAAATCTGTAACTAGATTACAAATCTACTATTTAAATGTGGGTTTTTTTTGCCTTTTTTCTAAAGAAATAAAAAAAATGCTTATTTTGAGATCTCAAGCCAAATTAATTTCAGATGTTCCTGGAGAGTTAATGGCATTGGTCTGTGTTGTTAACTTTTAACTGATCCATTTGCAGAGCTATATTGCAAACCCAGCAACCAGCAGTGGTAATCTGTGACCTGAAAACTGATCACACAAACTGGATGAAATTTCTCTGGCATTATGGACCTTGCTTTAACGTTCTGCTGTAAAGAGCTCGAGGAATTCATCCCCTACCTCGGCGTTCAGCGTCTGCTCCATCCCTGCACTCTGTGTCTGCGTGACCCTGTAATGTAGGGCCGCCCTCCGGCCACGTCTCCTTCACGCTTGTCAGTGTCCTGACTTGGTTTGTGGCTGGCAGGGGCTGCATAGAGTGCTGCAGGTTACGCTGCTCCCGTCTCCCGTGGCCTTCCCGGCCTGCCCTGTCCAAGGGAGCCAGGTTCTCCTGGGTCCGAGTTCTGCATTGCAGCACATGCTGCTACCAATGAGGCTGTTGGGTCTAAGGCTAAAATTTCAGAGCTGTCTGACAGGACTACTGAGTGAATGCTAAATAGCTAAAAGCAGATTTCTATCTAAAAATAAACCTCAAATGGTCAAAATGCATTTAGACTTCTTAATACCATTAAACAGCTTCATGGCAACCAAAACACACTGGTCTRTTTAAAATCTCCTCTCTCTAAAAAGTTGAGTGAAAACTGTAAGCATTAAGTCAGCATTTTGAATAGGTGTTCTTCATAACTGTACCTCGAATCCAGATCTCATCACTGCTACTGCAGTTACTCACCTAGACAAGTAAGAGCCCTCAGATTTCTGGAAGTTAGCAGTGCTCTAACAAATTCCTGAAATGCAAAGAGCAATTTGCACAATACAGCACTAAAGACGATGTAATAGASCTCATCCTACCTAATAGCCTACTTAAATCCCTGACAACTTACAATCTTAAAGTAGATCACTTTATTTCGAATATGAAGTTTAACTTTAAGTTCTCCTGCATTATAATTCTATAGGGAGAAGAAGTGGGTGACAGTTGGCGACACATCCCTAAGGATTTACAAATGGGTACCAGTAACAGAGCCTAAAGTCGACGATGTAAGTATCCTGCAATGTCCTCCTTTTTCAAGATGCAGGGAATCATTTTYAGGGAAGATTGAAAGAAATGTGTCTTTCCTGTAGCCTTTAAGTTAAGGCTGRTGTAAGTCTTGCCAGTATTTGAATGTCAGAGCTGTAGGGGAAATGCTGACATTCACAGAAAGCAACGTGGAGGGTTTAGTAGGTGGCAACCTTCCCTGAGCTGGGTTGGATCAATTCTTGGAGAACTATTAAACACCAGACCTGAAACATAGAATTTTTGTACTTTACGTGCAATTGACTTTGAAACTRTTTTCCAATATAATAATGGAAATACATGTGTGTTTGTGTGTATATAAATAATACACACATGTACATGCATATGTATGTATGCATATATATTTACACATATRCATAGTTCCCTTTTTTCCTACCTGATGTGTTAGAGGAAAGTTTTGCTATGAAACTGTTCAGAGAATGCATTCTTGTATCTGTGCATCAGGGAGCATCACTGATATTTTGCTCCAAGAGACACAAAACACTGAAGTAAGACCAGGAAAACCCTATAGAACTGGGAGATCATCCAGATCGTGTAACACATCCGACTGAAGCAGTACAGCAAATGCTTCTATTGTAATGCTCATATTCTCATGGTAAATGTTTTGTGCATGCATCATATTTGCATTTGTAGTGTGCATTGGGGAAGTACTGCTTGTTTCCCATGATACAGTCACATGGCACCAGAACAACATACCTAGAAATCAATGTTGTCAGCATCTGTGCATTGTTTTTAGCTTTAGTTATTGGTTATTCCTATTTTAGAAATGGAAATATTGTTATGGCGAGASTGTTTATTGTTGATTCCACAGTAAATTATTGATGTAATTGGGTATGTATCACTGGTTTGGTACTCTCTTCTTGGACTATCCTGCGTTTTCACTTTACTTGAAATGTGAAATAAGCCCTATCTGGAAGAACATTGCTCTGTTAGTAAATCTATAAAATAATAGTTTTCAGCAGAGTTGATGTCATGGACTTGCCCTATTCAAAGTGTTCAGGGCCTGTTTTTGAATAGGGTTATTTTAAACAGGATTTCTTTTTTTTTCCCTGTGCCTTTGGTTGTGCCAAACATTTTCTTGGCTCTGGAAGTTGTGGTGAGCCGCTTGTGTGCTTTCAAAACTTGAACAGTGAAGTCTGTGAAGCGATCGCTGGTGAATTGGGAAACCGCTCCTAGTTTCTCAGAAAAATGTTCATTCTGTCTAGTACTTGAGTATTTGGTCTTGACTTTATTATTTTTGATACGCAGAGGGAAAAGGATGTGCCATTTATGTGATTTTAGGATATTTATGCTTGTGGGTTGCTATTTSAAGGGTTTCTGAAAATTATTTTCCTACAGTCAGGCGACGCTTGCATGATGGAGACGGTGGAAGTTGGAAAACACGCTCCTAGGGAGGTTTTTGGATTCATTTTCAGTGTGACTGCTGCCAGTGCTTAAGTCAGATTCTCTCTTAAGAAGCAGGAGTTTGTTTAGAGSTCTGTGTGTGCAGAGTTTATTTGCAGTGTTTGAGCCATCGTTTYTAGGTTTAGGCCTCAATTTGCTCAACTTCCGACATTCCTTCAAAGCCACTCACAGTAACATCCTRCAGTCACGTTCTGCATGGCACAAGCAGAGGCTGTTGCACTGCTGATACTGCGGACTTGGTGTCGTAAATTTTGTCGTCAGACACTCCAAGTTCTCATCAAAATAAATCTGAATATATTTGACAAATAAATATTGGGTAGGGGTTGTCTTAGCAGTTTGTTTTTTGGCATCCKTTTGTACCTGATTTAATCTACATATGCAGGAGAAAATGGAGAATACTTGCTTTTTACTAGAATTGGAGAATGGTGTCTTTTCTACTGCTTCAAATGGAAGTTGTCTTTCGTTTTGAAGAACGTGGATTAGATTCTTCCTCCCTCCCTAAGCCATTTTAACCCTTAAGAAACAAACAAAMAAAAMCCTAGAATTAGTTAGGTGAGCGCTTACCTCTTACTAGTTTTGGAAGGTTGTTAGGGAACCTCATGGCTCTGATAGCTAAGCTTTTTTTATAATCTCATCTTAAATTGCTTGCAGTCATTCTATCAATGTTTCTTTTGTGTCTCTGATGCCTTTCGATCTTGGTGGGGGGGGGAAGTTGCTCCCTAAGAGAGATTATGYTCCCTTTGAATTTTAGTTTTGCCGTGTTGAAGAACTCCATGTACTTTCACCTCAGTTCCATATATGGGAAGAAAGTCTGAGTTATTCMGTTTCTTCTCTAAGAAGTAAAACTGCAATGAAAAAGCCAAATAACATGTTAAAGATGAATGAAAAAAAAAAATCCTGCCAGATCTCACTCATTGAATTTCTTCTGCAGCCTTAGGCTCCGTTTGAGTGTGGTTTTATTTTCTTCCCGTGTTGGAGGGCATTGTCTCGTCTGAATGGTTGGGTTGCTGAGCGCTGCTCCTAGAGTCAGGCTTTTAATGGTCCTSCCGGCAGGATCCTCGAAGAGCGGCGCAGCTGCTGCGTGCTCCTGTGAGACCCATTACGTCACCTCTTAATTGAAAACGCTGCGTCTCGTAGCAGACACAGATGTCCCACGTGATGGGTGCCACCGTCTCTGCCTTTGTTTTAGTGCTTGGAGTGTGTGCTGTTGTTTTGGTCGTGAGCGTGCTCTATGACCTATTGTTCATGTAGGGTTTCTTATTATTAATCTTTTTTTGTAGGCTATTTGTTTTGTGCCAGTCTGATTTCTCTTCATTGATCTTTTAGTTGTAATGAATAAAGAGCATTAGGTGTAGGGAAGGAAGAGGTCTCTGCAGTCTTGGTCATTGAAAAAGAGGTAAATAGTTGTCATCTTAGTGTTAAAAGTCCTAGATCTCTGTCCTTATTGCTCTCGTGTATTCGTGCGTATTTCTAGGTGCTTTATACAAGCTTCCTGATAAGGAAAAGAGAATATACCAAGTTTTGAAGCTAGGAATTAGTATACACACCATACAGTGAGCAGGCGTGTGAGCTCAGAAAGCAAATGATCAGTGATGTTCTTCCCTTTAGATGTGGCAGCAAGGCTGCTTTTGGCCTTGCTTTTGTAGCTCTTTGAGTCGGTTGCAGTTACCCACAGGCACCTCCTGAAAGCTCTTGCTGGGTTTCTCCAGGGTGCTGGGTCATTGCACCTCGGGTTCTGCATTTGCAGAATGAGGGGTTGCACTGAGGGCTTTGTGGTTTTACAAAGATCGTGCAGTGGTTTGAAGATGAAAAACATACTCAAGTGCTAACCATTGCTGGAGTTTCTAGATAAAAAACTAGATATTCTAGTGCTTTGTGACATCCCCAAAGAATGCAATTGCAATAATGTCCCTGTGATCTTTGGGACTGATGCGTTGATAACTGCAGTGGGCCTATTTCTCACTTGAAAGTTAAGTGAGATGCTTACAAAGTAATGAGTGGGAAGAGTTTTATGTTGAAACATGGTGTTTTTCTTTCTGGTGATCATCTGTTTGGATACATGTCTTTTTCTCAGAAAAATAAGAATAAGAAAAAAGGCAAAGACGAAAAATGTGGCTCTGAAGTTACCACTCCAGAAAACAGCTCCTCTCCAGGGATGATGGACATGCATGGTGAGTGGGAGAAGGTCAGCCCCARTTACCCTGTTAAACTAACGTGAAAGTRAAAGCTAACCATGTCAGATTCTGCATTAATCAGATAGATGGACAGCACCATGTTTGGGCCAAAGTGAGAATAATATCAGATATTCATTTGAATTTCTGTTTTGTAGTTGTCTTAATGATTGTTAAATGCCATTTTCATTTCAGCTATTTGTGAAAGTAAGTCATTGCTGGAGCTGAATACGCTGAATAAAAAAAAAAATATCTATATCTATATCTATCTATATATCTACTATCCAGAATGTCATGCAGTTATTTAAGTGAAGTATTGACTTGTAGAGCTTGGTGTTGGGGGGTGGCTAGAGGAGGCCACCCTCTTCCCAAGCTGCTGCTGTTTGTGCTGGTTTTGTCCTTGTTGGGCTGTATTGGAGTGCATTGTCAAACACTGCGGGTGAGTCAGGGCAGAAGCTACTTCGGGTCAGTGCTGTGAACACAGGCTGTGGTTCTGCAGCCTCTTCCTTCGGCTGCGAAGTTTTTAGCTTGCTAAGATGATCCAGTTAAAAAATAATAATAGTAAAAAACAAAACCAAAAGCATTTTTTGCTTGCCAAAGCCAGACACTGTTAGATCAATTAAGAAAATAGCATGAGCTGGTGCATGTTAACATGGCATTTATTAGAGAGGAGCCTTCACAGCTCAGCTTTTTAAAAATTTTTTAGATTCTAGATGTTTGGGTAGCAGGTAGGGCTAAGAATGTGTAAGTAGTTGAGCTAATTATACAGGGTCACTTTTAGGTGGGATGTATTTTTTTTGTTTCAGTGTTTTTTGGAATTTACTGCCTTGCTGGCTTTTGCAGTGTTTATAGCAAGTATGGCCTTGTGATTAAAGGATTGAGCAGGATATTCATAGATCTGGATTAATTTTTGATCTGTGTTGCAGACTTCTTAACTTTTACCTTGGTCAGATTATTTAATTTTCTTAAGTCTTGCTCCCCCATCTGTGAATAGAATGCTGCTTTTTTTTTTTTTTTTTTTTTTTTCATATAAAATTTCATGATAAGCTTAATCTGATCTGACTTCAGACTCTTCTGAAAAGAGAAGATCCCTTCACCAGCTTATATGTTCCTATAGTCCTTTCGATAAAATGATGATACAGCTACAAAATGAGGTCGATCAGCTTGCATACCTCACATACAATTTAACTAATAATGTTGTGTCTTACAAACACCTGCATTACAGGGCAGAAATCATTGTGGTGGTGGTGTAGAAAAAAAAAATTAAACATAGTACTGTTCTGATTGCATCTGAATTTGCTCAGCTCTCCAGCAAGTGAGGCTATGGCCTGTGTTATCTGAGCAAAATAGATGAAAAAGTGTGAAAGAATTAAGGTGTTCTTTATTTTCAGATCTTATAAAATTGGAGTGACTTTTTTTTTAATTCTCAACAGATGACAACAGCAACCAGAGCTCAATAGCTGATGCTTCTCCAATAAAACAAGAAAACAGCAGTAATTCAAGTCCAGCACCAGAACAGAATTTGACAACACAAGCAGATGGCACTGAGGTAAAGTCTGACGAACCTCAGACGGAAGCAAAGGAGCAGCCTGGGTTAGAAGGTAAGCTGAAAAGATTGTCCTCATAGTTGAGAAAAGAAATGATCCTTTAGTTCTGATGTATTTTATCTGCTTGTCCATTTCAAAGACTGAATAATAATGGTGTGAAAGAACTGACTTTTGAATGACTTTGACTTCTCAGCATTTTGAGATGTTGTTTGAAATGTGTCAAGCCTCTTTTGCTTCCAGGTGCATTCCGTAGATGAAGAGAGGTCAGTTAAACATTCAACTGTTTTTTTTTTTTCCCCTGGAGATTTTGTTGCTATTATAATCYCAGTCTTTAAAAAATCATTTAAAATCTGCTGCAACTATTCAATCACACAAATCCCAGGAAGTGTTATTTTAGGAGATTAGAGAGCATTCATTACCTAGCATGMAAGTAAAAACGGAGGTGAGATTTTTATTGTGTAAACTGCGGTTTAAGCTGCTGCACTTAGTCCTCGTAGTTACTTACTCGAAAGCTTGTTCTGAATTGGGTACTAATTTTCTAAAGGAGTTAGAATATTTTATTGCAGTTCTTCACAGATTAAAAATATATGGAGGTTAAGRGAGTGTTCTAAACCTTGCTCTTTGAGTGGTATTTTGGGTAATTGGAACATGCTCTGTATTTATATGCTTTAGAAGATAAGTTTCTTCATCCTATTATAGCAGATAAAAGATGTCCTTAACACCATTCTAATAATTTGATAGCAGAATTCTTCCCATAGCAAAGCAATTAAATTATGTCCTACTGTTTCCATTCTTAGCTTAGCAGATCCACTAATGAATTTAAGTTTAGACCTTTTATCTTGGTTAGATGAGGCCATCATTAATTGGGTTAAAATTTGACAACCAGTTATCAAATTGAAATATATCAGAAAGSCATAGCCTTAAAAGAAAATCTCAACTGACCTTTGCAATTGTGCTTAAGTTTTAAAGATTTCCTCCTAGGTTTAATATTGTCTGAAGCTGTTTGTGTAAGATTATTATATAGCATATGTGCTCCTGTAACTAAATTTAGATTTAGGGAGAGTCATACCAGGTTCTCTGGGTTAGTTCCAGAGTTATTTACTGTAAAATGAAGTGAAGTATAAAAAAAAAAAAAAAAAAGCCCTCCTTATTAATATGGCTAAGTGCTGTGTTTTGACATTTGTTAGATAATTCCTCATTTTCCAGAAGTGGTGTTTGCTGAAAGCCTTTGAATTGTGACATTATTCAGCTGGACAGGGTTAATAACCTTGTGCATCTTTCATTACTACGCGCGTGTTAGGAAGGTCCCTCCAAGGAAGCTAGAGTGTGGGGGGAGAAGGAGGTCCTGTCGTTGTACTGCTGTTGGTGTGGATACAGAAGGAAATAGAACTGCTTTTCCGTACCAGACTTTTTGGATGAATCTGTGTCTCCACATACAATGTTCAACTTCTAATGAAATGTAACCAGTAAAGACTGATTAAATCCCCCCCTTCTCCCTTCAAGCAGATTGAGTGCTTGAACTGTGAGTGCTGTGGTCTAAGTCATGTTTTTAGAAGGAYAGAAGGAAAGGATTAAAAAATATACTGTGTGGGGTTGAACTGGGAGCAGATAAGAGCCATTGCAAACTGGAAAACYTCTCCACTTATATGTGCCAGACTTATTCCCTTAATAGCTAAGCTAGCCAGACAGATTTCTGAATGCTAACCTAAAAGTAGTGACAAGAAAGAAAGTGGATTTTAAATATATGGCTGAATTTCGGTAGGAATAATTTGATTCTGTTTCCTTAACCACACAATTTTAGGTCCCTTTGTTGTCACGATTCACTGGTTTCTGTAGCAGCCTCTTGCTTGTGGTTCACGGGAAGTTTCAGCCCTTTTACAAAGTTTGTGTTGCAACTTGTTTGCAAATAGCTCTGGAGTAGTTTGTTATCCAGGGCATGTGTGAGCTGAGCTCCCTCTAGGGACCCGTCCCAGCAATTGTGTCTGGCTGGCAGCGGGAAGGCCAAGGTCTCTGCTCAAGTGGCAGCAGCCTGTGGTTTTGGCTCTGGAGTTTGAGCTTCGTTACAGTTTACAGTGGTGTTATATGAATAATTATATAACTTTGAMATTTTTATTTTGGGGATGTTGCTAGTGAGAAAGCAACCTAAAAACTCCTGCTGAGCTCTTTCCTTTGTTTGTTTAAAATGATTTCTTGAAATTTCAGATACCTCTGATGAACAGAATTCACAGTCTTCAATGGAAAATTCTATGAACAGYTCAGAGAAAGCAGAAATTCAGTCCTCTGGAGAAAACGATATAATTACAGAGGCATCTAAAAACTCTCAGGTAACTTTTGAGTGCAAAAGTCCAATTATTTGGAATTTGGAAGAGAATCTTTTTCTTAAAGGCAAATGTAAGGAGCCCATTTTAGGCTCATTTCCTAAGGTGATGGCAGTAAAGCAGTGGCAGAGTATTAAATGGACATTATAGACCATTAAATGATGTATGTATCTGTTCTTATGGTTCATTTCATGTAACTTGAACAGTAACACTAGAAAAGCCTGGTTTACCTTTTAGTAAGTCTGTGTTAGTTTTGTAAGGAAATAGTAAAATTTAATATTACTAATGAATTCCTTGGACCTCAGCTACTGGAATGGCCTTTAGAGGCTCGTTCAGGTGTAAAATATCCTCTATTAAAGTAAATATGTATAGCAGTTGAAAAGCAGTGTTAATTCAGTGGACACTGACGCTTCTTGGAATACTGAAAAATTCTGAGTGGAGGGAGATTTTCCTTGTAATTGTTCCCTTCACAGTGGGACCTGCAAATAAGCGCTGCTCGGTCYGTGGGTTTTCCTCCTGGACGGTTGGCTTGTTCCAGTGCACTCCTTGCTCGTCCCAGCCTTGCACGTTCTGTCCTGTAGAGGTTATTTGGGCTACAACTGGGACAGGTTCATGTCCAGTGTGGAGCTAAGGGAAGCAAAGGCATAACTGTTCCTGCACTGGGCTGGTGTATTTCGGGTACTCACTCAAATACAGCCCTTTGTCAGCAGGTGACAAGAAGTGTAAAGAAGTTGAGGTAAGGTGGAAGTAGAGGAGTGATTCCAGGAAACAGATTGACTTGTCTTGTCATTGTCATATGCCAGAATTATTTGTGTTTTTCTAAATAACACACCAGGGAATTTGCTCTTGCTTCTTGTTTGATGTTTATGGCAGCTGTGATTCAGTGCAATGATAACATGACTGTTTTTGTTTTTCCCCCCCCGCTAAGGACTCTGAAGGAGTGCCACCTTCTAAAAAGATGAAAGTAGAGGCTTCCCAACAAAATGTGGAAGAGATTTAGACTATAGATTTTCCTGGTCAATTTTTATGTAAGGTACATCAGTGGGCTTAATTATAGAGCAACCTTACTTAAGCATCTTCTCTTGGATGAGGACAGAACTCCTAACTTTTCAAGTTTACCAAGCAAAAATCCAAGAAAGCCTAACAAAGGTTTAACTTCTCAGACACTGAAAACTTTTTCCTGTGAAACAAACGTTGAGAACTTTTAAGTTACTGTATCTGAAATGGTTGGAGTAAACAACTCAGGAGGGGTCTACGCACTGTTTCTAAAGTCAAAATTACAATTATGTTGCTGCTGTATTTTTTTTTCATTTCTCTATTTAACGATGTAAGATATTTAAGGATGGTACAGGTCAGTTATTAGCTTTCATGTGAAGTTCATTGTTCTGGCGTGATGTCTGCTTTTGTTTTGTGCCTTGTGTTCTGAAAACAGTGCTAACTTTTAAAAGTTGTTTTGCAAAAGTCTCCTTTGCAAAGTGGCCTATGTTTGTATAATGCCATGTAGTAAGGTTTTTGGTTGTTTGTTTAGGGATTTTTTTGTTTGTTTTGGTTTAGAGGGTTTGTTTTGTTTTGTTTTTGTTCTTTTTTATTTTGAATCCCTGGTGCTTAAATTTTAATAAATACAGATCAGGAAGCCATTTTCACTCTTGGAGTCCAAGGAGAAAAAGGAGCTTGATATTTTATTTTAGCAGCTATAGTGGAGATCTTTATTGAATGCATGGCATTCGCAACTGTAAATTTGGTCTTCTAAATACTTAACTTCATCAGAAGTTAACATCTGTTTACCATTTATAGTCCAGATCTGAATATATCCTGTAATACAACAGTTAAAATACTTACGTATTAGGTCCAGATCTCTGTACTGGGTACAATTTTCTTTACAGAAGAGTTCCACTATGTACATAAATAGGATCAAAGGGATTGATGCACAGTGAATTTATTTTCAATTGGTCTTTTTTGATATCAGCTTTTCACTGAACTGGATTTTATCGTAGTGTTTCATTAGAAGATGTTTACTTCTATGTTTGAGGTCAATACTGTGTTTGGGATTTTCCTTTCATTTCAGCAAGTCCTGTAAATAAGCCTTGTTGTTCCCACAGTTTCTACATCATGGGTAGAAGTGTTTTTCTTTTCCAATTATGTCGAAGTCTGCTTGTGCTGAACCCGGTTGAGAGGCGCTGAGCACGTGCAACTCCCTTCACACTCGTGGCATTTAGAGGTGCAGAGCCGACTGCAAAGGTYGGGGCTTGATCTCACGGGGGCCTTTGTGCCTCCAGGGTGGGTACCCAGTGATGAGTAGCTGATGTCGGTGGGAAACACTTATCCCCCCTTGGCAAGATGCTACGTGTAGGCGYGTGTAACGCGTCCGCTGCGTGCCTGCGGCTGGAAAGGGCCCTTAATCTGTCTTCGCTTTGGGAGATGGAACTTGTAATTTAAATTACGGTCTCGTGGCTATGAAAATGGTTGCATATAGTTTGTAAGCTAAGAACTGTAAATACTTTTTTAAATGAAAGAAAAAAAAATTGCTTCCAGTTGATACATTTTCATAATTAGCTCTTCATTAAGCTTATTTATTTCTGAATTCTCCAATAGTGAAAATGGCTTGCACTTAGACTACTGCATTGCGTTTGCAATTACCGTTTTATTATGAAAAACAAGGGGGAAGTGAGGGGAGGGCATGGAGGGAGGGRGGATTGAGGAGCCAATGCTGACCTTCCATAAAGTGTAGGATTAATCTCCAAATAATATATACAACACTCAGTTTCGGGACTTCTTTATGTTGAAATAAACTTTTTGGATTTTAACTAAATAAAATTGGATTGCAAATCATTCATGAAAACAGTGTGCTCCCTAATASGTTTTTGGGATTTCTGGTCTGATCATGAAGTCCATTAACATTCTGAAAATAGGGAAATGAGGAGCAAGAAAATATTTGCACAATATATGCAATGAAATGGTAGAATTCGCTCTTGAACTGTGTGTATGCCTAAAATGTGGATAACTGGTCAGTGACAATTGATTTGTATGTATATTACATTCAGATTTAAGTGATATTTTCTGAGAAATTCTATTGATATATTAAATGGGCAAATTTAGATTCAAACTTACAAATATTTTTGTTTTACTAGCTTTTTATTATTTTTAAGGATAAAGTTAACCTGATGCCACCTTTGAAAAGTAGTCGTGTTTACTAATCACTATCTTCAGGTGCATCACAGCAAGTTTTTTACTTTTATTTTGTAGGTGTTTCCAAGGGAATAAATAGACTTTTGGTTTAGGAACTAATTCCTGTACTTTAGGAAGAMATAAAATATATAAATAGCACTAAAATACCTCAAATTTTTTCATTAGATAGAAGCATTTATTGGCATTATTGACATTGACAGGTTTAATTACAAATTTCCTTTTCTCTCCTGTGGCTTCTGCTCAGAACTGTTCATTGTTCTGTGGCTTAAAAAAAAAAAAACCAAGACACCATAACCATATTCCTAGAGGCTTTGTTTCTGAAGTAGTAATGCTTTATTTACAGCTTATACAAAGTACATTCAGAACTTTTTATTTTTAATCAGAGATTCTAGTGACAACAGACAACTGAACAAGCAGATAGATTTGGGTTCCTTAAACCTGTTATTGTCAGCCTCTGAGAGAAGAGGCTTTGACATTATCTGGTATGAAGAAATCCAAAATAGTGTATAAGACTGTTATTAGTCTTTTCTTGAAGTGCCTGATAACATTTATGGGCCAACGGATGTGATGAAACACATTTTAATGCCAGAAAGTACAGATGGGACCAAACCAGAACATGGGATTCAAACCCACGTGAGGTTTGAAACCAGACCTMACTCCAGCTTTCCTTGGCTTGGACCTGTCTCTACCAGAAACTTGTTTTATGAACTCACTGTAAAAGGGTTTATTGAAAGCATTGAGACGCAGAGCAGAAGGAGAGATGTAATTTTCTTCAAGATGACTGAAAGTTCTCATACAGCTAATGTTTTAGAAATAGTGCAAATAATCAAGAAGTGCTTCCTTGCTACARTGCTGAATGTTGGAGCTTCATTTACAAAAGCAAAAGAAACTAGAAGCAAGCAAGTAAATTAGCTGAGTGGAACATGTGGGAAGGCCTTCCGAATAAGYGATTTACTCAGCCAAACATTTTATAGCAGAACTATTCCTTGGAATTTTTATGCTTGGGAAAGTAGTTGTTAAACATTCCAAAAAGTGCTGGCACTTACAAAACAACAACAAAAAAAAATCAACAAGGCAGTATAAAAATATTGGTTTTGGGTGGCTATCTTCATACATAAACATGGTCATGTTTTGGAATGTTCTTTATATCTAAGGGCCTGTTAGAAGGTGTAAAGAATTTTTGTTTTCTTCAGTACCTAATCGTTTTCCATCTTATGATTTGTGTGTGTGTGTGTTGTACAGCAGTATAATTTTTCACTTATTTATTCCATCAGTAGTTATGGTTTGTACAATGTACAATGGTTTCATTTCAAAAATAAAATAAAAAATCACGACATGAATGCTGTGTGAATAATTTTTATCAAGAAACAATCCCAGTTTGTTTTTTAAATATAAAATAAATTTCAGTTTTTATGAATAGTCTTTTTAAACGTGCGTTCTATGGTGTCTCATTTGGTTACGTGTAAAACGGGTCCCCTCAACGGMCCCGGGGTGTCTTGGTGTCGTTTCGGCAGGACTTTGTGCCTCTCCCGGTGACGGGCACCTGGTCCCTGCCATGAGCCCCTCGGGGTCTGAGGTTGGGGGTAGGGTTTCCCTCGCTTGTGCTTCACCAAACTACCTATAGATTGAGGGGGGTTATAGGATTTAGGTTTAAACTCTTGAATCTGTTATTTTGCTATTGAAATCCGATTCATTAAACTTTCCTCCTGTGCTAAAGCATGTGGTCTTGAAGGACTGTTGGTGGAAGAGGGTGGGCTGCAGATTTTCACTTTGCACTGCAGAAACACTGAGAAAAAGCGTATCCGAAGCTTGCTGCACTGATGTCTCTGGCTGCYTTTGCCCCTTAGGGTTGCCCTGTGGAGTTCCCTGCTATGGAGAAGAGAGAGAGGAGGGGAAAAAAAAGAAAAAGGTAACCAGAAGCCTTGGCTTGTTGGTGGGCACAGGTCACCCAGATACTGAATTTAAAAAGGCCAGAGGATCCATGCAGTAARTGGATTTCCTGTAAGGACTGCATTCTTCCGTGCATCTGCAGTACTTCCATTTAGGCTGATTAGAGGAGAAAATGAGASGAGAAAACCCTTAACCCCCTAAATTACATCAAATGCTTTTTTTGCTTAATGCTGCTAGCCCTTTTTAAAACAATTTGTTGCTAAATTGCCTTAGATGATTACATTGCTGTCCGGCTGCTTTATTTTGATGTTATCCTGCTTTGCAAAGGGGGAGAAGCAAATGCAGCTCCAGCAGTAGCTTCTAAATAAGTGAACAAGGCAAATGCGCTGTTGAGAGGGATGAAATTCCATCTTCGATAGGTATCCAGGCTTCTTGCAGCTTGTTTCTGGAAAATAATAAACAATTTACTGTATGCAGGATGGTTTGGGATCTGTGAAATGCCTCTAGTATTTGATGCGTGCAATTGCAGCTAAAGTGGGGAACGAAAAGTCCGTCTGGGAAAACATTTTGTGCCCYAAAGGAAAAGGCGCACGCTGGGTCTGGAGCCTTCGCTCCCGGCCTTGCTGCCCTCTGGTTTAACTGCACCTGARTTAAGCAGGACAGGCAGCAGGTATTAAACAGCATTTCACTGACGTTTTATAAGCAAGGATGGGATTCTCCCTCATATTCCCAAAATTCCCCAGAACTAAGGGACGCTTCCTAAGCGCGGCTCCTTGTGGGTGCTCAATGTAGGGAAGACCCCCGCGTTCGGGGGGAAACAACTCGCCAAACCCCCTCTTTGCCCTGTGCTTGCTGTGAGAGCCGAGCACCCAGCAGGGCTGGGGCCCTCGTGGTGCCGCGCTCGGGGCAGGCGGGGAAGGAGCCCGGCTCGGAAACGCGGCTCAGTGTCCCCGTTAGCTGGAGGGAAGGAAGGAAGAAGAACAA
>PTEX01000041.1:2134832-2185285 GCA_003342815.1 Eudromia elegans | reverse complement strand
ATGGTGTCGTCGCTTCACAGCGAGCACCCGCCCAAGAAGGGCTACGACTTCGACACGGTCAACGAGCAGACGTGCCAGACGTACCGCTTCGGGGCGGCCCGCGGCGCGGGCGGCGGCGGCGGCGGCGGCCGCCTCAGCATCGACGCCTCCCTCACGAAGCTCTTCGAGTGCATGTCGCTGGCCTACAGGTAGCGGCCCCGGCGGGGAGGGAGCCGCGGCGGCGGCGGGAACGCGGCGCGGAGGGCGCCGAGCGGCCGCCTTTGTCCTGGCGGCGCTCCCCGGGTGCTGCCCGGCCGCCCCCCGGCCCCGCCGAGGTGCCGCGTCCCCCGCCGCGGGCGCCTTTGTCCGCCCTCCAAAATGGAGGCGGCGCCGGGGGGCGAGGGCCGGGCCCGCTGCGCCGGGGCTCCCTCCTCGAGCCGTGGGAGAAGTTCCCTGGAAGGGCTGACGGGAAGAAAGGGGAAGGAAAAAAACCCCAACCCACCCTTTTTCCGTGGAAATAACGTTTCCTGGCGGGTAGGAACCATGTTAGCGCCCTCAAGGGAAATGAACTTTTACCCACCCCTTTCTTGGCTTTGCAGGTGCTATTTCTGTTTTATATATATATATATATATATTTTTTTTTTTTTTTTTTTTCTCCCCGCGTGCTGCTGAATGAAAGAGAAAGGCCCCAAACTGTTCCGTGTGTTTAGCGAGGAGATCTCGTGTCGGCAAACTCAGGCTTGTGGTTGGTTATTTTTCGCCCTGCACGTTGCTGTCAAGAGGCGATCTTACCCCGGTGCGTTCCAAGGCGGATACCAAATCCTCACATTTACACGTGAAAATAAAAGCGTAAAACTTGGCTAAAAATTAACCGGGCCGTCTGTGCGTGTCACGCTCAGCCTGCCGAGCAGAGAGTCCTCGGGTGACGGGCTGGGCTCTCCACGTCGAGTCCTCGTCGGCAGCGCTCGGCCTGTCCTTGTTAGTGCCGCGTCCGGTAGCGCGTCCCGGGGGGTTGAAGCTGAGGGTCGCGTTTAACGCGAGCGAGTAATTCTGCGACACRCTCGAGAGTACTGAAACGTGGCGCGTGAAGTGGTGCACAGACCCCGTTCCGGCAGGAATGGTTTTCTCCTTGAGGTGTGGAAGGTGTTGGCTTCGGCGACGAAAGCCGATCCTTGACATCCCTGTATCCRACCACCTTAAGGTTCACTCCCTTCTATCCCATGCAACAGCCTGCCCAGGTTCTTACTTACTTGGTGTCTTTGTGATTTCTTTCTTTTTTTTTTGTTTTAATCTAACAAACTGACTGCAGAATTCTGCCCAAAAGCCAGGATTGGAATCCTTTYGGAAAGCCTCATTTTGGGTGATGAGTCTGGGTGTGAAATGAGCACTTATCGCCGTTTCAGGATGGTGGGTTAGGCACGTGGACTGCACCAGTGCCCCTCCGGAGTGGTGTCTGCCTGTGTGGCCCCTGGGAGCGTGTGGTGCTCGTGGGGACACCCGCCGGCCTTTGTGCTGCCCTTGCAAATTCAGCCTGAGAAATATTGCACGGCCYGTGGGGACGGTTTCTTCCCCTCGGCTGCGTCTTTCCATAAACATTTATCCAGTTTAGCACTGACAACTCATGTAGATACCGTGTTTACATTTCCTCTGCTACCTTCRCTGGATAGAAATTCATTCTTGAAARTAATTAAATGTTCAAATAACGCTCCGAATTACAAAACAAAAAGGTGAAGGAATGCGGGGTTTGCTGCGTGGCCACTGCAGAGGCTGCAGCGTGTGGGGCATGAGCTAAGGAGTGAGCAGGGGTGGTGGGGCTGGGTTAAATGCAGAACAAGGAAGTTGCTCTGACAGCTCTCTGTGTGTGTCTGTAATACTATTTACACYTGACACCCACTGCCAGTAGCTAAATGTTTAAAGTCTTAAGAAGAAGCACCAAGTTGTGTGCTATCTATTAGCTTTAGCAGTGAGCGAGAAACCCCAAGCTTTTCTTCATTGCAGAGATAAGCCATGCAGAGCTGGCTGTGTTTGACAGCGTCCAAACTTATGCTGAATCACCTTTGYTTTGGGATGCGTAGCATAGCCTCTGTTTTTTCTATTTTGTCATCAGCTTGAATTTTTTTTTTTAATATACAGTTTTGTGCTATTAAACAACTCTCACACATTTCAGGATTAAAAAAAAAAAGCAGCTATTTCTGAATAAAAGGGAAGTGATTYTCACCTATGGTAGTACAGGCTAACCTGAATTTGATCTTCATATGTATTTCAGTCACCTGTGCAGTTGCACAGGTAGGAAAATCCAATTTCAAGCGATCCACTTCACAGGGAAAATATGACCACACCGTGATAGGGGATTAAAACGAGCTCCTAAAGCAATAAGTTACTTATAAGCAACAGAGCATACAAAGCAGGTGTCACATGGCTGTACTGCACGCTCTATCCGAACGTCACCGGCTACTCTATGAGATTGATGGTGGGAACCGCGCACGCCGCCCTTAAAGCAGCGCAGACCTTGCAGGTAACGTCGGTAACCGTCACTGCCCTGTGGCAGGTAGGCCACGTCAGAAGCAGCAAGGTTTTTTTAAAAGGTGCTCCCCGTAAGGAAAGCAAGTTTCGACACTGTTCATTCTAATAAGGAGAAGCTGTGCCAACAGTTATGTGGTCCATAATGTTTATCAAGCAGAAATAAGACGACAGATATGTAATCCTGATATTTAATTTAGTAAAGCCCTTTAATAACTTCAAAATTATGCAGATAATTCCATTACCTAAAAATAACTCTACAGAATTGAACCATATTTTGACCTGTTCTGAGCATAGCACACCATGAGGAATGATTTAGGCTTTTTTCACCAGTTTGGGACAGAAGGATTTCTCTTCATTTTGCCAGGCACTTGATTTTAGTGGAAGGGTAATTTTCAGCTCCTTGCAGAATCCAGGCCTCAAGCTTATGTGAAGTAAACTGTAAATCTTTTATTGCCCTAATAAACTGGTATATGGGGATATTAGAATTCCCTGGGGAAAACCCTGCTTTGTGAACAATGGATGTTGTCTGTAAAGGTCTGAGGTCCCTACCCACATTTTTGGTGCTGCAGTGGTAGATTTTTTGGAGTGGTGAATGCTGCTAGAATGACTTAATGTAAAATTTGCAGGAAATAATATTTTACTCTTGGAAAAAGTGTTCTTAATGCTTTAGTTCTTTAGGTATARAATGGGTAAAAGACAGTACATAGACTTCAACTAGTACTCCCTTGGCCTATCTTTATGGCCTTTAGTGCTATGAGAGGTTGATGAGTGTCAGGGACCATTTCTTCTTTTCTTTATGAAGGCTCCTTGCTTTTGCAGTGCTCTGCAGAAAATCCTGCAGTTGAGAAAATGGGATTGCCACGTGAGCGTGGAGTGTGGTCAGGCCCCTAATGTAAACAAAGCACAAGCTTTATTTTAGGAATTAATGAGTGTGAGTAGTATCTTTAATGTGTGTGGTTTTCTTTTTAAACTTCTGTTRCATGTAATTATTGCCAGTTGATGTCCATCTTATTCAGCGGTAGGATACGATAGGGAAATGCAGATGACTTTGTGGGCTCCTTTGTTAGTAAGCAGCCTCAGAGTTCCCTCTCCTCCTAATAAGAGCTTAAGGAGCGTGCYAGGTGTTGTGCTTTAGGTAAGAGCGTTAGCCTTGGCATTAGMTACTCTTCTAAAACCTGGATCCTGCTCGTTAAAACTGCTCGTTAAAATTGCACAGAGTAGGAGAATGGGGCTGCCCTGTGAAACCACGTGCCAGGTTGCTTCTGGATCTCATCTCTCCAGAAATGCGGCTTCTCCACTTCATGCAGGTGTAAGCCAAAGGAATTCCCTTCATCAGCAGACTGGCGTTAGGGATCCGTGTCTTTTCCACGTATTGCTTAGTGTAGGGTGTATTTTGGAACCTTTTTGGCTTTGGTGGTAGCAGGTTTGAGAGACCATCTTTGGGGATTTGGCTGTGTTTTATGTGCTGCTTGTAAAAAGGGTTCTGATGCATACACCGATGTTCATCTTGGTYTGAACGGAGCTGCCGTGTATACGAGTAGTCATAGTGAAGGGTAATTTCAAAGCAAGAATGATTTATTCAGAGCGCAATATGAATCAGGACGTAGTTACTGAGCTTATTATCTTGCTTGTGTCCAATGCTTCATATAGTCATAAGCTGTTAAGCTCTATTTAAGAGAGACTGCTAAGTTCCACCTTGGCAATCTTGGACATCAGGAAGGTTTGCAGAAGAGTTGCTGAGCAATTCTGCTCATTTTGAAGATGTGCATGTTTTGTCTTGCTACAGCAAATACCAAATGGTGGTTGTGTAAAAAGGCCGCGGCTCAAATTAGGGTCTGGGTGTCTTCTGTGCTACACATGGCATTTAGAGATAAATTACATAATTTAGTAAATAGAGAATTAGATGGGGGGGCAGAGCTTTTTGAGTTCTACCCCTGGTTGTTTCTGTGGCTCTGTAGGTCACAAGCTCTGATGGGTTTTATGGACCAGGCTGTGTGGGCTGTTCCTATACACTGGCAGCTGCGTGGTGCCTTTGAAAAGTRTGATTACTGTAGTGTTGATGTTATCTTTTGATTTACCATTTAACCCACGTGTTTTGTTGTAGTTCCTTTGTCCTGTGTTTTCACACAATAAACAGATTTTATTTTCTGGCTTAAATACAGCTTGTATTTAATAGCCATAATTTTTGATGGTTTGCTGAAATAGGKAAGTGGGAGCTGGTTTGTTCCCAGGTTGCCAAGCCTCTGTAGTTAATCCTGGTCCAAACTGTTTGGTAGATGAGGTTTGGAATTACTTTTAGTGARCATGTCCTATAGCATGATCATGAAGTGATGTGCTCTGGATTAAATCAAGGTTGGTGACCACTAACATTAGTGCTTTGACTGCCAGTTCTCTCCCCCCACCACTTTTCATTTCTTTCATCAGAGATAAGTTAGAGCTAAGAAACCCAGAGTTTCAGTCTTACATTTACTCGTGTTTTTCCACATGCTCCTTTAATAGGTCACTGAATCCCTCTTGTTTTGTTCTTCTCTCATGTGGAAAAAAAAAATATTCCACTCGTTTGGAAGGCAGAGTTGATACACAGTCAGTTCAGCATCTGCTTATCTGTCTGCATATCCTTAAGCTATGATTAGCCTTAATCAAAGAGGGAGTCTAGTGGTGAACAAACTGGAGAGTGGTGGGAGTTTTGGTGGAGAAGTGATGGGAGTTTTGTAGCTGTGCTGAGCTGGGGCATTTCTGAGAGGCAGAGACTCACTGCTGTTTAAAATTTGTAAAGAAATTGAAAGGCTGCGTGTAGGGGGACCTCTGTAAGTTGTTTTGTGTAAGTTTGATTTTTTTCTCTCCCTGGTGACAGTACTCAGAAATCTGTTGCAAAGAAAGATTGAGAGAGCAAAGAGTGAGGCCTGAACCTCGCTGAAAGTTGGAGTCRGATTAAGAGAATCTTTGAGGCACGCGTTGAAGGTACTGGAAGAGCCAAGAGTGTCCGTAAGGCCACACACCAGGGTGAACGGAGTGGGTTAGCAGAGCTGGAAGCAAGGTCAGAAGAAATGAAGGACACTGAAATTCAAGTCAAACCAGTCATTACCTTTCAGCTGGTTGGGAGAGTTTGAGCGTGGATTGCAAACTTGCTGAACACCCACGCTGGTGAGGAAGTGGGTGACAGGGGAGTTGACTAGAGGGGCAGCGAGGAAGGGGAGGTAACTGAGGATGATGGAGACTGTGGAGAGGAAGGAACGTTGGAGCTGTGAGTAGAGGGGAGCTGCCTGGAGTAAGGATGAGATGAGGAGGAGGATGTGGCTGCAGTATGGTTCAGGACAGGAAAAATAGGTATGGAAGGTGAGACAGCATGGAAAATAAGAGTAGGTCACTGGAGGTATCTCTGGAGGCAGAGAAGTCCTGGGGTTTCTTGCCCGTAGTCGGGTCTGTGCCAGGATAGACCCTGACAGGGATACTTGATAGGAAGCACTTAGTGAAAGAGTGTCTGATAAGGAGAGTGAGGAGGTGGCTGGGCCAAGCCATGGGAGTCCTGCATGATCCTGCAGSAATGTGAAGGCAGCAGGACTGGCATCCTGCCTTGGTCCTGCTCTTCTAGTGCTGCCTTGCATCCTTCTGCTGGCAGAAAAAAAGCCTTGTGTAAATAAACAAAAATCCAAATCAGTTAAAAAAGCTTGGACRCATGTGGATTTAATGTACTAGTCATTTGTATTCAGCAGACTTTACACTATGCGCTTGTTATTTCCTTTCTTTTGTATGGAGAAATTAATTGCGTTTACAGTTTTTATTAGCTGTCCTGTAGTATTTTAACATAATAGGCACTAGCAATCTGTTTAAAGACCAAACTTCTAAGCTATTGCTGAGGAGGAAGACAAGCCTTCTAAGCACTTTGGCTATTGAAATATTTTACAGCTTTTATCCGCTTTTTTTTTTTTTTTTTTTTTTACTTTCATACTGGGAAGGAAACTTTTAAAATGTCTATAAAATAACTGAAGAGATAATTAGGAAAACTACAGGTTTCAGTTGTCTCCAAAGAAAATAGAGTTGGTTCTTTGTGTTCTAGACAGTGATGGAAAAATCTAAATCTGATTGTTTTTAGTGCAGGCTAGATTTAGARTTTCTGAAGCAAGAAGGCTTGGAAAACATGGTTAAGAAAAAAATAGGTTTTCCAGAAATCAGGTCCAGTAGTTTAACCACTAGAATAGAAGTSCCGAAAATGGACTTTAAAAAATAATTCTTTTTTTTTTTTCTCCCTGTTTGCTCAACTGAGAGTTTGAAGGTCATCTTGGGCTTATTTTGAATGTCATTCCTGATGGCATTCACAATATGATAAATGTGGACATTTCATTGTAAGGAAAAGCAGTAATCAACATTRGAAATATTCTAGTATTCATTTGCCATGGCTTATTTACCTTGTGGCACAAGCACAAAGCTTTCAGATAGCCTTTTGTTTCTGGTTTGTTATCGGAAATGATCTATGATCTTRGATCATTTAACCACTTTGCCTATCTCTCTTTCTCCTTTAGAAATGACCCAAACAGTCCGAGTRCTGTGGAGACCCAGATTATCATTTTAAAAGGCAGAAAGGCATAAAATGCAGAAGTTTACTATTATAGACAGTTGTGTCAAAAGACAGGTTGCAACAGATGGCATTTCAGTTGCAAACCTAAACGATAATGGAAAGAAAAGGAAGACAAGTGGAAGATTTAGAAGGGGAATAGGAACAAAACCTGCAACTTACTGACACTGCTGTTAGGAAAGCCACTGATCACTGAAACTGATGAGAAATCTTACAGATGCAGGCTAAAGAATAATATTTTTCTCTGCAAGAACAAGGGACTGAGGCCCCTTGTCTGCTCTCCTGCCTTTACTCCGTGTGCTGCCATCCCTGGACTTCATCTCATTGTGCTGAAAGAACTGCTGGAGAGAGCAGAGGGTGTGATGATCTTTTATAGGTCTCTTGCAGAYTTAATGTCTCTGGAGGATGTTAAAGGAGAGTCTGGACAAAGGCTTGTGCATTTCCTTGCTGTATGCGTGGTTGATCCCCGCTCCTTCATTATAAAGTAGGCTTCAGGTTGTGCTTTAGGGTACTTAAACTTAGTGCTGCTGAAGAGCAGGCTTGGGCACTGTCCTTTTTGACATACTATGTTTATAAAGTTGGGCAGTCTGGTTATATCATCATATGCGTGCTAGTGGCAGAGCACCTGAGGAAGCCAGCAAGCCCCACGGCACAGTGAGCTAATTCCTGACAGATAAGGCGAGAGGAAAATTGGCCAAGACTTCCTTTTTCTCCACCCTTTAAAGGCAGAACGGCACAAACTGCTGTGGTTCGTGGCACATTTAACCTACAAAGCCCCAGGTGGCTGTAGTAGCTGCTGCCACCTCTCTGAGACTGTAACACAAAAGGTGACAGGCCAGATGGGACTGTCCTTCAGGCCACCACCTGGATTACTATACAACAGGGTATTAGTGAAAGAATCTGATTTTCTTTAATTAGGGATATGTAAGTGTGTTTAGACATGACCACTGCTGACCTACAGATAACTCCCTTGACACGATGCGTTTTGCAGCATACCATAATGTTTTTAGAATAGAGGGTTGAATTCTTTAAATAGCTATGCGTGCTACTTAACAAATTGAACATTTTTTGTAAAAAAAGAAGTGCAGATGATTTTAATGGCCTGTTACACTTCAGTCAGATGGCTGTTTGATCCTTGGGTCTGTATTCACAACCCAACACTATCTACGGTGGTACTGCACAGTTAGGGGCTTTCTCATCTCTCTATTCCCTGTGCAGCTGATGTTAAAGTGCAAGGCAACATTAACAGTGGTCTTTCTTCCTATGTTCTCTTATGTGATTTTTTTCTGTTTGAGAATGATTTGCTATGTATGGAGATATATATAGATGTAGATATAAAAAAATATAACGGTTATTGTCCATTTATACCATGTGAGAGTAACCAAATGATATCTTTACAGATAAAGCACATGGGCATGTTGTCCTTGGCCAAGTCTAGGACTCTGATGCTGCTTCAGCTTCATATCTGCTGGACATCGAAGTGCTTCRGCACTCTTAGTTGGGAGATGAAAGAGCATTTGCTGCTGGACGGTGGGATCTGCTTGTCCTAGGACTAGCTTGTGAATAGGACTTGAGCCTTGAGGGTGATTGAGGGGGTAAAGAGGAGAAAAATCCAGCTAGTCCTGCTCTTGTGCAAGAGCTTTGTCCAGCTTGAGAAATAAGATTGCCGTTATTCAGTTCTGGAAGTGGAACAGYAGCTTCATTGCTCGTACTTGGGTCTTGTAGCTCTGGAGGAAGGTGACAGCCTGCGAGGGGTCCCTGATCCGGCTGCGTGGTGTTCGTGGGTCCTTCTGCACTGTCTGCAGCAGAGCCCCACTCACGTGGACGAGCTCCTGGGGCAGCCACACGGAGTGTTCGGGTGAGCACTGGAGCTTTCCTGCCCGTAACTGTGGGAGATGCCGTAACTTGGTCCTGGGGCGGTGTTGTGCTGGGCTGTGTGTGAGACGCTGGCTGCGAAGGGTTCCACACTGTTCCTTTGTTCTCAAGTGTTGTATCTTCTGGCAATGCTTACAATAGCTCCTCAGCAACACACATAGCCAAACCAAGCTCATGCCTTCTCACTGATCTTTCCAACACTTAAGCCCACACATATCAGGTCCTCAAACATCAGCAGGGGATTTTTAGCAGTATCTCTGAGTAACAAGATCCCAGCAAACCCTGCAGAGGCTCGAGGACGCCTCTGCTGCTGGGGTCTCCCAGGTTCCTTGTTTTCACAACACCCTGAGTGTGGGATGTTTACTTGAAATCTGGGACTCGTTTCCTTCTGCCACTGTGTTTAGTCTCACTTCCCTCAAGGTCTCCTGATAACGGGTGCTCTGCTGTGGCAGCTCAAGGACACCTCTGCCAAAGCGACCTTGGCCAGCTTAACTTTGAGACTTCTAGCGGGGACGCAGCGAATGCAGTGACTTTTCCATCCAAGAGCCACACTGATCTCCCAAGCTACGTGATTTAGCCGTCCAGAGCGCTGTTCTCATCCACATCGCCCTCCCAGTGCCCAGGGCTTTGTCTCCTTCGTGGAATTATCACCCAGCCAAATCCTAATGCAGAACACGGGTCAGACTCGCAAAATAAAATGAAGAACGATGATACAGAAACCAGGCCTCTGCAGTGGTATTTGGCCTCTCTGGAGCAGCTGGAATGAAGTAACACTAGAGTTTCACAATAGAGCTAAAAATATCAGGGGCCTACTGCATTTAATTACTATCTAGCAAGAGTACATTCTTGTGAATATGCATGTAGGCTGTCACGGGCTCTGCAGCTAAACTTGCTCTTGCTGCATTTTGTATCTGGATTTTAGGCTCTTGCATCCAGATTTTATACTGCTGGTAAACTTACTGTTTATCTTCCCTCTTGACTCCATTCCCAAAGGGGCAGAGATCAAATGGAGGGTGAAATGTGGAGGAGCTTCTCAGTTCCTTGTGATTCTTCTTTGAAGTCCAGAGCTGCTCTTCCTAATCTTGTTACTGTGCAGACCTTTGCATTTGGTGCTGTGCTCTGGCACTTGATGCAGCTGCTTTCACAAGGGAAACTGCTACTTTGTAGTGTATCAGAGATAGAAGTGATTGACAAAGTGAAAAAGCAAAAGCATGCAAATAAAAAAAGGAGTAAAAAGAGAAGTACCTGGGCTCTGGGCTTGGCAGCTGCTGGAGAGAAGAGCCAAGCAGGAAGAGGCCAGTGGAAGGTCCTCTTGCATTTCTGATGTGCCAGACAATGGCTATGAACAAAATCTGCTGTCACATTTCCCAGAGCAAAGAATGATATAACGTTTTGTTTTGTAGGATAGTTGGTCTCTGCTCATTCTGATGAAATTCTGGGTGTTTGCACAGAAGCAGTAGCCGTGTGAACAAGCTTATCCAAGGCAAGTGAAGCTCTGCTAATGCTCCTGGCAGTGAGAGCTGCATCCAGAGGACTCGCTGGAGCTGAGCGAGGGGCAACTCAGCAAAGACAGGTTTTCCTCTGCTGCCCTGTGGATTTGGGAATGGGCTGTGTAGTTTGCTTGCCTGTTAGCAGCACATAAAGGTCTGAGTGCTATGTATCATTTTTCTCATRTTAGCTCATTCTGTACAGTGTCTAAGAAGGTATAAATGTTTCCCTGTATGTGTTCAAACTGCTGTGCATTAATGCCTGCCTAGATAATTCGGCCTCAGTCCAGTGCTCTGTTTGCTTGGTAAATACCTGTCCCTGACAGGGAGGAGGGTGAGAGAACTTGAGTAGAARACATGGTGGAGGAGCACGAAGCAGTGGATGGCAATGACCTTTCTGCTCTTGCCCCTTTATATATAACACAGCTTTTAAGAAAGCAAATTGGAAGGGAGAGAGAGTTGTAGTGTGGTGAGCGGGGTAGTGACCAAGCAACAGGCACAGAAACGACTCTTCTGTGGTAGAGGACRTGGAGTCTTCAGAAAGGAAGGGCTAAATCAAACACTGCCAAGAATTTGATTGTTGTGAAATACTTTTGTCTGCAGAGCCAGAGAAGTTCTGTGTGTGTGTTGTCATCCTATTTTGAATGTACCTAGTGTTGAGATAAGAGAAATAACTTGATCAAAGATACAGATATCCTTAAGGAGGAAATTGAACTAATTTCAGATACTTAGCAGCCATGTTTGACACCTAAAACCTACTGAAAACACAAAGTAGAGCTTTTGAAATAGAGAATCTGAAATGGTCTGTCTACAAGTAAGGGCTATTCTTTATTAAATATGTCATTCTCCTTCCCTKTTCAAAGCAGAGATCTGACAAACCAGATGTGCACACACACATCTCACCAGAGCATGGGAAAAGAGGGGTCTCTAAACAAGCCAGGAGAAATAGTGCACACTAGTGTGCGGTGGTACCTTTGTATGGAGGGAGGAGGGAAATACCGTTTCCCTTTACAAAAGGATGCACGATCACGAGGACGTCAACGAGTCGGGCGCGCTGAATACCCCGCTAACCTGCTGTCCGGGCAGGAGAACTTGCAAGCCAGGAGCGGAGCTGGGTTGAGCTCTAGCTGGGTGACCCRGCTGGCCGGTCTTGGAACCCAGTTCTGCTTCGGTTCAGCCTAGGGCTGCCGGAGTCACGCCGAGCCGTGGAGGACGTGGTCGTCCAGGTAGGGTTTCTGAGAGTTCTCCTGGCTGGAAGTAGCTGGTGGGTGGGAGTGTGCTGGGGATCCCAAGGGAATATCACATACATGCACTTGTCCCATTTTCATTCTTTCCCAAGCATCTGCTTGTGGCTGCTACTGAAGACAGAGCCCTGAGAAATGTGGGCCTTGGGCACAGCCTGTTTGGATGTTCTTAGAGCTCTTACGCTGAAGCTGCCTAGGTCTGGTGCCAAATACTGAAGCGAGCTGGACACAGCTGTAGTATTCGCTATAAAAAAAAAACATTCAGGCAGCATTTTCACCATCGACTAACCTTTTATTTTCATAAATAAGAGTTGCCTTTTGGCCTGTAAGAATTACGACTTTGGAATGCTCTCATTTTATAGCTGTTGTGTGATACTGAAACGTGTGTTCTCTTCATGGCARCAAGATAGCGTGTAGGTGGCATTTGGTTCTGGAGAGCTGCAGATAAGTTTAGCTTGTGCAGCTCATTCAGCTGAGTTCTGACTGCTGCCTGGGTGCCGTAGGTGCAGGATATTCCCCCACGTTGTGAAAGCTGAGAGGAGTGCTGGTAACGCGAATGTGTCTGTGCTCTGAGTCACATAGATGCAGGAGGGCAGTCAGTGATCAACCGCATGGGGACAARAAGCGGTCACGTGGTTGGCGCTGTCCCTCTGGCTCTGGGAARTAGTTAACCCTTCCTGTATCATGTGACTACATTTCACTCATTTGCTGCATGTAATCAGTGTGTGTTAGAGAAAAGCACAATTCAACGTACAGGCTCTGTAAGYAGATGAACAGAAATCTGAAACAAAAGGCAGTTTGTTATTGCTTCTAATAAAGTTTGGGTGTTTGGAGAAAACGCAGCTCTGTGCAGGGAGGAAGTGCTGCTGTTCTAGATAAACACCGACGGTCTATCAGATGTGTTTACTGTTTGGACACATTGAGTTTGTTATTGGATTTTGTCCATGGCATACTTTTCTCTGCTGAAGTATATGAAGCACTCAGGAGAAGTGGAGATTGAAGATGATGGAGCATTTTGATTTTTAATCTTCAGAGCTTATGACCACAGTGCTCCAGGTCCTCAGTTCTCCTTTCCCTTGGCACAGTGAGTGTGCACTGAGCATCCAGCAAACTGGCTTCTTGGTCCTCCAGATCTTTCAGTTTCTTGCTGGACATATTGCATTGGCTTTGGATGGTCTTGGACAATGTTTCCTGCTTGTCTAACAAAATTACACTGATTTTCTTATTTTTTTTTTATCTCCATGTTTGTGTGCTGTTGAGTCCTTCAGTTTTTATCGTATGTTTAAAAATCATTAAATGCTATCATTGCAAAGCAACAAACTGCTTTCCAGGGTGGCAGGCATCACTTTTCTGAGAACAAGGCTGCCGCAGGCTGATCTCCCACCCCACATGTGGGAACCAGGAATCCCCTGGCCAGTCCCGGGCTGCTGGCACGCGAGCCACGTGGGAGGAGTGCGGTGAGGRCTGCAGCGCTGTGAGCATCAGTGCTTCTGCCGGGGTCCCAATTAATTCGATGAAGGGTTGCTTGCGTGGCCTKTCAGAGAGCGATGCAGGCGGTTTTGCACGGCTCCTGTCTGAGCTGGTGACCCAGAGGTGAAAGCCTGGTTTCCACTGCTCATTATCTGAATATTCAGCCTTCCTAGGATGCCGCAGGCCTTAGCACTAACATAACTGCCTTCTACTTGCATCTTTTGTGTATCTTCCTGGGTAGCTTTCTTGCAAGCTCTCAAAATTCTATACATTCTGTTGCAGCCTCAAGTCCTGAGCGGCCGAATTTGGCAGCAAGTGTGGAGTTCTTCATGCTGCAGGGAGCTGGTTGCAGACAGCTGGTAGGAAAGCTTTGTTCCAGCAGGCGGGAGCTGGGGAGCGTCTCTGCTCTCTTTAAAGCACTTAAGTCACTTTCAGAATAAGATCCCTGAAGTCCAACTGTATTTTTAGGCTTGCAATGTTGTGCAGGGAACGTTACATTATCTTCTGTCACGAACGGGCTGGTTTCGAGTTTCTCTGCCTGCTGCGCAGGGTAAACAGCGCTGGGTTCCTGCAGGTCTGCATGCGGCCGGCGCCGCGCTCATCTGCCCTGCTGATTAGTGTGTGTTTGGGTTTCTCAGGAACCCTGYGTGTGAAGTCTCTGAACCACAGGTTAGGTGCTTAAAAGCAAGTCCCAGCTTACCACGTGGTGATAAATTTGTTAATCAAGGTCAGTTCCTTAATGGGCAAAACGATCCTGGAGCATTCCTAGCTCTGTACAAAAGGCTTCTTGGTGGTGACTGTACTTTGACATGGAAAGGAAGCACCGCTGGACAGCAGCAGTCAGTCCCCTGCCTGAAAACAGCTTTTTGTGATGTGCRTTCTGATCCTGAATAGTCTGAGCAAAAACCAGTGACAAAAAACAGGTTTTAGGAAGAAGTAAGAAATTTCAAAAGACTGAAAATAGCAAGCAGGATTTGGGCTGAAGCTATTCTGAAAGTGAGACATTTGTGCTTCTCATCGAGCAAGAGAGAACATGCTTCAAAGGCGACAGAAAGCAAAACTTGCTATCTAATGTGAGTTGCTTTGTTGATATGTTTACTGAGGCAACAGGATGGTCATCATCATAGCACTTGATATGARAATGAAAACTGTTCCTGTAGAGGAACTGGAAGGAAAGGTCGCAGTAGAGCTAACTGTAATATTCTCACTACAGCAGCAGCAACCTTGTTATATATACAAATGCTTCCTTTGCTTCACTGAGGTCTTTTAAACTTTTATTTAGCAGCAGGAAGGTGAGGTGAAGAGAAGGAAGTGATGGGTAAGAGAAGAAAGGGTGCTCCGAGACTGTGGCTTTCTCTAAAACGTGCATGGGAGAGGAAGATGAAAATAAAGCTGTTGGTATAGATGATGCAGCAAAGAAAATCTGGTACTTACTTTGCCTGTCGCTGCTGCTGATTGCAGTATAGTTAGCGGTGACCCATAGCGTGTTACAAAGTCACACGAGATGCTAAAGCTGCCTTGCCTTTTGCTCCTTTCATACAAAACACAGAGAATGTGTTCTCTGTGCTGGAAATTCCCAGGCCTGTTTTGTTAAAATACTTTAGACTTTTACATGAACGAGGCTGGAAACTCCTTTTCTGATCGTTCTGGTGCAGGACAYGCCGCTGCCTGAGCTAGTCACTGCGTGCAGTCCCAGCCCCAGAGGGAGGCAGCTGGAGAGGGGGCTGTCTTTGAGCTCTGCAACCCAAGTAAATGGCTTCAGCTGCCTGGCTTGCAGCTTGCGACTGTGAGCAGCTGCCTGGCCGCCCGTGAGCTAGTTTCATACATAMTGCTCCAAACACAGAGACAGCAGGCATGTTTTGTTACAAGGGTGAGTTATTTAAAACATCAGGCATTGAGCTACAYCGCAGAAAACATGAAAAGGGATTGACTTTCCACCCTCTTACTCAGTAATTGTCATAGGCAATACTAGTAACACCTCCTGTTCTTAAAGTTACCCGCAAATTCCTGCTGTGTAACTGTACTTCTGTTTGCTTAACTGTTTGATCTGAAATTCTGTGTGTCTTGGATGAAAATTTGGTTAAAGTGTTTTAGTTTATTCCAGTTGTGAAGATGAAGCGGAGTGTGTTTCCCATACGAAAAAAAGAAAGAAACTGCAATGATTTTTCAGAAGTTAATTACCCTGAGGTTTGGAACAGGGCCTGGATATTTGGTAAGATGTGGCCCATGTGCCAGTGGAGTGCCCTGTTCTATGAAGCTGTTTCTAAACTCTTATCAGGTTATAATTTCTCAAGAAGCTGCAAGTTGTGACTGTCAAAAACTCTGTGAGCAATTTCTTAATCCCAAATAATGTATTTTGAGATGTGCTGGGTACCATCTCCCTGTGCACAATGCTTAGGATTGTGGCAGAGCTTGTATGTCATCATCTCATCAAAGCTTTTCYCTGTAAGAACGTGCAGAGAAACCTGCAGCATGAAATCAGGTGCCTCCTACCTTTTTTAGTGTTTGTATGTGCTACTGTAGCATTCCTTTTATGCAGTTCAGTATTAAATATGCATTAGAGTTCAGTTTTGGCTGGGATTTGGATTCCACTGTATAAAGCAGGTGTTAAATATATACAGTGTGGGCCCCAATCTCTAGTAATGTATCTGGACCTTCCTCCAAGGAGGCCTTTAAAGCTGAGTTCCAGGAAAACTTGGTGGTTGCTACCTCAGGTGCTTTCCGCTTCTCCATGTTGTTTGCCATGAAAACAGATGAKAGATTGTTTCCTCTTATGTTTCGTACCAGAATATACTGTTTGGGTTTATTTAAGTGATTATTTTGAAAGGTCAGAACAATTTCCTGTACAGTGTTTGTTTGTTGTTTTTTTTGTTTTGTTTTAGTTAATAGGCACATATTACTGMATTTTTTTGGTGACTTTCTTAATATAAGATCTTTAATTATTGGCTCTGTTTACAGCCATGCTTTCTTCTAAGGGAAGGGCTGAGGAGGTTTGATATTGTGACCCATATTAGTGTGTGGTAGCTGAGAGCAGATGAGTTCCTAGCAGTCTCTATAAATTGTTTAGAAAAASTGAGCATTTGCATGTTCATTTGCAGAGAAGGATCTTATTGCAAAAGCTGTAGCAAAGTGGAAGGAAAACCAGAGCTGTTTTCTTCAGCCTTTCCTGTTGGCCAACATAAGTAGGGAAATGTCAACGTTGAGTAAATATAGCCCAGGTATAGATTAGCTTCGTTCTCACAGCYTTACTTTCCAGCATTTACTTGTTGAGTGTGCTGAGATATTTCATAAACTCTTTACTGGGAAATTCAGGGAGAGACGAGGGGAAAAAAACGTGCAGAGCAAGAAGAGAGGAGAGGTCTTGCAGTGAGGGGTGGTGACAGCCCATTTCTCATTCTTCTCTCAGAAATATTGGAAGTGACGATGGTTGCGAAGCAGAAGCAGCTTCTGGTTCCTTGCTGTTTTGTTTTTGTGGTAAAGTGAGTCAATATTGGTCAAATGTCTGAAAACAGGAATGTTTTTAGAAATAGCCCTTGATTTGAGCCTGGAAAAGAGAAACTGTTAAATATTCCAAGTCTTTAAATAGACCCTGGTTGAAGGACACTGTAGCCTTTGAGTCTCCTTGATCTTTATCCTGCCCTTTATTTTCCCCTTCACTCCGTGCTGTTTCAGTGCTCCTCTCACCCTTTCACAACTCGTGTGAAACCTGCTTCTCTCCAGAACGTTTCTCCAAGGTCCTTCCTAGTGGTCTCCCAGCCTTGCTCTTTGTGCCCCAGCCATTGGCCATGTTGTGCTTGGCTAAATTGACAGTGCAAAGCTTTTCCCAGCAAAGCCATCTTGCCTGTTCATCAGAAAGGTTTACAGGGCATTTGTTGGGGCAGAAATGTTTGGTTTTGTAATATAACTGATTTTTTTAATATTCCTGCTTCTTTTTAGGAGGTGCATGCTGCAGCCTTCCCGGACTAAAACAAGCTTGGATAGCATGTTCTTAGCAGGTGCTAGAAATTCAGGATGCCAATGAGGGAGTCAAAATATTTTGACCATTCTAGTGTCTCTGTCTTCAAGACTGAAGCAGTATTTTAAAAGGAGAGGAACTGGGTTATTTTACAGCATACTTGATGTAACCTCAGCACAAAGCTCCCTGCCATCATTTGGGGGCAATGTAGCTTCCCTCCGCATCCCAAACCAGCTGCTGTGGGACGATTGCAGGTAGGAGGATAAACAGGATGTCCTGGAGAAAACGAGCTGCCCTAACTCTTGCTTTTAAAACAAGCCCTGGCTGGGCTTGGCCTCTCAGGGCTGTGGCTGGGATCGACTTTGTAATTAGGAGTAGTAACAAGCACGTGTGTGAAAGCCTGGCCTCCCTGCGAGTCCTACACGCAGTCACTCAGCAGAGGAATGTTTTTGCTTCACTTGCCTGCCGCTCTGCTCCCGCACACAATGCGTATAATCTGATTCCCTGAATGAACCTTTGTTGGGGGAATATTGTTAGTTTTGGCTCTTAGAGAGCTGAGCTGACAGGCCCAGCTTCCCAGCAAAACAGATTGGAGATTAAAAAACAAACTAAAACCACTCCTTAAAAAAAAAAAAAAAAAAAAAGGCTGGGGAGAAGCCAAAAAGCACATTTTCTTTGTTACTGAAAAGGCTAATATGGTTAGTAGCCTCGAAATCCGATTAGATTTTTTTTTCTATTGCTTAAATTAAAAGATCATTATTGCCAACACCTGCAAAAAACTGTGGCATCCCTGCATGGTTCCTGTAACCAAAATTACTAAGTTTTAGGTCTGAAAATAATTATTTTGCTCAGAACTGCGGTACATGAGATGCTTATGACCTGTATGAGTAGTGTCCCCTGCAAGTCTGTAGAAGCTGCTTTTCAAGGTAGCTTTGCTGTGCTTGCTGGGAATAGGTATTTGGGCAGCAGGGTGAGGTGTGTGCGAGCTGAGCCTCGGAGCTCAGAGCTCTGTGTGTAGGTGCCACTTACGGTAGGTCTAGGGCAGGTGCTGTGAGAGTGCAAAAGAAGAAAATAATTTGTCACAAGCCAGGAAACCAACCCTCACCACAGCCCCCTTGCACCCTGCCTGTCAAAACAGGGTGGAAATGGGGCTCTGCATGGAAGCATGTTGGGAAAATTGGATCCCATGGGCAGCTCTTGCAGTCACCTGCTTTGCAGCCAGGGATGGGTAAATTGGTCTCACTGTCTGTTGCTTAATTTTTAAACAGGGATCAGGCAGGGCGTTTCCTGCCTCCCAGGGTGCCCAGATCCCTCTGGTTCTGTGGAGCATTCGGTTGTGGAGCAGTTGTAAACATTTATTCGTATTTAAAAGAGCTTTTGTGAGCTGTCCAGACATACCTCCTGAAAAGTAGTTGTGTTTGGGAAACACCAAAAAAATTTATCCTCTGTCCCTTTACTATTCTCTTCAGAAGCCAGTATTTCTTAAAATAATGATTTTTAGTAATAAAAAAAGGAAACAAAAGAACAAAACCTGTTCTGGGCTTGCGTACAGATAAATGTAGTTTTCTGCCCTGATGCAGAGAGAGAGGAGGCGTCACAGGGGTTTATGTTGTCCAAAGTCCATTTTTAAATTCTCTGATCTAAGGGAGGAGAATGGGGGATTCTTCTGCTGTGAGTCATCTTATGCCAGAGCTGCTGGATCCTGCTTCTACTGATGTCAGAGGAGTTTTTCCACTGACTTCAGTGCACTTGGATTGAATTGTTTCGGGGCTCTGATTACAGGGAGCTGCCGTGTCTCAGCAGGGGTGGGAGGCTGCTGCACGTGCTCCATACCTGTTCAGGAAGAAGTTCAACCCTTTGCATCGTCCCTAAAATATCCGGCACGATCATTCGTTAACTGCTCTTGCAGGCAGGATCTGTTCGCCATAGCCTTTAAATAGTGTTCATTGCAAATCAGTAGTGGAAGGCATCTCTGCCATACATTTCTTTAAAAGTCTGTAGATGAGAGAGTAGCCTTGCATAGGTTATGTTCCCAGAAGTGGGAAGCTGGAAGGGTGGTGCAGTGTGGTTGGAGCTAGCAGTGTTTAGGAATGCCTGTGTAGGGGCAGTTAAAATGTTATCTAGCTTGTAGGCCRGTGAATTATGATTCTCAGAATATACGAGTTGAAAAGAAAGGGATTCAGTGCCAGCTGCCTCCACTTTACTGGCTCTTAGAGCAGGTRGAAATGGGTGGGTAAGAGGTGGGAGCATCTCTTGGGCACACGGGGGCCGAGAGGGCTGGGACCGTTCAGCCCGAGGACAAGAAGGCATCAGGAACATGGGACCAGGCTCTTAGGGTGCCCAGTGATGGGAAGCAGTGGACACAGACCACAAAGTGAGATGCAGGAAATTCCTTCAGAACCTGAGAAAAATGTTTTAACTGTGAGGGCAGCAGTAAAAACTGCGGCTGCCCTGGCTGGAGCAGGGCTTGCACCCGGTGATGTCCAGCAGCACTTTCCAGCCCCACCTCTGCTGTGGTTCTGTGCAGTCCGAAACGTTTAAAGCCGTGCAAATACAGTCTTCTTCCAGAGATGCTTTATTTGGGAGTTTTGAGAATCTTATARTTTTGTTTTATTTTCATAGATGTAAGATTTTGAATAAAATGAAAAATGATAGGGTAAAAATTTGTTTTGCATATTAGGATTGCACACCATTTCTAATTACATTGCAGACTATTAACTTGTGTTCAAGGGAACCAGGTTGCAGCCTCGCAGTAGATGTCTGTTTCTTACACTTTGCTACAAATCCTGYAGTGCTTGAAGATTTTTAATTGCTACTTTTAGTRRAATTTTAAAAATAAAGACAGTTCCATTGCTCTGAGAGGCCCGTGCTACGTATCTGCCTGCCTGGATCCTAGTTGCCTGCCATGCTTCCTAAGCTGGGAAGCAATATCAGAAAGCTCAGGAATGAAATGCAGCCTCTCCCAGCGTTCCTGGAGCGCGGGGAGGTGCAGCCGGGTTTGTCTGCGGCTTCTCACACTGCGAACGCTGCGACTCCTCCAGGCGCRGAGGGCCCTGGGACGTGAGGGGGTTTCCAGGCTCTGGGCTCTTGAGCCACCRTATTCTTGGCTTGCTGAGCCCAAGGGCTCGAGGTCTTTCAGGAAGATTTTGCCACAGGGTCGCTTGGTTTTTCTTGTTTTGCTGTTTTAAAACCTGCAGCTGGGTTTGAGTCGGGCAGCCGCTCGGTGACAGTGTGGTTCAAAGTAACAGGCTGTTGACTGTGGTGGAATTTGGAGTAGGATCTAAATATTGTTCTCCACTTCGTGCTGGTTTGTCTGTACTGAGGAGAAAGTGGTTTCACTTGCGGCCTCAACTTGGACTTGTGCTCGGCTCCCATGGGAACTAAAAATAATAATTATTTTGAGAATAGGTTCTTAATCACTTCCTTCTTTTGATGYACTATTTTTGTTTAGTATTTTATAAGAATGTAATAGAAAGTGTTTTAAACTATTTGTATTTTAATTTCAGTTTTAATTGGCTACTAGGAGTGTAGAAGAAATAATTATAGTTCCTTTCAGCTTTACTGTAGAGAAAAAAAAACCCTGTATTCTTGTTGCTCTGAGTGAAGATCGACGAAGCAGCAGCAGCGCTGTTGGGCCGGCAGACTCTGCAGTCACACAGGGCGCTCCAGGGATGCACGTGAAGTTGATGGATTTCTTGGTCTAAGGCATGTAGACACTGCAGCGATGTCAGTGTGATGCATCAGTCTGCTAATCCCCTCTCTTCCTCTGGGCTGTTAACGTACATGTGAGAGACAGAAGGAGGTGTGTGTTAATGTGGGTTTGGAAATCCGGGTAAGCCAGGATACGGGGCGATGTTGTGAACTAGCTGCACGGTGGAGGCAGGGAAGGTGCTGAGAGCTTGCGGAGATGGGGAGAGCGTTAAGGAAAAGGAGCAGCAAAAAACTGCAGGAAGTTTGAAAACCAAACGGGGTGGCCTAGCCTGGAGTGTGAAGGGGATGGAGATACAGGCGGGTGCTCTAGCGAAAAAACGAAAACAAACAAAAAAGAGCTAAAGGAGACTTTCCTAAAGACTTTGGTGAGCAYGTGCAGTGCTTGACACCCAGCTAGAGAGAATAACGTGAACAGGCTGGTAATTATTCTTCCTGCTGCTTGACAGATCACACTATTTTCCATTTCTTCTCCTTTCCATGGCCTTTCCTGCTGCAAGGAAGTTGGTGTTGGCCATTTCAAGTGCCCAGTCCTGTTTGTGCTTTCCTACCTCTCAAGCACCACAGTCCCAAAGGCTGCAACAACCTTTTTGGCATAAGGAGAGTAGTAAACCCTAGAGGGCTCAGACTGTCCCCGTCACRGTCACTTGTCTGCTCTCTTGCTGGGGAATTGGTCTGACCCTTTTAGAACTTTATCTGGCCCCAGCGCCTGCCTCCAGGTGCAGGGAAAAGCAGAGCAATTTATGTTTAAAGGGGGTAAAGGAGGAGGAAAAGAAAAAAACCCACAAAATCTTTCCACACAAACACCAGAAAGCAGGAAGAAGTGTGACTGTGAAGCTGTATCAATGAAGGAGGACCCTGGGACAGGTGCAATGCCTATATTTTAGCCCATGATGTGAGATTTACTAGATTACTGGTATTTCCTACTTCCTCTGCTCTGTCAGTAACCTAAGACTAATGATTCATGAAGGTGTGTTTTAAGGGCTGGGTAGTTAGTGTTTATACAGTGTTGGCTGGAGTCTCTGTTCCTCTCTCWTTTCTCTCCTGCCTTGGAAGACTGTTCACCCATACCCGGTGCCTCTGCCCGTCCCCCTTCTCCCTCGCAGAGCTGCAGGTGACACTTCTTCTTATGGTGCTTCATGCCTCCTTTCCAATGTTACCAGCCAGGAGAATCAAAATGAACCGCAGAGCCGAGTTTGCATTGGCTTCATCCAGCTCCCTGCCAAGATCCAAGCCAGGCAAAACTAAAACCCGGGCAAACCTGCACAAGGCTGTAGGACAGGGTTTGAGCTCAGTTTTGAGCAATCTTGTTGTCAACCAGTGGAGACGGGCATTCAAGAATGCTGGCAGGGAAAAGGCAGAGGCAGCCCTTGGGTGGAATGAGTTGCAGTCCTGCTTGAGATACAGGCGACCCCCACGTAGTCGAGACCCGTGGTCACAAGTGTCAGCAGAATCCAAAAGAGGTCTGGAAGGTGGGCACGTCTCCAGCACCTCCTTAAACCATGGCCAGAGCACGTGTGTAGACAGCGTGGAGCAGAGCCCCTGTGTCACTGGCCAAGCTTGGCTGGTTGTACAGTCTGTTGCTGTTTGGCAATTTTAGGAGGAAGCTACTTATCTTCAGGAGAGGAGCGCGAAAAAACTGAAATTAGAATGTGTTTCTTTCTGTTTTGTTACAGTGGAAAGCTGGTTTCACCAAAATGGAAAAATTTTGAAGGCTTGAAACTTCAGTGGAGAGATAAAATCCGTCTCAATAACGCCATCTGGAGGGCATGGTACATGCAGTGTAGGTATCAAACCCGGTTGCTTGTCACTGGAAATTGTGTTTTCTACATGTAAGAGGTGAGACGGGAGAACTGAAGTTACATCTGATGGGAAGTTCAAAAAGAAAAGTTGTCCTGACAGTGCCTTTGGATCAGTCCTCCCCACAGGTCTCTACACTGATGCTGTGCTGTGTGATCCGCATACAGCCTGAAATTTCCTSATTTCCTTGAGGCTACCTGGAAGGATCCCCGACCAGATTTTCACCCATCTTGCTGCCCAGGTGCCAGGGCTCTCTGCAGGGCCTGCACACRCTGAGCGCTCGGGTTGTCTTTTTTGTTTCAGATCTGGAGAAGCGCAAGAATCCGGTGTGCCATTTTGTGACTCCGCTGGATGGCTCTGTGGATGTAGATGAACATCGTCGGCCAGAAGTATGTACAGCCTGAGCARTGTCTGACTAGTGAGATCTAGAAATTGTACCTAGGTTTCTGGTCCGCTAGCTATAAAGCAGCATAGCAAGTCTGTGCTCTGGTGCGTCTATCTATCTAGAAGGAACTGTCAGTATAACGAATATGTGCTGTTGAGCCAGTGCTTGTAATTTTATCATATTAACATWATCAAGATGCAACCCAAAGATAAATTATTATCTGTGTAAACTATGTCTGTGTTCTAGTTTCGTGAAATATAAGTCATAGAAGTGGAATTTGAATAGCTAAAAGCTTTTGACAGCTACAGCTCTTTTCTGACTGGATATTGCTAAAGTTGATGGGAAATCAGAGTGGTGACTGTGTTCAGGATTGAATCTAAGAGGCCCTGTGAAAGTTTTCTGTATATTTACTCAATTGCTGAAGTGTGATTCAAGACAACAAGCAATTTTTTTTTCTTTGTCAAGGTAACTTCACAAAAAGAGTGACTATGGGTTTGTGTACTTTCATTTTGTGCTACTGTAAACATCCACGCAGACTAATAGGTGCCCTCTGGCTCTTTGCAGAAAACCAGTGAGGCCCTTGATGTGGCAATATTTGGCTGTTTCGATCCTGCATAATTCCAGAATAATTTATAAGTGCTGTGCCCTTCTAGGAAACAACAAGGTAGCAACTGCTACGGAAAGAAGTTCCAGGAGAGTTTGTGGAACTGTCCCAGAAAAGAACAACGTTAATGCTTTTGTTGAAAGATGATCCACAAACCCAAGAAAGTTTTGTTAAGGCTCTCATTAGTCTGCTGTCCCAGTTTATCATAYACTGGTATCTGTGATACATTAGAGACCCACACTGTTCTGGTCCTTTTGTTGTAGTGAGGGCAGTGGTGTTCACTGTGGCCTGCAAGGTCACGCTTCTCCTGAGCTGGACATTAGGCTTCTAATGCTTTGTGTCATTCTTAAGAGCTTATGTGTATGCACATGCATGCTCATGCAACCTTGTGAAATTCTCTTTGCCTGTTTGCTGCAGGGCAGGGTGTTGTAAGCTTTATACATTATGTTTTAATGTATAGTAAGTACAGTTTTAGTTGTTTTATTTCTTTTGGCCATGTCTTAAATATTGGTTATGTTTGATCCAATATGGGAGATGCTGACACTGCAGTCAGAAGTCATCTCTTGTTTGTTTTTAGTGGGAAAGATGAACCTGGTACTATGTCAGATTTGCTCTGTGATATCTGAATTTTGGAAYACTGCTGATACATGAGCTCAGATAGAAGTAGCATGCTTGCTTTCATGTCTTTTTTTCTGCTTGAAAATTTGCTTGAARAATCTATTGAACGATCAACTCTTCTGTGATTCTGCATAACTCCTGATATATGTTGTGCTCTCAGGCCATTGCAACAGAAGGAAAGTATTGGAAACGAAGAATTGAAATTGTCATCAGGGAATACCACAAGTGGAGAACCTACTTCAAAAAAAGGGTCTGTTGACTTGCATTGTGAAAGTAACCTACTTGAACTGTCAGCAACATGTTGCTTTTTGAGTTGCAGTGCCACTTTTGCTAGCATGCAAAAATCCTTCAAGCTGATAATAAACTAGTGCAGACATACTCCTCAGATTAGTCCCGCTAAACTGGGAATGATTGTGCAGGGACCAATTGTACATGGCCAGACTTTTGCAAAATCAGATGTGTACAGATTCTGTTTTAACTTTGTTGTAAGTCTGTTTTGTTTTCCTTTTGCAGTTACAGAAACACAAAGACGAAGATCTTTCAAGTTTGGTCAGGGTAAGTAATATCTCTGATAAGTGACAGCGTTTCTGTCTGTAGAATCTGCAGTAAATAACAAAGCTGGAACATGCAGTAGCTTGCATTGATTAGAATCTAAAGACAAGCATCTTTCTTAAATCTTAATTAAGGTCAGACACYTTAATGTTTCTGGGCCATAGAGAGCAGTATAAATTTTCCAATTTAAACTGGGTGGAAGAAAGGCTGAATGTAAAGTGCTGTGACAAAAGAAAAGAGAGCTGGTGTTGGGTGCCCAGAAAGATCAGTCTCTGAGAGGGTTGGTGCGTTATTTCATCTTGTTGCTGAGTCGTAGCTGGCACCACCGCCTTGCTTGTGTAACTGGATATATGGGATGTGTGTACTACATGTTGCAGAGCATCCTGCTGCCACAACATGGGTAAATAGTCTGCCAGGATCCAAGGAAGGCAAGATGTTTAGAGAAACAACAACATCTTCATTTAGTGTACCCCCTAAAGCTGTCAAACCTGCTTTGGGCATCAGCATCAGAAGCATTGCTCAGTGTTTGTTTTTGAGGCTGAGCATGAGTTTGGATCTGTCCCAGTTTCACAAACTGGGAACCAGCTGTTTTGATGCTGAGCTCTGATGCAGCACCATGGCACACAGCGGTGGCTAATGCTGCAGGCTGGCTCAGCCACAAGAAGCAGACACTAGCACTGTGTGTGCTTCTAGTCTGCAGCATTGTAAGGGCAATGCAGTTCAGCCTTGCCTATAGTGAAGGAGGGGTAAGCCAAGTCACAGTATGTTCTAATTTAGATGTGCTAGAAGTGCCCACAAGAACATAAACAAACCTTGTAGAAACTCAGAGTAATTACACCTAATTACATTTCAGAGCGTCAAAAAGAAATACTTCAAATGGAGGGGTGTTAGTTTTGAGTTTTTGCTGTCCATGTTATTGGGTTATTCAACCCAAAAGGTCATTAAACTGTAGATGCAAAAATATGCATATAACCACAATGAAACTAGGAGGTGTTCCTGAAAGGTATTTTAGGTTTTGTGTACCAACTTTCTCCCGAGTGTGGTGACATTGTACTGAGGTTTTCTGCYGTTCAAATTAGGTTATTTTTTTAGAAGTACCACCAATCTCTTTCAATATAAAGAAATGATACTGATGCCAGAACAGAGGGGCAATTGGTCTGTTTGGTAGGTAAACAGGCCAGAATACCYGGAGTGCTGATTTGGTTTGGTGTGGCAGAAGGTATAAAAGCTAGACTAGGTGGACTAATGTGAGAGGAGACAGGGTGCTGAAGGAGGTTGTTTGTGATCATTGTCCAATTGAATGTTTCTTTRAAAAAAGAAAAAGTTAAAAATGGAGATTGCTGGTCTCAAAAAATGGAGATAGTATCTGTTTTACCTGCCTGTGTTGAGATAGTCTGACTTTTCTTCCTTTCTTTTGGCAGGATGATGATGTGGTCCTGGGGCAAAAAAGAAGGTATGGCCGAGAGACTCCAGTCCCCATGGAGGAGGGTTCCCTCTTGGATGCAGACATGCTTATGTCCGAGTTCACCGACACGCTCTTCTCCACGCTCTCGTCTCATCAGCTTGTTTCCTGGCCAAATCCCAGAGAGATAGGTATTTGCTGGCTGCTGGCTGTGTTGATTTTGCAGTGAGAATCTGTAGATGATGTCTGGGTTATTGCTTTGCTTCTCTTCCAATTTTTTTTCCATTTTATGCTTAAGAAAGCTTATCTTACTTTCCTCTAGAGATAAAAATAGCCCAGGGAATATAGCTGTTTAGATTATAGAATCCCAGTTACTCATCCAAATACCATTTTTGTCTTAGCTTCATGTTCAGTGTTCCTGATATGGACTCTAATATGACTCTGAATAGATCTGCCTGTAGTGAACCCTGCTTACCTTTGTCACTGGTGAAGTGATTGCTGTTCATATCGAATCATATATATGTATTTATATATGCGTGAGTGAATAAATATTAAATATAAATAGCGTCAAAGCTTTGAATATGTCTCTTGGACGAGATGGGGTCACATCTATAAAAACAATTCAAAGAGCTATGCTGTTCTGTCAGCCTCTCTCTAACTGAAGTCGCTGGCTAATGGGACAGCACATGTCCACCATGCACTGTCGCTGCTGCATGGATATCTGAACTGTCTGAGCAACTGCAGAGCCCCTGTAGTTTAYATGAAGTATGCTTCAAGCAAAATGAAATGGGAGATGGTTTGTTTTWAAAAAGTGTGTTTATAAACTGTGGTGGTTCAGGATCTGTTTCACAGCCAGCTCCTGTCCCGCTCAGCAGGGGCAGAACAGGAGCTTTGGGAGCAATAACCTTGAGATGTCCAGGCTAGACTACCCTTGTCATTCACCAGAGCCTTGGGGGTTTCACCTCTTCCTTTTCACTGGTTTRAAGCTTAATTCCCCAGGCATGTGATCTCAGAACTGCTCTGTAGTCGTGAAGGMGGGCAGGTGCCCAACCTGTTTCAGCAGCAGTTTTTATGCAAATATCCTGGCCAAGGCTGACTGTGGTGTGTTAGTTCCAACCAAGTGCCAAGCTCCTATTGATGTTATTCTGCAAGCGATGCAAAGCTAATCTCTCTTGAATTTTTCAGCACACTTAGGAAATGCTGACATGATTCAACCAGGGCTTATTCCTCTCCAGCCGAATTTTGATTTCATGGATACTTTTGAGCCTTTTCAGGGTAAGGATCAAAAATATTGACAGTTAATTTCTTAAAAATTGCAGTGATTTATGAACTAGTGTTTAACAGAAAACTAAACCTTACAGATATCGACTCTCTTTAGAAATTACGAAATTTGACTGAAAGAACAACAATGTTTGGAAGACAACATTTAATTTCTTAGCAATTGTATGAAGCAAAAATCTAATGATTTCATTATTTCCTAAGTAATAGTGAGACTCCTGTGAACTTGTGTTATTCAGAAATGCTGTCTCATCATTATGAAAAATTGAAGATTAATAAACAACTCTTACTATTTCAGATTTGTTCTCATCTAGTCGTTCCAGTAGTAATTTCCCTTCTGTGTCTGCTGTCAGTGCTGCTACAACAGACAGCAGCAGCCATTCTTCCCAGGTAAGGTTAGTTCCCAATGCTTACAACAGTCTGAACTCAAACATGTGTGTGTCCTGTAGATTTTCAGACATGAGCCATGTTCTCTACTTCAGAAGGAGTTGAGAAGAGGCTCAAATGAAGAGTTTCAGGGATCACCTCTAAGCAGAAATATTTTTCTTTCCTGTYAGTCTCCTGTCCTGCCATCGGGTTCATTACCCAACACGCTTCCAGCGGGGAACCTCAGTGATGGGCTGATTGCTTCCTCCGTACCTGCTCCGGTCATTCCTGATGTTGGCACTGATCAATGCTCCAGCATTAGAAGTGGGGGATCCTTCATCCAGCCAGCGGACTTCACTCCTGACTCATCTCTCAGCGGGCCACAACCTTTCGTCTCAGTGTTTCAAACTCCCCTGCCACTGCTCCAACCTGTGACTCCACAGCACCAGTCCCCATTGCCTTCAGTGCCTCTGAATGCTGGTTTAACCTCTCCACCATCTGCTTTTGCTGCCCCAGAAACCCAGAAGTTTGGCCTCTGTGAATCTACAGTTATTACCCATACAGCTTCTGCAACGCTGACCCACAACGCCCCAGCCACCACCTTCAGCCAGAGCCAGAACYTGGTCCTGGCAACGCAGCAGCCAGGGGCAGGAGTGCCTTGTAACCTGGCTTTCCAGACTGCTGTCCTGCAGGGGCAGCCCCGGCCCCAGCTTCAGTCCCAGCTGACATTTGCACTCCCTAAAGCTGTTCCCCTGGCCAGTGCTGTGACAAGGCCYAAACAGTCACAAAAAATAGCGTCTGCTCCGAAACCTGAAACAGTGTCCTTAGTTTTAAAGAATGCCTTCATCACCCCAGGTGAGACACATTGCAGTGGTGTTTCTCTTTCCTGGGTGGGTCTGCTAGGAGGGAGTGATCCTGCTTTTTGGGTTTTTTTAAATAATAAGTAAAATTGCAGCTTGCTAAGGGTGTCCCAGGCACCTGTGAATCCACTGGATTGTGGCTGCACTGCACGGTGGGGTGCCCTGGGCTGCTGCTAGGAGAATGTACAAAGGGACCTGCCAAAGGGTTGATTCACTATGTGGTTTTCAGCCCCAAGATTATATCTCCTTGAAGAATTCGTGCTGAGCTCTATATATGCATAAGTTTATGCATTGGCTAGAACTCTGCACTCATGCCCCATAAAAACCTTGGTTTTTATGTTAGTGCTGTTCTGATTAGCTCTGCTCCACTTAGCCACACGGCAGAGTAGATGATAACAGGGAGACAAGCATGGGATGGAGGATGGCAAGTTTGTCGCTGTCACTGACGTACCTGGTTGCCGTGGACAATTCACTTTGCTCCCTGTGCATCATTGCCTCTCTAGCACCCGGGGTAATATTTGCCTATTTCAGATATATTCTGAGGTTGAGCTTAGTGTGCCTGAAACCTTTCAAGATGCAGGATTAATCTCCAGACCAGAGCTTTGTGTTTTGCAATAGAGTAAACATCAGTACTTGTAACYGATGCGTTTATGCCTGTCATTTGTGTTCAGGACACAGAAGTCGTCCCRTGGCTATACAGTGAATTGCATCCAAACCTCTTGGAAAGGGATGTATTGTGTTTATTGTCATGTGAAATAAGAACTCGGAAGTCTGTGCAAGTTGTCTCACCAGGCGCAGGCTCCCTCATGRAAAGAACTGCGCTGTCACTTAGCAAGGAAAGTCTACAGAAACGCATGTGTAGGATGGAGAACTGAGGCCCCTAAAGGGGCATCTAAACATGTGGTGATCATTGCAGTTACCCAAATGTGGAAGTCATAGGGGTGCAGCGATTGAGCTGTCTTGACTCTTTTCATACATTACTTTTTCCTTGACTTTATCAGTACAAAAGGGAGTGAAGGCCGTGCTGTGTGTCATGTGAAGCAGCTGCAAGTCCAGATTGCGAGAGGAGCTAATAGAGTGAGGTCATAAGGGAGTGAAAATTTAGTATGTGGATAAGGAAGCACAAAGTCTGAATATGCATCCATTGGATAGTTTCTGTCTGGGGTCAGCAGAGCAACACTGAGACCCAAGCAGCATGGATGCGAGAGGAGAGGTGATGAAGATGCTCTCCTCCTGTGAAACCCAGCTATGACACAGTGAGGAYGGGTTGTACCTCCCTAGTTTGCTAGACAGTTCTGTAAATGTGCCTCAAAATAATGACAGTCGTGGTAGAAACCTCAGAAATAACTGGGTGTTAGAGTCCTGTGTACTGGATTTATGGGACTGAGATTATAAAAAAATCAGTAGCACTCTGTTGCAGTRAAATAGTACCAAGTAGGTGTGTGTTAAAGTATTGTCCTGTTGCATGCCAAGTTGTTTCATACAAAATAATCTCCAGCTTTTTTTCTTTTTCTGTCTCTTTAACTATTCTAACTTAATTGTGTTCTTCAGCTGCCTTTCCAGGACAGTCCAGAGCTGTGATTGTAACTCCAGCACCTTTTAAAAGAGAGGGGATTTTGACTCCAGCCATTTCTCAGTCTAATGTTGCAATTTCACCAGCTGGAATTGCCAGAGTAAGGAGAAGAAAAAATATGTTTGTTTTAGGTGTATTGCTTGCAAGTAGCTAGAACTCTAATTCACTCAGGAGGGTAACTAGTCTCCTAAATCTCACCAGTTACCTGGCATATGTGTTTGCACATTCAGTGTTATGGTTTGCTTGTTTTTATTTTCTCTGCTTTGTGTGCCTGGAAGCACTGTGTAGTCTTCACAGCCTCTCTCTCACACAGCTACATGATTATAGAGAGGCATGTGTAAAGCTAGAAGGCACCTAGCATGCTCAATTTCCCAGCTACAAGTTGGAAAGTGTGCCTTAGCTGTATAAACCAATATATTTTTTCCAATATATTATGTAGAGGAAGATGGAAATAAATTTCAGTATATTGTGCTGTTGACATGTTGTAATGCTGCATTAAGTTATGAAAAGACACTGGTCTCTTGCCAGATGTCTGACTTCAGTGCCTGCCAGTTTCTCACATTAGCCYCTGCCTTGTGTCATCAGATTGTTCATCATGTGCTGATTTCCTCCGTGTGCTGAAAAGCAAGGTAACAAATCTCTTTCTCTGCATGTTTTCCCCTGTGCTGTTCCCAGGCTCCGAGGGTGACGGAGTTCAGCGGTAACATCCTGGTTGGTCCAGCACAGCAAGCGCCAAGTAGCCAACAAGGCCAGTCCACGGTGTCTCACCTCTTCTCTCCGAGCGTAGTGCAGGATGTGTTGGTGAAAGGAGAGCAAATCCCCTCCCACGGCAGCAGTTCACAAGTTCCCTCACCTACACCTAGTAAGTTGGAAAGCTCAGAGCATCTTCTCCCCTACACCTACAAGAGCGTTTGCATTGGTCAGGTAGAATGTAATTGAGCCTATAAAATTGCAGCCAAACAGAGATCTTGGCATTATTTTTGAAGGAAAGGCTTTGTAGCCTCTTTTACCCTGCAGCTTTGTTTGTATCCAGTAGTTTTGGGTATTTGTTTTAAACTGTTTTAACAGTTACTGTGATTTTTTTTTTTTTTTTTTGCTTTCTAAAAGGAAGCACCGTCATTTTGATAATGAAATAATCAAACTGGTTTGAAAGGAATCTGTGTAGAAAATGCTGAGTAAGTTGTTTTTCAGTATTGTAACTATGATTTTTTGATCAGAGGCTCTCAGATACAATCCACATTGTGGACTGGGGCAGGAGCAAAGACTCTTCTGGTGATATATGCGCTGGTAGAGGAGTTCGAGATGCATGCTGCTTTTTGCAGTGAATRGGTTAAAAATATTGCTGTCTGATCCCGGGCTTTTTAGAGCATCACATGGGAGTATCTAGCAGGACAGTGATATTAACGCCTATGCATTCTTTTTGGTTTTACTAGTATGCATGTTTGTGTGAGGGAGATATGATATACTCGGGGAGCGTTAGCCTTGTGTCGTTAAATACTAGGTTTTCCCAGCAGTTGACTAGCGTCTAGCTGCTGTATCAATGAATATTGACTGCATTATGGTTGTGCTCTAAATAGAAATTTCTCAGCAGTTACKTTTGCTATAGAAGGTGCTTTTTATTTAGTTGTGACTTGTCTTTTTTCCTTTATAAAGGCCGAGATTGTCAGAAGTCAGGCCAAGCTTCCCCCTGCACTTCGGAGCAGAGCCCAAGTCCTCAATCTCCCCAGAACAGCTGCTCAGGAAAAACCACCACTGACTCTCACATAGCTGCATTTAAGGTRCGTGTCCTTTCCTTGGAGATGATTTTATTATTTGCCTCTGTAGCTTGTGCTTTAGGAACAGGGGAATATTTGTTTTTAGGGCTTAGCTTGCATTGCATCTGTGCCGRTCTGTTCTACTTAAAATGTCAGACTTTAAAACTCTGCAGTATTCCTGGGGAACCAGAAGGGCTCTGCGAGGCCTTATAGCCATGACAGCAGTTCCTGCTGCAGCCCATAGGAGTCTTAGGACCGGTCTCAGTTTACTCGTTTGAAGGTTTCAGGCTTAGTTCCCCAAAGTTTTTTTTTTAGACGTTGTTCTGCTGGAGCTCTTCAGGCCTGCAGGGCTCTGACCGTTCCTGGAGGATGAGTCCTTGATCTGCTGAGTTTGTACGTGTCCCCAGTGATGCTGTGCTGCCTCGCAGAGAAAATCCTGTTTGAAGCACAGTCTACTGTTTACAGCTGGAAAGCACTCTGGGAATTATTTGGATAAGATGGCAGGTGGTTGTACCTCATGTACAAACTGATCTTGTCAGAATATTTTCTTTGATATGAGAAATTTTCCCCMAAAAATGTATCAAATACAGGAAAATCGACTCTAACCCTCACATCCATTTTGCTATGAAAGGAGCGTTACTTAATCATTTTGCAAATTACAGCCCCTTTTATGGCTTCCCTGGCTTTTTTTCACCCTGTGAGCTGGTGTCAGCTTGGTTCCTGCTGGGCCAGAAAGGTAAGTTTCAACATTTGCAGCCTGTAATTGCACCCAGTTGCATTTCTGCTGCAGAGCAGGATCAGAGTGCCACTTGCTGAGTGTGCTGCAAGATATTCATCATAACTTGTAGTTCTTTGCTTAGCATAAATGCTCACAATCAGTAATTGTAGCCCGTTCTTGCTACTAGARAGTAAGTTAACAAAGGAATAAAATCCTTTGAAAAAAACAAAGAAATCCTCTTTCATGATCCCCACATGCCTCTGATGGGAAAATAGCCACCAGATGGAGCAGTGTCCTTGAAAGTAAGGACACTGCAATGAGAGTGGCTTTGTAGCTGTTTCAGCTCAGTTCAGTTGACAGGAACGGTATTGAATATGTAGAGTCAGAAACTCTTTCATAAGACAGGAGGGAAATGGTGAGGTTTGTCTCACTCTGGGTGTAGGTTCTGTGCTCCTTTGTAGATGGCACCGTTCATTAGACTAAGCAGTTCCATTGTTGCAGGGTAAAATAGTTTCTTCGATGTGTCAAAGCATGGAGGACACTGAAAATCTCARTGCTACTCTTAAACCTGCATTTGATTTGTTTTTGGGCAGCCACTTAACTGCTTTGTTCCCTCCTTTTCCTTCATTATAACATGGGATGAGGGTGAGTTGCTGTTGGGAAGCCTAGTTCTGCAGAGAAGCACGTTCTCGAAGCACAAATTCCTCGTTTTCTTCCAAGGATAGTCATAGAAACAGCTTCTAAGTTTCTAATGCTGAAGATGAAAATGTTAATTCCAGGCAAAGGTTTTTATCTTCAGTGTGGGTCACAGCTGTGGATGCAGATATACCAGCAGACACTCCACATATATTAGGAGTAAATGATACACTTATGGTCACAAGACTTATGGTCACAAGAAGATTCTAACAAATTGCAKGTCCCTACATATAGAATTGTTTAACAACTTTGAAAAAAAAAAATAGACATTTTTACTTTAAAAAGAAAACTTAGAATGTCTGGAATTTAATTTAATAAACTGAATACTTTTTAGTTTCTCAAATCATTGTTTACAAGTGCTTGGACTAGGAATATTATGAAAGCCATCATTCAAAAAAGTCACACTGTGAATTACAGCAGCTGAAATAATTATAGAAGTGCAACAGTAGAGGAAAACCGCACGGACTGAACCAATTTTCTTTCTGCAGAATCGAAGAATGAAGTATATTGCAGCAGAACAAAAACGAAGGTTTAATATCAGGATTGGYTTCAGTACTTTGGATAGCTTGGTTTCAGCCAACTCCAAGTCGGTAAGTAACTTGGCGCCACTAATAGTTTAATACTGAATTTAAGAAACCATGACCTATTCGGAAAAGAATTATTAATAATTTAAATCTCTCTGCTGTTGACYAAGAATGCCAGGCAGTCACTGAAGATCCTTGAACTGAGTGTTTGGAAAGGGTAGGAGGACAAATCCGTGGCTTCTTGTTRGAAGATTGTGAGAACATTGTGTTCTTTCAATTGGGTTCAGACATTCAGCAAATCGGATACTGCTGCTTTAAAGACAACAGGGRAAGAAGGAAACATACTTGCAATCCTTCTGGGACCCCAGTAATGATGATTTTGTCATGTGTGAGACATGAGACTACTTTGTATTTTCTCTTACTTTGCTTTTCCTCTGATGTACTGGTGTTTTACACTTCTTTGGGATATTCTGGCCCCCATAGTTGGATTTAGAAAGGATACATGTAGCCAGTATTGTGAACTTATTCTGCCTGCGCTGCGAGCCAGGCAGAAGCTGAACAGGTATCACTGGTGTGGATGCTGGGCCTGGGYTCATGTGCCTTGRTGTTGAACCTAAGCAAATACATCTTCCTATGAGAGCAGTTTGTTAGCTAAGGCTTCATGCTGTGCCAAGTACAGCTTTCCTGCTTTGGGTCAACTAGGAGCATGGCAGAGCAATTTCATTCACCTGCAAATACTGCTAAAACCTGTAAGGGCATCAAAGGATGAAAAGAGATCAGCAAGATTTCAGAAGGTAGATCACAATAATACTCTCTGTTTAATAATTTCAGACTTACCAAACCAAGTAATCTAAATCATCAACTTGGAATGATGCTTCTAACACCACAAGTACCAGCAAATACAACACATATCTCAGTACTTCGAGTGAAAATTTTTAATATTTTTAAGAGTACACATAATTAAATACAGCATTTTAATACTTCTGAAATCTTTTTTCCAAGAAAGAACAAAGTATCAAAAATAGAGTTTAAGGTAGTAGATTACTACTTTAACCACCTCTTGCTGCACTGCTGTGCAACTGGGAATCAGAGAAATTGGGATTGTTAACAGTCTTTCTGTCTGCCTGCCTGTGTGCTTTGCCAAGGTGAAGAAAACTTAAGAAAAGGTGCTGAAATGCTTCTCTGGTGTTACAGCAAGTTAGGGGCAAACTCTTCATCTCAGCTTTGTTTCAGAAAGTGAGCTTTATGTTTGTGTTTGGTCTAGATCAGCCATGCAATCACTCTCCAGAAAACAGTAGAATATATCGCTAAACTACAGCAGGAAAGAACACAGATGCAAGAGGAGACCAGGCGCCTTCGGGAAGAAATCGAAGAGCTCAACGCTACCATCATGTGAGGTTTGGGGAGTTTTCTGTGCAGGTGGGGCTTACAGCACGGCTAACAGCAGGGGATGTTTGYTTCGGGTATCATGCCAAACAACAGATGGGTGTTGAAGACAAGCAGAGTTGCTACCAGCTTCCAGAAAGCAAAGTTGTTGTGGGGTGGGGATTGGTAGCAAACTGTGGTTTTTCAGCAGGTTGTGGCCATGAACGCACRGCAGTGGCAGCATCAGAAAAGCTCCATCAAGTCAGTTAGAATAATTTGGCTCCATTGAGCCAGAGACAATTGTTTTTAAAACTAGGCTTTCTGGGGAGCAAACACTCCTATTCTTCGTGATAGCTTTGCTGCAACTTTCTTTCCAAAAGGAACTTATTTTTACTGGAAGAAATACGGTTGAATAAGTAGGAACCAGGTCTTGGAATTAAGGAGTCTTGCTGCTGACTGAATGTAATCTTAATCAAGCCAGTTCACTTTTCTGGTGCTTCAGTTWCCTACACGGATTTGTGCTATTTAAGCCTTACTGCAAAGCGTGTTGARATCCCCAGTGTTTTTCTTGCACTTACAGAAGTGTTAGGCATTATGTAATTAGGCCTACTGGTATATCAGAACCTTTTATAATTTTTTYTTGAAGTATGATACTATCTGTTTGATTTTATTCTAAGCTTATCTCTCTCTTAAGAATTTTATAACATTTTCTTCTGTAACATTGCTCAGGGTAAGTCTGTAAATTTTTCCTTAACTCTCCTAATATACTTCTTTCTAAGTGGATGCCAAAAATTGTTTGTTTTGTGATATACTTTAGTTTTGTTTCTTGTCGTAAGAAATGTGTGTCAGCGTGAGAAATCGCTTTGCTACATGAACACAGACAAAATTGATTGGAAAACAATATGTATTCCTAGTCATAACAAATAAACACTGGCARGATATTTTAGTAGGAGGCCGCCTCAGTCTGAGAAACTAGGGATGCACATTYTCCTCACGTTACGTTRTAGTCTGGAAGGGGAGTACATCCATCRTGGTGAGATGCTGACCTCGGGATATCTTCTTTTCAGTTCCTGTCAACAGCAGCTCCCTGCTACAGGAGTTCCCATAACACGACAAAGGTTCGATCACATGAGGAGCATGTTCGAYGAGTATGTCAGAAGCAGGACCCTCCAGAACTGGAAGTTTTGGATTGTATCTTTTTATATTAACCTGTTGAACGTCACGTTTGGGATTGATATGTTTGAAGGCTCATAGGCAAAGCAGTCTTCCCAGACTTGCGTTTGCAGGTCAGGATGTAACTCCGAGGGAACGGTTGTTCTAACTGCTGRTGTGGACCCTTAGCATGTGGTCGTATATTTCGGACTATCTTGCAGTAAAAGCTGACAAGGCCCCCAGGAGCGGGTGCTGATAAGAAATGCAGTAACTGTAAGAAAGAGAAGGAAGGATTTTCACAAATCTGAAAATACTGTAGTTTCTGCAGATACAAGGGAAATGAGTAATATGGTCTTGGGCTATTAAAGATAACCCAAGAATAGAATGCCCTGTAATAGCAGAATACCAATAGAAGAATACTCTTGTCGTTCTTCCAGTTACTCTGTTAAAACTTTTAAGAATATGCAAATACTCTCTAATATGCTAGGTAATCATTAGACTTATCTTGATCATTAGCACTTTGGGGAAGATGAGGGTATATYGCAGTACTGAGGTTGGTTTTGGCCATGTTGACACATGCTGCTGATAGTGGTCAGAACGCCCCGTCTAGGAGTAACATGAGGCTTCTACATCCTTCTCTAAAGGCGTCAGAGAAGCTTTACATAGTCAGAGATGGTTTAAAAAAAGAGAAATGTCTCAATTCTTCAGATAGGTGAATTCCATTATAAAGTCCATTTTTTGTGTGTGTGGATCAAGCTACATTAGCCCATTTCATAGAACGTTTTGAATTCTTCCAGTGTTGTCTCCCTTGACATTTGATGACTTGCAGTTCAGCATTATTATCAAGCCGTTGTTTGAGTCCTTCAATGGAATGGTTTCCACAACAAGTTTTAAGGATCTAAATCAAACTGCAATGGCCTGGCTGGATCAACACTGTTCTCTTCCTGTTCTGAGGCCAAGTAAGTAGTGCTCTAACTAGCAATAATTCCACGTCATAGTAAATGAGACCATATATAAAACAGCTCTTGAAAGTCAGGACAGGACATAGAAGCACATGATGCTGAATACATTTTTAATACCTTTTCATTGTTTCAGTAGAAAGATGAAAARCTCTCCTATTGTGACGGCACCTGAGCAGGTTTAACACTGAGGAGAAAAAGCTTACTAAGCCCCTGAATACAGATTCCAGAGTTCAGACTCAAGCTGCATTTAAATTTTTAATACTGCACTCTATTTGGAGTAATATTTGGCSGTGTGATTTGCCCATTTATAAAGAGAGAGGCTTCACAGATTTATATTTACCTTTGAAATGATCGTTGTGTGCTCACAGTGGCTTTGTCTTCTCCCCTTATGATTCAGCAAGTATGGTATTTACAGTTGTTACTGGCAAGTGATATTGTCTTCAGCAGAAGAGATTGGTGTTGCATTGAAGTCCTAGATCTCCATTACTTGTTCTCACAATTCAGTTCACGGTCTTCCCTGTCCCTTCCTGTTGCTGTTTGCAGTTGTGCATGTTTTGCAGAAGTATTCCCATACTTCTGTAGTACCAAGCACCCTTACCATACTCACATGCATAGTTTGGTTTGCAGACAGATAACTGGTTCRTCTAAATACCTTTCTGAACTTTTTTCTAGTGGTGCTGAACACCCTTCGGCATCTAAGTAAAACCACCTCAATTCTGACGGATCCGTCGTGCCTGCAAGAGCAAGCCACCGAGGCCGTTAGCAAGATGAACAAAACAGCTGGTGAAACCTAACAACCAAAGACAGGGAGTTGCTTACACAAGGTGTGGAGAACTGGCCAGTCTAAGCAGCCTGGTGAGTCTCCTTTCAGCTGGTGCACTTTAGAAAGAAAACTCTCCCATCCAAGACATTGTCCGGGGCGTCTGACTTTGCCTTGGAATATGTGGAAGTCTGATGCAACGTTGTCACAACGTTTCGATTCCTCTTCAGTGCTGTGCTCTACTCCGTTAAGTGAGAACACCAAGCTCAGGTAAATGAAGCAGGTTTGAGTCCTGCAGGCAGCAATATATCTACATCAATGCAGCGTGCATCTATATGCAACAAACATCTTTCTATAAAGCAACTTCAAGTAGTAAGTACTCTGACGTGTAAATCTTGTATACCAAGGAAAGGTCTCTTAAAGGGGAAATATACTTTTGATTTCGTGAAACGAAATGTGCTTTTTATTTTCAGGTGTTCAGTTCCATTTGTTTTACTTGAACAGTAAAAAATTGTTGAACAGGATCATACTAAAAACCAAAGGAGAAGAAAAGTCCATCAGTGTATGTCAACTCATGACAAAATACTAGAATTAAAATCTCAGGCTGTGTATTGTGTATTTTTATTTTAAGGAGTACATCATTTATGTATGATCAGTTTCATGGCACGCTTTATTTCCTAGCAAATGAAGTAGCTGATTTTTTTTATTTTTCCTGATTTAGCCATTGCAAATGAGTAGCAGGCTGTTCAGCAAGTGCAAGAGAGCAGTTTTAGTTTCCATACATTCTGCAATTATAGCAGAAATAAGAAACTCGTATCTGTAAACTTTTTTCTTGCGCTCTACAGAGCTGAACCGCCTTCTTCATAAAATGTGCTTGTATAAAACACATCCATAGATGAATGTGGTAATGCTTCAGAGACAGGAATTGAGATTGTAATGTTAAGAAATTGGCTTTTATGTTTTCTCAGAAATTGTATCAAACCACATGGAATTTTAATCCATTCTTAGTTTCTTTGTCTTTCTTGTTTTTGCATATTCTCTCTGCTTTCTGTCTGAAAAACCTGAAGGACTTGACCAAGGTTGCCTGTCTGTAGTAGCAAGGCTAGGTTCAATGTGGATTTTAAAACACATTTTGTTTAAAGTTGGAGATACTGTGTTACAGTTTTCTGTGACAGTCTCAGCTAAAGCCGCTACTGTTTGCTGCAAATGAGCTTCATCTCATTACAGCAGTGGCCGTGTGTCCATCATTAAGCAGCACTGGGGTATCAGTTTGAGCCAGTGCTTTGGGATGGAGTGGTTCTTTAGTTCCACTCCTTACTTGATCCCGATTCTTGGGACTGTGGATAATGCTGCCCCGGTGCCTCTCATGAGTAGTTTTCATCCAGAGTCAAAAGCAGGCTATCCAGAGTAGCAGGTTGTCACAGTGCTAAAATGAGGGATGGCTGASACATAGAGACAGTGCACATTCTGGAACGGGGTCTGTAGGTTTTGCTGGGATGTAGTTATTTACTGTGTTGTCCCCAATCTTTCCCACTTAGCAGACTAAACTTTTAAAAAGCATCAGTAAGYTTGGCCAGAGGGGCTATTTTCCTTCCTTGTTCTGATATTATGCAGATAATGGTTTTTGTTGCAGTGTTCACTTGTGTGTGAGCAGGGGCCAGAGCAAGAAGAAAGGGTGAAGGGTTAGTTAGTCCCCAGGAGCTGCTGCTCCCTGAGCARAGGGACTGTGACTTGGGGGCTGAGAGGGACTGATGGAGATGGAAGGAGCATGAGGAGAGGCAAACAAGGTGGCATGACCTTAGCACCACCATGGCTTCCTGCAGCTGCACGGGAAGGTGAGGAGATGCTCTGGCACCAAATCTCAGGAATCATCTGGAGTTTGTGCTACATACAAGAGCCTGTGTCCTTGTGACACAAACAGCAAAAATACAGGCCTCAGCTAAGGAATGTATTGTCGGGATGGTATAAAAGGTTGTCATAGTAGTTAAACTGTGAGTGGCTTTTCTAGAGGGATCCACATACAGATGTTTCGTGCGTACTAGTTTAGTAAAAGAGCAATATTCTTTGGGATGCGTTTGAATAAAAGGTGCTGAATTAGTAGAGGTTTTTTYGTTTTGTTGTCAGTGCTTTAATTCTCACATTCTTATCACTGATCTTGAACTTGATTCTAGTGAAGCCTTCTAACACTGTGATTATYTGGGCAGTGTCCCTCAAATTATTCTCTGCTGGGCTATCTCTGAGATACATAAATATCTGTATGCATATTTGCATGTTAAAAATATGTATCTGGTTTTCTAGAAAGAAACCAGCAGGCAAATTGTTGAGGAGCAGATCCACCTGTGTTTCTGCTGTATGTCAGAGATGAACACATTCTGTGATGCCTGCTGTGCAGTGCAGCCTCCTGCTTGGCCGGTGGGTTTGCACCCATGTCCTTTCCACGTCCTTAGCCTTGTGTCGCTGCCTGGCAGCTGAGGTTGCACTCGCATTTATGAAATGACATCAAAATGTTGTCTCGCAGCCCAAGTGCACTACAGGCATCCTTCAAAACCCAGGGAAGTGTGCTGACTTCTGAGCTTAAATCCCAGCATCTCGCTGAATGTGTTGGAAGTTGAAAAGGACCTTAGAGGAATGGGAAGGGGTAGAGCTGCTTAAAATCTTGCTTGTTAACAGTTTTGATCCAGAAAAAAAAAAATTATTGTGCTTGTTCCACAAAGAGCTGATTACATTTGGAGAAAAAGTGCTTACTTTACGAACTTGTGGTGGAGAAATGAGCTCATGGCACATCTTTGCTATGTGAGGATATGCAGCCTCTTAGGAAAAGAATAAAGATTGCTTATTTAGGCAACAAAGGACGAAAGTGTAGGAGGGGAAGGAAGGTAAAGTAAAAAGGTGCTTACATGTAGGGCATTTCCCAGAAATTATCTGGTTTCTCTTTGAAGAAGTGATTCAGTCTGGTTTTGTCATCCTTTTGCAAATTAGTTATTTTCTCTCACCAGTGAAGGTGAGAGATTGAGGCGATTTCACCCCGACAGGAGTCACCAGAGGAAAAGGTGCACTGTATCTCACCTCTGCACTGTGGAAGTATTGAGGGTTACTATTAGTATGGAAAGAAATCAGCCACATATATATTAATTCTTGTTCTGATTTGTGCTTTATTGTGTATTTGGACTCCGTAGCCTATTTCTTTCTTGCCTATGGAGGAGTTTAAATAATATGTTTCTTTAAAAAAAAAAAAAAAGAGAAAACTCACTCACTTCATACCACTTTCATCCTAATTTAATCCTCTGTCTCACCAAAGTAAACTTATGCAAACAAAACACACTGTGCCTCTAGGGAGAATTAAAGGTGCTGCACATCTGTCTCCACTGGATTGCTGCTCAATTTTTAAAAGAAACCCATATAATTGAATAGAAGTCATATTCAGTCAAACCCAATACACTTTGTTTGATAAAGGAGTGGCTGGATCAAATACGTTGGCCTATGATATACACAAGGCTAATATGATATTGTCTAGTGCTTCTTTCTGACATTGTGTTTTAATAATATGCTGTAGATGCGTTCCGTTTCCTCAGCTGTAAAGAACTTGTGCATTATCTGTTGTAGTTATCTTAGACTTTTGTGGCTCCTGTTAACAGGAGAAACAGGGTGAAAAACTGAATCCAGAAGCAAGCAAAAATTGAAGGAATCAAATGGCTAGAAGGGATGGAGACAAGCCCATGCTTTATCTTGAGAATGTGATTTCTGCAGAAAACCAAAGGCTTCTTGGTTTATTCTGATTGACGCTGTTGGCAAGTTCTTCAGTGCTTTGCCAGACCCTTAAGGAAACTTTCCGTGAAGGGAGACTTACCAGAACCTTTCCATCCGTGCCTTACATCCTGGGGTCCTGTGCAGGTTTGATGTGTCTTGAGTCACACGTTCTTTCCCCTAAAATGATGATATGTGGAAAATTTAGTGAAATGACAAAGTGGGGCTTCCCTGGGTTTTGAGGGTGTATTTTATCGGCATAGCATTGCTGTGATTTTCTAAAACTGAGGTTGTAAAAATCATTTGTATGTGAAAAAAGTTGCACCTTCCTGCTGACTTTAGCATATTCTTCCCTCCCATGTATGTACGCACACACACACGCTGTCATACCAGAAGTTGTTTGGTAGACCCTGGTAGATGCTCAGTCAAAATGCAAGTGCAAAGTCTGGATGGCTGGGAAGGACAAGGTGTTATCAGACTGCATTAGAAAGTAGCATCTTATCTAAAGAGTCAATCTTTTTATTTTGTATCCTCAGTTTTATACATTCCTCTGTGTGTGTGCATGCGTGCACGCACGCATGATAGAGATGAGAGGGGCAGGTAAGCCTAGCTTTGTTTTTAAAGCCCAGAACTCCCAGAAACAGACTAAAGAGAGGGAAGCTGACTGCAAAACCAGTAACACAATACTTCTGTTGTCCAGATTACTTGGAAGCAATTTCTTTTTTTGTGTGTTTCTGGAATGAGGTTTCTTGATGTTGCCAACTAGAAGATACAGCTCAAAATATGATGAATTTTCTGTAACCTTGATATTTTTGCTCCATTCTTTTTGTTCCTGAGCACCTTCATCAGATGAACAACATCCAAAATGTTAAGGTTAACTGTCCTCGGTGTAGGTGCTTCAGGGATTCAATCATGCCAGTCTTAGAGAAGCCTGGGCCACTGTTGATGACTTGCTGGAGATCTTTCGATTAGGTGAGACAGCAGGAGTTGTCCTGCCATTCTTCCTTAATTTGTACATTTTGATTTTAGAGGACATTATTTGTCTTTTGAGGGGTTTATTTTATGGGATCTCATCGCTGTTCCCACAACATTAATTAAAAGCCTCACGTTTCTTCTGTTTCATTCTTGGATGGATTTCATGCTTTTTTGCTATGTTAGAGCAGAAGCAGTAGTAGAGGGTCATAGACTGATCTGTAAAACTTGATCCAGTTACAAACACGCACACTCTAGRTATGTAATAGAATGTAGACATTGTATGAACTGCTTTTATATTTGAAATTTCCGAACGTGGGTGAGATTTTGAGACAAAAGAAATCAGGAGCAATGCTCTTCATTAACAATACAGTCAACAAATTGCTCCTTTCCTTCTTCTAACCATGTATTTATATGTGTTTTAAGTGAATGGAGTTGACTTTTGTTGTAAAAAAAGGCTTGGAGGTATGAGGACTTCAGGTTGTGCTCTTGCTTTGCCTAGATTTCCTGTTCTGTTGCATGACACAACTTCTGTTGTGCTGTTGATATGTAGCACTTTTCAAGTAGATCTATTAAATTGTGCAATGCATTTTTCTTTTATATTTACAACAAAAACAATAAAGGTTATTTTTTTGAAGAACCTGGCTATAGTGTCTTTATTTTCAAACTGGAATTTGGCTTGAAATGGGGAAATGGTGAGTAGACCCCTTCCGAGTTTGCCAGCAGGACCAGCACCTCCGTGTCTTGTGCAACTCTGGAAGGTGACGCCAGTGCTGAAGTCACCCTTGGGATTCTTGTGGTTAGCTTTCCCTTGAGCCTGATGGAATCCTGTGTTAGACATGGAACTGCTTCAGTCTATTCAAAAATAATAATAGTAATTCACTTTTTCCCTTAATGGCCAAATAAGTTGTTTTGAGGTTGACACYTCGTTGGCATGTTGGATTTCCTTGTGTCCAGTGGAAGCTGTCTTGGGTGGCTAAGGCTGCAGTTAGAGTGAAAGGTACTGAATGTGCGAAGTGAGATTTCTGCTTTAAAATCATAGTTGAGGGTTGATGCTGATTAATCTTCCACTTGCAAGTGGTGGCTTTGACCTAAAATAGCTTAAGAGAATTTCTAATGAGTCAGATCTGTGGTTCTAGGAGAAGGTAGAGCATTTTTCTTACTCGATTGGCTTTTTTTTATTTATTTTTTATTTTTAACTTACTCGCACGAAGCAATCTGGTAGAAGTTGGTGCGTGTTATCTAAACAGCTATAAAGCAACTCTTTAGCCTGGCATCACTCTCAGCAGAACATAAGAAGATCTGTGTAGCTGCGGCGATGCTATCGCGTCTCGCTGGGAGGAAGCTGTGGCTGGAGAGCACTGTTGCTCTACGACTGATTTTTGTGGCGATTTCAGCGGGCCTGGCCTGGCTGTGGCTGATGYGCCGAAGGAGTAAGTTAAATGGTTTGTTCCTGGGGCTGCTTCTGCTAATCCTGGAGCAARGCAATAGTGGACCTCTGTTTGCTCTCTGTAAATCACTCCAAATTAAACAATAGCCATAACTGGCATGTCAACGGGCCTATAGTCCAGGTCTCTTGATAAAATGTACTGACATCCCATATGTTTTTCCAAAAGCGTGCTGTAACCCAGCTCTGGCAGAGGTGGCCTTCTCGCAGCACTAGCTGAATCTGTTGCCAAAGGGATAGCAGACATTRTTCAGCAGCGTTTTTTGTGTTTGTTTTCCTTCTCACCTGTATTGACTTTCAAGGACTCGTCAAGCTGCTGTCATCAAAGAGGACTTCCCCCTGCGTGTGCTCGTCAGCAGGAGGTGTGCGGGTGGTGAGAACTTGGGTGACGGGGAAGTTCATGGTATAAGAGGGCCTTGTTATCATCCAGAGAGAATGTTTAACATGTTCCTATTTCGGAACAAGGTGCATGTATCACAACCCCAGGCCTGGGTATTGCAAAATGGAAACAGACYGACAAAAGATTAGGCCCCATCATCTCACTTCTCTACTGCCTTCTCTTTTGATGCCATGTTCATCCATGACTCACCCATCTCAACTGCTCATTCCTGCTGCTTGTCCTGGAAGGCTTTGAAGTCAATGACTTCATATTCAGTSAGTATAAACGAGGAATCCCTCGTTAAGAAAACTTCATGTAGGACCAGCTCCCATCACAGCAGAGGTGTGACRTGGGGCAAGCGTATCCCCTAAGCTGTGGCTTGCCAAGACTGAGGAGGACTTGGGGCCTGAACTTCCTCTTCCAGGAAGGGTTCAGGTTTGCAGTTCTCGCACTGAACCGCAGCAGTTTTGACCTTCTAGGAGTGACTCGGATGAACCTTGCTCCCGTCAGCAGCTCGGGTCTAATTGGAGCCTCCCTGGGCTTCAGCTCCTGAGCTCTGTGCCACWGAGAAGCATAGACACACTCTGCAGTACAGCGAGTCTTGGCTCTCAAGGATTCTCCTTCCTGTTTACTCCAAGCCCAATCACCTCATACGTGGCCCTAACCTGTTTTATTTCTTAAGCTGTTTGACTCTCTCAGGAGCAGCAGGAAGAGCCCTTCAAAGACGGAGCCTCTGCCTGGCCAGGAGCTGGCAGCGCTGGGACAGACCCACCGTGCTGGAACTGAGGCCAGTGTTCAGGATGGCTTGGMATTCGCACAGTAACTTAAACTGGAAACGTTTTTTATTATTAACTACTCCATTACTGGGATAAAGGATAAGCAGGGATGTGACAAGTGCCTTTGCTCCTAGAGCAGAGCACGCTGGAGTGTCTGTGCCAAGTTACCGGCTCTAGGAGCGTTAATGGGCTCATCTTGGGTGGTGAAACACAGTAAAGGCAATCCAGCAATATCTATTTCATGTCATTTTATTAAATTTCAGTTTTTATCCAAAGATTCAGTGACAGAAAATATGATAARAACATTCATTTACTAAATAGAAAATATACCATTCATCCTTCTTATAAAAAAATATAAAAGTCAGAACTCTGAATAAATATATGTAAATTATAYAGATATTTAAATAGATTTATAAGTTCATAAATACAAAATAGACTTAYTAGCAAAAAGAGAAGTACAAAGCCTGTCTACTGACAACCAATTTTTCTTTTGGAAAATGATCACAAGATACAAATTATAAATAAGGTTTAAAATGCTGAAATCATAATTTTGGTTATTCATATCATGAACATTTACTTAAATCAGCCTGACTTCCATTAATTCATCCTTTTTATACTCTGCTGCAAGTAGGAATATAAATATAATAAATATAATCATAATAAATATAATCAATAACTTAAGACATTAATGTTTTAAATATTAAACTAGATCATATAGTTAGGATATATAGAATAGTAAGTACACTGTCAACACGGCTCCTTGCTTCAAAGTGATCRTATAAATACTGGTAGGTCACCTTTRGCCAAAGCTACGGTGTCTCAAGTTATATTTCATCCTGACATACTACCGGAAGGGGAGTAGAGTTTGGTTGTGTTCCGCATGAATTGGTCGTATTTGTGCAAGAGCCACCAGACGTAGATCATCCTCTGTGATGTTCCCATGTCACTGGGCTCGTGGACGCCCTGCTGGGGAAGGTCCTCGCTCGGGCAGACGTAGGCGTTGGACCCCTCGTTGAGCGTCACCTCCAGCTGGTTCAGGGTGGCGTTGAGGGCCTGAGCGCTGCTGTTGTCGCAGATCCCTTCCATGTCCTYGACCAGGGGTTTCAGGGCGCGGAAGAAGGCGTGGAGGGCGCAGCAGTCCGCCTTGAAGGCCGGGCACTCGGGGATCGCCTGCACCCTTTCTCTGGCCTGGGAGTCTGCCAGTAGCCAGGGCAAGGTTTTGTCTGTTAAAGAGTGGCACGTGGCCTGTAGGGAGCAGAGGGAGAGACAGTCTGTGTTTAATCTTTTTTGGTTTGCACTGTTCTTGCTGCTCTCGGCCTGGGAGAGTGTCTAGGAAAGCACACAGTTGTTATTTGGCAAGTTTTATGTGCGTTCTGTTCCCAGCATTGAGCGCTGATGTTAGCACCTGCGCCCCTCTCATTGAGCCGGTATCACACGTTACCTGGAGCTTTCTGTCCTCRGGGCCTGTTTGGCATCGCTTTCAGCTTCACTAAGATTTCTTTTTTTCTTTACCATATGGGTAAAACTTATTCATGGAAGAGATCTGCTTTGACCTGAAGCTATTTTTGACAATTTCAGCAGAAATGTCAGAATTCAGCAGAATTTTTAATTTCAAGAACAAATTCAAAGGAAAACTTTTACCCTGGTGTTTTACCAATGTGGTCTCAAAGAACTGAGATGGGCCCAAAAGTTCAGCGGGTGCCCTTGGCAGAGAGAAGAAAGGAAAAGAAAGGCCCCATTTGGCTCTGTTTTTTAAAAGAAGCGTATTTCTCACGTGTGGATGAAGACAGCTAAGAGAAGGGAGGAGAACGTTGACTTATTAAGAGTTTAGTACCAAATTCACTGGAGGCTTTAGCTATGACGACGAATACCCACCAGCCCTTCACGTACAACCTGGGGCAGCGCAGAGCGTCCTCCCAGTTTGAGCCCCAAGGGCCTGGGCAGTTTCCTGCAGAATTTCCGACTGCCCTCGTGCCGAATCAAACCCAAACCCAGGCACCTGCCCCCATTTTTCCAAGGATTTGGCTGGCTTCATCCGAAAAGCTGCCTGCTTCAAGCCTGCTGCAATATAAGAGGATGAACTCTTATATTCTAGCCCCAGTATTTCCTTTCCAATGGACTAGTAATTTATATCAAGACATTGGCYTTCTCCCCAGCCGTGAGCACAACAGACACAACAAGATGCACTTACGAAGTTTTTAAACAAGGCGGTTGCCTTCATTTCCAGCATTGCCGCCAAGATATTTATTTTGGTGGTAAAATGCCTCTGGTCTGTAGTAATTCTGCCTTCTGGGGTGACAGCTGGGACCAAAGAGACCAAGGGAACCAGTGAACAGATGAGGACGATCGTAAACCCATTGATTCCTGAAATGAAATAAGGAGAGAAGAGGAAAAAAAAAAAAAAAAGGCATACCATTAGTCCAGTTAATTATCAAGGCTCTACACCAATTCTGCAGGACTTCCTGGGCTTTGCTCTGTAAAGCTGGATGCCTKAATGCCCTTGCACGGCTCGGGAATCGCAGCGTTCCCGCATGTCCGGGCTCCGGAGCGGCGCGGAACACCCACCGGTGCGGAGCTGCATGCTGGCCGCGGGCTGGACGCTGCTCTTCAGCTGCCGGAGCGCGCCGGAGGCCGAGGCCCGGGCTGTATTTAAGCAAAGAGGAGCTCTGCGTCAGTGACTCCCCCATGGGTTTTTCCTTTTTTCTTTTTTTTTTTTTTTTTTTTTTCTTTGTGGAAAATTTTTTTTTGGGGCTTTTTTTTTTCTTTTTGGAAGATTACATCAGAATCTCAAATGCGTACGCGCTGATTGTGATCTAGAGTACGGTTTCAGACCGACAGATGTGGGGTCCCGTCATCTCTTCGGTTGGGCTGGTCAGGCTCCTCAGCTCCGCTCTCCCATCCGAGCCGTTGGCRTGTCCGGAATGGAGCCCTTGGAGCGCAGGCTCTGCCTGGGGCTGCAGCAGCAGGCCCRGAGCTGGAGCCGGAGTCYTCCACCCGCTGCCGCGGGGCTCGCYGGGCCGCGAGCTGCAGCCCGGGGCTCACGTGGAAGCTCCAGCTTCCCTGGAGCTCTGCAAACCCTCGTCCTCTCGGTGCAACCCTTGGGCACGACCCAGTGCAGGGCAGCCGGCTCCCGCCGCTGCCGCCCTCCCTCGTGAGGCGGATGGAGCCGTCGTCGGCTTCCAGGGGTGCGCCCACATGCAGCCGGGCGGGGTGGAGAGTTGTTCCTAGGGCCTGTGGGCGAGGAGCTGAGATGAGGACCTGCAGAGCTGCCAGTGCGCTATGGTGAAAAGCAAAGGAGAGCAAAGGAAGCCCCTAGGAATGCTCCTCGGGGAAGGAATTAAGTGGTGTGAGCTTACGGGTGCTTCCTAGCTCTGTGATGAGAGAAAGACCTGAAAGGCAGCCATGGAGCCAAGGCTGTTTGTGTGCAAAGTTACCAGAAAGCTTCCCAGGAACAACATTTTGGTGTCAGGATACTCAGTTCTTTCTATTTCCCATGCATGTTCAAAAAAAAAGTAACACAAGCAAGCCCTGAAGCTGCTCRGAGCCTGCGAAGGGTCTGGACGAGTCAGGGGAGGCAGCCCATGGGACCCGCTCTCCTTCGCCAGGCCGGAGCTGGTTCCCAAGGCTGGATAGAGGATGACGCTTCCCCCGGCCCACGTCATGCTCTCATCCCCCCATCCGGTACCTCCCTGGCTTTGGCAGGGGGGTGGGTTTCTTCTTGCACAGCCCATAGACCCAAGGAATCATTTTAGTTGCAAAGGACGTTCGAGATGGAGTCCGCCACCCTCCCTGCTCCGCCGTGTCCCGCTCTGCCCCTTTCCCGAGCGCTGCTGGGGACGGGGGCTCCACTGTGGCCCTGGGCAGCATCTGCCAAGGCTTCAGTGCAGGAATTCTCCTAATGTCTAACCTGAACRTCCCCTGGTGCGGCCCGGGACCCGTTCCTCTTGTCCTAGCGGTAGTTACTTTGGAGATTGACCCCCCCTCTTAGTCGTGAAATAATTCATTCCCATTGCATTATCTCAACCTAAGAYATGAAGCAACAGCTCTGTAGTCTAATGGAGGGAAGCAAGAAAAGAGAAGCACCATCCTGGTGAAGGCTTTTCCTGTTTTTATTGTTTTGGGGTAGAAGGGGGAGAGAGGTGCTCCGTGGAGCAGGGTCCTTAAGGAACGTCCCTGTGCTGCAAGGCAGATGGGCGAGGAAGCGGATGGGTTTTCCTCCCCGCGTGGGGCTTATCCAGTGCAGGGAATACCCGTGACCTCCTGTTTCCAAAGGGCAGCGGCTTCCCCGCGGCGGCCTCCGCGCGTGCGAGCTCGGCACGTCCTTCCTGGCCCTGCGATAAGCCGCTGAGCTGATAGGGGAGCAGACGGGCACCCGTCCGCGGAGCCGCCGCGGGAGGAGGTTCAGCCGCTGCCCGCGCTGCGATTTCTCACTCTTGCCTCGCCAGCCCTCKCTGGAAAAAGCAGCTAAACCCCAGAGCCCGGAGCCCTGTGGGCGACTGGGGCAGAACCCGGCTCCTGCAGCTCGCCTCCTTTTTCCAAGCGGGAGGGAAGGGGCTTTTCCCATGAGGTCCCTTTTCCGATGACCGCAGTGGCTGCAGGGTGCTGCACGCATGGGAATGCTGCTGCTTTAGTAACTAACAGCAGAGAGACCTGTTTGCTGCCCCCAGCCCGGGGGCTTCTGGGCGTGTTGATACCCCATGGCGCGAGGCTGGGCGCAGGCACTGCCTGAGGGGACACGTGTCCCCCACGAGCCGCCCCGGCAACGGCGGCGCGGGGCGTTCCACGGGGYCGCATGGCGGGGCCGGGCGGGCGCAGCGTCTCGGATGCCTTTCGGGAGCACCTGCGGCTGCTGGGGCTGCGCGAGTTCCCGTGCGCGGCGCCGGGCRATGGGCGGGCGCCCCCGGGGCAGCCCCGCGCCGGGGAGCGGAGCCGCGAGGAGCGGGAGCGGAGCC